>CM023200.3:50899975-51225239 GCA_004115045.4 Sinella curviseta
AGTTCGAATGTTAAGTTAATTTAAATTAGTTTGTGAACTTGAGTATTTTTGGATACTAAATGTTAATTATGTTAGTAATTTTGCTCGAGTCACTTCCGGTAGAAAGTAGTATAAATACCGGAGGTAAAAGTGAGAAGTCATGATTAGTCGAAAGACAACCAGCCATACGGTAGGTTCTTAACTGAGCATACCAAGAGTTAACTTGTTTCGTCTTATAGCAAGTTATCTTTAATAAAGTTTTCCAATCAATTAATTTTGGTGTCGGAATTTTTAAAGTTATTTCGTTGCATTCCCAGTAATCTCCCTTGTCATTATTTGTGGCAGGGAATTCTGGAAGATTGTCTCAGTCAGAGACTGGTCCTTCATTTAGTTATCGAAGCATCATTTTATGCACATGACGGTTACCTGACGGTTACAATTTGGCGTGCATATAGTGGTCCTTCGAGCCGGATCCCAGGTGCTATGGAAGACAGTTCCAGTAGTTCACAGGAAACGGTACAGCCCAGACAAAGCGCTCGCTCCAACAAAGGAGTTCCGCCGAAGAGGTTCCCAGAAGAGGTTCCAGAATTTGCCAAACCGGTATTCTCTCGGACAATTCTCAGTGGAGGACTGCAGATGTCCAGGGTCACTGTTCAGGTTCCAGATACGGTTCCAGAACGCGGTAACGGCATGGCTAGCAATAGTCAAATGGAAGGCGGTGGCGCAGCAAATCAAGAGGATGCAGCTGACGTCAAGGTGGAGGGAGCAGAATCAATGGCCTTTCAGAGGGAAAGGACTTCAGCTCCAGGTTCCAGAGCATCTATGTCCAGGTCCGAAAGGGAGCGGAAGAAACTGGAACTGGAGAAATTGGGGCTACAGATTACACAGGCGGAAGAGATGCTGAAAGTCAATACTTTACGCCAAAAGCAGATTGACCTCCATATTGAACTGCTTGCGGACGAGTTGGGAATGGAAGGGGGCTCGCAGTATCTGGGGAGCGATGATGAGGGCCTGGAGGACTTCGGGGACTACGAAGATGGGGATGGAGCGGATGCAGCCAAGGGGAACGAGGGATACAAGGCCAGAGATGCAAAAGTTGATAAGCATCCTGGCACGGCTACAGGAGCCAATGGAGGACCTCAAGTTCCAGTGGGCAATCCGTATAGATTCGTCCCGACTCCAGTGCCGAGGAGGACCGCTCAGTCAAAACGGAATCCTGAGGCGAAGGCTCAGATTGACATGATGCCTATCTCCAATCCTCCGCCAAGGCCACCAAGAAGGAGGGATGGAGCACCGCCGCAGTTTAATCCTCACCTGTTCTCAACGCCACATCAGAACGCGCCACAGGTGGCACCACAGAATTATCAGAGAGTGGATCCTGCAAGTCACTTGCAGAATCCTCCGCCGACTTCCAGCGTCGAGGCACTTACATTGGCGTTGGTCCAGGCGTTCCAGCAGCAGAATGCGAACACTGAAAGGTTCGTAGCACGACAGTCGCAGGAAAGCAAACTTCCTACTTTTAGTGGGAATCCTTTGGACTGGCCGATTTTTATTCATCATTATCGGCAATCAACAGCTGACTGTGGCTATACTCCAGCTCAAAATATGGCGAGACTGGAGAAGGCGGTACAGGGACAGGCGAGGAAGGCGGTGCAGGCGTTGATGATCGTTCCAACAAACGCAGATGTGGTGGTCACAACACTGGAGCAGCGATACGGGAGGCCGGAGTACGTAATTCAATCGTTGGTGGATTTGGCCAAGAGGACTCCGTCGCCCAAAGAAGGAAGGCTCTCCAGTATCCAGGACTATGCCAACAACATTAACAATTTGGTTACAACGATTCAGGCGTTGAACCAACCAGCTCACCTCCAGAATCCCCAGCTCATCAAGGAACTGGTGGATAAGCTTCCAGATGGGATGCGACTCCAATGGGGCGAGTACGTGATCACCAGGGCAGACGGAGTGACGCTGAGTGACCTGAGGTTCTGGATCAATAAGAAGGCCGCTGCAGCTAGTATAGTCACCATTCCGGAGTTCAGAAGGACCCGCAGTGGGGACAACGTGATGGCCGCCGTTGAAGAAGGTTCCGTCAGAAAATGTCCAATATGTGGCGGAACAAGTCATGGAGCAGCTGCGTGCAAAGAATTCCAGTCCAATTCTCTGGATGGAAGATGGCAGCTAACAAAACAGAAAAAGCTTTGCATTTGTTGTCTCAATGGCGGCCACGGGATCAAGATTTGTAGAAGAAAAAGGCTCTGCAATATTGGGGGCTGCCAGCGGAACCATCACCCTTTGTTACACGGGGATGGAAAGAAGAAAGAATCGGACCAACAAGCCAAGTCGGGCAGTGTTGACTCCTCCAAAAATGATAAGGAGGAGCTCAACGGATTCTCCAGCCAAGGTTCCAGATCCGTGCTGCTGAGGATGGCAGCAGTAAAACTTTATGGTCCAAATGGCGAGATCGTGGAGCAGAATGCCATTTTTGATGAATGCTCCACAGTCACCATTATGGATGCAGAATTGGCCAACGAGCTAAACTTGGCTGGACCAACAGATCCCTTACGACTGAGATGGACGAATGGAAAGAGTCAAGAGGACTTCCATTCCAGAAGAGTATCCTGTGGAATTGGGCCTGCTGGAGGAAAGGGAAGGTTTGCCATGACCAATGTCCGGACGGTAAAGAATTTGTCTTTGCCAATGCAGCCAATCAAGTATGAAAGGCTGTGTGAAAAATGGAGCCACCTGAAGTCAGTTAAGTTACCGGACATGGACTCCAGCAGACCAAGGTTGCTAATTGGACAGCCTCATATCCATCTCACCGTGGCGAGAAAAGTAATTGAAGGAAGTGGGGATTCGCCTATACTCACAAAAACCAGACTTGGATGGGTGGTCCATGGCCCGTTGGGAGGAAATGTGACAGAAGAATTCACATTTTCCGCATTCCATGAAGTCGACTCGGATATCCTCCATGACCTGGTGAAGGAGAGCTTCAGACTGGAGAGCATTGGGATAAAACCGTTAAATCCCCGCTCCAGAGAAGATATCCGAGCAGAGAAGAAGATGGAGGAACTCACGAGGCGTGTAGGTGACAGATGGGAGACGGGTCTTCTATGGAAAATGAATGATGAAGACATCCATTTGCCAGGCAGCTATGAAGTAGCTCTACACCGTCTTCGTGGAGTGGAATCCAGATTCAGAAGAGATCCAGGTCTGAAGCAGCAGTATGTGGCAAAACTCAATCACTATTTGGATTGCGGTTACGCTAGAAAACTTTCACCGGAAGAAAGGAAAATTATCACGAAGAAAGAATGGTTCCAGCCTCATTTTCCAACCTTTCATCCCAACAAGCCGGGGAAGCCAAGAATAGTTTTTGATGCCTCCAGTAAATCAAATGGAGTGTCATTAAATAGCTTCCTGTACACTGGACCAGACTTGTTGGTGTCGCTGCCTGGAGTGTTACTAAAGTTCCGGCAGAGAAAGGTGGCTTTCACTGGGGACATTACGGAGATGTTTCACCAGGTGAAAATAAGGAAAGAGGATTGTCCAGCCCAAAGGTTCCTTTTCAGAGAAGACCCGGAAGGACCTGTTGATGTCTACCAATTGGAGGTGATGATGTTCGGTTCGGTCTGTTCACCGTACTGCGCCCAGTACGTGAAGAACCGAAACGCAATGGAGTTCGAGAGTGAGTTTCCTGCCGCAGTCCGTGCCATCACAGGCAAACATTATATGGACGATTATCTTGATTCATGTGATGGCGAAGCAGAAGCTGAGAAGATAATAGCTGAAGTGACTGAAGTCCATGGGCGCGGAGGATTTGTCATTGGAAAATGGGTCTCCAACTCACTCCATCTCCAGCAGAAATTGAATGCAGGAAATGAAGACGCCACCTCCAAAGACATCAGCCAATGGTCAGAAATCCGAACCGAACGGGTGCTTGGGCTACATTGGGAGCCAAAGCAGGACATATTCACATTCCGGGTGAATTTGGAAAGGGCTGGAAATGGCGTGGCAGACGGAACCAAGCGACCTACAAAGAGGGAAGTACTCAGACTGGTGATGCTGATATTCGATCCTCTGGGATTGATTCTCCATTACACCATGAAAGCAAGAATTTTCATGCAACATGTGTGGAAATCCAGGATAGGATGGGACGATGAGGTGCCGACGGAGCTCTGGATAAAATGGAGAAAATGGATAGTGGACCTCACAAAAATCGCTAAAGTGCAGGTACCACGCTGTTACTCATCGAAGATGACGAACAGTGAAGATGTTCAGCTCCATGTCCTGGCGGATGCCTCAGAGTCAGCAATGATCGCAGTAGCTTACCTGCGAATCGCCACAGAAGACCAAGTCAAGTTGGCGTTCGTGATGGCAAGAGGGAGGGTCTCACCTTTGAGGACGGTGTCCATCCCAAAACTGGAGCTGCAAGCTGCCGTTATTGCTGCAAGATTGGGCCAATTTATCTTAACAGAATTAGAGATAAAGCCGACCAAAGTGAAGTACTGGACAGATTCCCAAACAGTACTGAAATGGATAAGGTCAGACTCCAGAAGGTTCCAGCAGTTCGTGGCGCATAGAATAGGGACCATCCATGAGATCACAAATGTTGCAGGTTGGATGTGGGTGCCTACCAAGATGAACGTAGCGGACGACGCCACGAGAGAAGGGAAAACGGACTTGTCTCCAGAGAGCCGTTGGTGGACCGGACCTAAATTTTTATCACTGGAGGAGTCAGAGTGGAGACATGAAGTACCAGCTGATTCAGATGGACCAGAATTGGAATTGAAGAAAGAATTTCTTCTTGCTGCCGTGGAAGTGCCGGAAATACCAGTTCCAGTGTTGGAGCACTTCAGCAAATACACGCCGTTGGTCCGTGCTGCTGCCAGGGTCCTCAAGTTTCTGGAGATTTTGAAGTCAAAAAGGAGCGGTGAAAAATGCAATGTCACTCAGCTACCAATGATGACTGCAGAAAACTTGCTGTTCAGGAAGGCGCAATGGGATTCTTTTCCAGAAGAAATGAATGCTCTGGAAAATGGACTGCCAATACAGAAAAATAGCAAACTGTTCCAGCTTTCTCCAGTGCTGGATCAGAATGGCGTCCTCCGCATGAACTCACGACTAGCAAACGTGAAGTTGGAATCCTTGAGGCAGCCAGTTATCTTGGACAGCAAGCACTACCTCACGAAGCTCATCATACAACGCTATCATGTGTTGGGTCTTCACCAAGGTCAAGAGTTCGTGAAGAATGAAATCCGGCAGCGCTTTTGGATTCCAAACTTGAGGGCAGCAGTACGAAGATGTTGGAGTGATTGCAAGTTTTGCAAAATCAGACGAGCCAAGCCATCTCCTCCAATGATGGGAGTCCTTCCACTGGCGAGGATTGAAGAGCAAAGTCGAAGCTTTTCAATCGTGGGAATGGACTATTTCGGTCCCATTGAAGTTACCGTTGGTCGCCGCCATGAGAAGAGATACGGGGTGCTGTTTACCTGTATGACGACGAGAGCAGTACACCTGGAAATTGCAAGCAGTCTCACAACCGACAGCTGCATTATGGCCATTAGGAGGATGATAGCTCGTCGTGGTCAGCCAAAGGAGATATTTAGTGACAACGGCACTAATCTCCGCGGTGCAGATAAGGAGCTACAACAGGCATTGGACGAACTTGACCAGGAGGCGATGGCTGAAACGTTGGCCATGAAGGGGATTACCTGGCACTTTATTCCCCCATCAGCACCGCATATGGGGGGAAGCTGGGAGCGCTTGGTCAGGTCCGTGAAGACGTCCATGTCGGTCATCATGAAGAGTCGCTACCCAAAGGAGGAGGTCCTTCACACTGTGATGTTGGAAGCCGAGGCAGTAGTCAATAGCCGTCCTCTGGTAGATGTTCCAATGGACCCTTCAGCTCCGGAAGCATTGACTCCAATGCACTTCCTCATTGGGACGTCAAGTACGCTACAGCCTCCAGGGTCATTTGATGACAAGGACCTGATTCTGAGCAAGAGGTGGAGAACATCTCAAAGGCTGGCTGACATGTTTTGGCAGAGATGGCGAAAGGAGTACCTGCCAACATTGCAAAGACGAGCGAAGTGGCATGGAGCTGTTCCGAACATAGAATTGGGGGACATGGTCATCGTTTTGGACGAAAGCTTGAAGAGGGGTCATTGGCCACTTGGAGTCATTACCAAAGTTATCCCGGGTAAAGACGGAGTTGTTCGAGTTGCAGAAGTAAAGACCGCAACCGGAACTTACCGAAGACCTGTTGTCAAGTTGGCTAAGCTGGATGTTCGGACGGAAGATGGATTTCGTTCCGAAATCGGGGGGAAGAATGTTCCTGCTATGAATAAAATGTAGCAGTTCGAAGTCGATTGGAATTTGTTTAATGTTTTTCAGTAATTTGTATATTATAATAGTCAGTAGTAATAATGTAGACAAAAATTGTATTTCTGTTCTGTATAAATTTTCTGTTCAAAGTTCAATATTATTTAAAGATACAGGAAATTGTCAACTTCCTGTTTTCTCTTCCTGTTTCTTTGTTTAAAGTTCGAATGTTAAGTTAATTTAAATTAGTTTGTGAACTTGAGTATTTTTGGATACTAAATGTTAATTATGTTAGTAATTTTGCTCGAGTCACTTCCGGTAGAAAGTAGTATAAATACCGGAGGTAAAAGTGAGAAGTCATGATTAGTCGAAAGACAACCAGCCATACGGTAGGTTCTTAACTGAGCATACCAAGAGTTAACTTGTTTCGTCTTATAGCAAGTTATCTTTAATAAAGTTTTCCAATCAATTAATTTTGGTGTCGGAATTTTTAAAGTTATTTCGTTGCATTCCCAGTAATCTCCCTTGTCATTATTTGTGGCAGGGAATTCTGGAAGATTGTCTCAGTCAGAGACTGGTCCTTCATTTAGTTATCGAAGCATCATTTTATGCACATGACGGTTACCTGACGGTTACAATTTGGCGTGCATAGGAGGCGTCAACAGGGAAAAGTGGCGTGTTTAAAAATCTGGTAGTTTTACGAAGCTGCCACGTGTTAAAGATTGTCTCTGTCCAAAATCATGGGATATTTTGATGGATTGGATTGAATTATGTGCAGCGGGGTAATATGCGAATGAGTCGCTGGAGTACAGAACAGAAACAATGAAAATTTGTAACTTCAAAATAAATATTAATGCAATTTATCCCGAAAATTATTGGCAGTAACCGTAAGAATGCGAATTGCGATGAATGCGACAGGCAACCACTTGGACTTGAGACTAGGGTAGTGGCACTTGATGAAAGTATGCATATTTTGGAATGTAGCAACGTAATTGCACTAGTTATAAGATTATGTCAAGCTTGTAAAATGAAGCTGTGCCTGGAACATTGTTCATTTTGTCCAAAACGGAATCGGACCCCGCGACCACTTAATGCATGATTTATGACTCTTACTCGCCGGTGTGACTGTTTCGTTGTTTAATTAACTTTGCAAATAAACATGATAAGTAAAGGGGGAGGGGTGATGATAATAGCTTATATAATATTTTTCTGACATCACAGAAAATTTAAGTTGCATTTTGATGAACCCAAATTACCACTCGTTATCAGGAACCACTAGCAGCAGCGCAAGCACACTAATGAGGAATAGATAACCAAACGGACTACTAAAGGATAAAAATCCTGGTTTGATGACGCCATCTAAAAAACATGTGATTGAAAATCCACTTTCCGTCCAGAGATAAGCAACGATGGCCACACACCCCCAAACCCACCCACACTTGGAAGGCGTGTCCAGCGTGACCACTTGGCAGTTTATTTTAGTACTTAAATTGTACTTGTAAAAAGTACTTGCCTACAACTTGGAAGCATGGAATTTTTAATCACGAGAGAGCTCCATATAAAAGTGGGCAAAGATAATTGCTCTGTACGTCAATTACAAATATTCGCCGAACCACTTGAGAATTCCATTGGAAAATTGGCTTTATGTAATTTACTCCGTTAGTTTGCAGAATGTAGATTATGTGATACAAGTTTGTCTTTGGAGCAGACGAAGCTATTTCAATGTTTTATGTCATTCATTTTTATCGCTAAATTTTAATATATTATATTAACTTACAAGTTTGAATTTTAATCAACTTTAAGCTAATGTCTATATACCTTATTTACGTATATAAACCTTTCATATCCTGGTCCACTTTCTCTGGTAGATGTCTCATGCTCACACCAAAGATGAAGACGAAAGGAGCAAAGATCAACGATTTTTGTAGGCGTTTTTTATTTGTAGCAATCAAGTAAGCCATTCCAGGCAGGCACCTTTCCTAAGATGCAAGATAATGATTTGTCGCTTCTCGACTGCTTTCTGTCTGTTTCCTCCCGTTCAAGGTCTGTTACTCTGATGGCTTATCACAGGTTCTATAAATAAATGAGAGAATTTGGTTCGAATGATGATGGAATATTTTTTGATTTCCACTATTTCCAGCCTTCTTTCGAATGTAAAGATGAGAAAATATTAAGTAAGAAGAAACGGTCGGGTATAGAAATTTTAAATGGTAACAAAATCATTTTCGAATTAGAGATTTTGCAATTGCGGTATTGAGTCGTACACATGCGATTAAATTATGGAATATAATATTACGACTATTATGTATGACTAATACATGTGTGAATGTGATGTGGGAGATTATATCTGGATTTTCAGCAGTTTTGCAAATACGAATATTTGTACGTTTTTTAAATGTTTTCGAATGCAAAATTATGTTGTCACATATAAGTGGATGCAATGTTTGTCGAGATTGCTCGTCCATAAACTTTGGAGAATGGCATCTTTGTGGAATTGCTTGGAAGAATGAGGGGACCATGTACGCGTCCGCGTGACCTGATACTCATGCCGTCAACGTGAGATGCAACGTGACATGCTTTCTGTTTTTTCAGATGAATGGAAATCGGAGACCCTGGAAGTGGATTGTCTCATTAAACGTTCTTGGGTGTGTATACTTTTTATAGTAGCAAATCTACGGAGCGAAGGGAAAGAGTTAAAAATATCCAAAGGAATACAGCAAAACCTCACCAAATGATAGGAAGGAGTGGGTAGAATTCGCAAATTATGATAATGGAACGTATTAGCTTTCCCTTTCCCTTGCTGGGAGAGATGCATGTTGTAAGTATGGCTATAATAATTTTGAAAGATTCCTGAAAAGTTCTTCTGTTCAAGAGGATGGGACTATACGGTTACGGTATAGTCTATACCTACTCCTTCTCACTGAACCTTGTCTTGATGCATAAGTTTAGGTAAATACTCATGTTGATAGTTGGCAATTTTGTTATAGCCTGGAAAGCTAACTTTTTAACGATATAATGGAAATCCCACAATTAGTTTATTTTGAAGGTCTACAAATTTCCGAGAACATAACTGACGTTGGAAAATTGAGATGATGGGGCAATGTGAGATATTGAGTTTGAGATTATGGATGGAGTCCTTGTGAAAGTAAATGGAATTGACCATCTAGATATTTTTCGTTTTCCTAACCAAATTTAATGAGAACTTGGACGAATGCTTATTTTAACCAAAGAACGTGTGGGCGGGGAGTGTGTGTAGCTCGGTATATTTTTAGCAAAACCTACCTCAATCCAGTATGAACTAATGGGCATATTGACAAAACACGCAACTCCAGAGGTGACGCGGTCCGAGAAAAGGAGCAGTTTTATCAAGTCACCATTAACCCACTGATATTTTCTTAGTTATATATATATTTAATTTGTTACACCTTTATATTATGGACAAATGTAATTTTAGGGAAAATGTGCAGAGGGCACATGGCATGCAATGTGTTCCAATTTAGACGACATCAGCTTCCTGCTAAACAAAACATCGTTACCCAGAAGAACGATGCTCACATCAAATTCGCAGTTGCTTATGACAATGACAAGCGTCCAACGTGGCCTTCCATGTGCCAACCGCCGCTGATGTTAACTGTTACGTTGGATAAACGCCGATATGGCAGAAATGCAATGATGAACTTTGAATAGTTTTCAAGATGATGGATGATAATTTTCATTTTTTGATGTGTGTAGTGTGTACTGATGAATTAAATGGAAATGTTATGCATATGAGCGTAATAATAAGTCGTGTATACAAGATATATACTGCGAAATAATTTCTGAGTAGTAAAGAAGGGATATTTATTGCAAAAAACGGCAAAAATGAAAAAGGGATGTACGCATTATACAACGTATTACTTTTATAAATTCTGGCATCATAAAAATTATTAGGAAATATACTATAGCGCTCATGCTAATAAATATTGGAAGCGACAATCACAATCTTTCTTCCGCTCTCGCTCGCATTCTTTCAACAAACGCTTGTCCTTTACTCTTCCTATAACTCTCGAAGGGATCGTTCATAGGATTTATTCCTACTCCCCTGTACTGATCCTTTTTGTCGCGAATCTCGCCTCCTGATATCGGCGCTTCGATTCCTGTCAATATCAACAAGAGTTTCAATTGAATTGTTGTAATTATAGCGATAACATTCCACATGTCAATGAAACTTACCTTGCTCATCCCGGCCAAGTCCACTGCCACTCCAGCCCATTTTCTTAAGTAGCTGATGGCCTTTATTAGATTCGTCAAGTTTCTTTTCCATGCCAAGTCCAGCAGTACTATAAAAATATGAAATACGAATACAATTGTCGTTTCGTCGGTTTGAATTTATTATTGGATTTAATGGATTTAGTATTCTTAATAACGAATTGCTTACGAAAAGCTAGGAGGTGTAGGGGAGCGTCTTCGTAGGGGTTCTGGACTGCGGGACCTGGACCTCGACCGTCTATTGCGTTTTCTTCTAGCTGCTGGAGGTGGTAACGGCGACCTAGATCTGGACCGACGTCTTCTAGGAGGCGTGGGTGACTTACTGTAATCAAGTTAATTACTTTTCGTCAAACGGTATCGATTGAAATATGGATGTCGCCTACTTCCGTAATTCTTTTACGTTTAGTTACCTTTGATATCTTCTTCTGGGTGGAGATCGAATTGTCGTTGGAGATAGCTCGCGCCTAATTGGTGTAGGTGATCTGCTTTTTTCTCTGCGACCTTCGCGGAGATCATCCTCTTTCTGCTTTCTTGCAATATTTTTTGATTTGAAGTATTCGTACAATCCTAATCTCTCCCACCCTTCGCTGTAGACATAAGCCAAAAATTAATAAATATGCAACTGAAAAGTACAAATATTCATTTATAAATTCTAGTTAAAGCAAACCTATCACGTGGACGCTCATGAGTGGCCGGCGCATAAAAGGCTTCAACGGCTTGCAACAGTCTTTCGCTGGGAGGACAAGGAGGCGGAAGGCGAATGGCTTTGGGGTCAATTGGTTTGTAATTATCGTCCTCAAGCTAATAGGATTAAAAAGATAGGATGATTAGCCACAGAAAACTCCTCCATACATACCACATTTGTGACAAAAGCATTACCTTCACTAGAGGCACCATTAAGCCAGCAGGAAGCTCGTAGTATTCAATTTTAGGAATTAAATCTGCTTCTGGGGGAGGTGTCAGTGGTGCTCCAAATCCAGGAGGTGGCTTGCTTAGATCAAACATTCCTGGTGGACCAGGTGGAGGAGGACCTTGCATTTCCATACCTGGTGGTCCATGTCCGATTGGTGGTGGAAAACCTTGACCTATAACACAATACAATTACTGGTATAATCAACTCTCAACTCAGTACTCAACTTTTTTGATGTTGTCAGTCAATTGCCGTACCCATTATCGGACCCGGTGGACCCATATTTGGCGGCGGCACATTCCCTAATCCTGGTGGCATTCCAGGAGGTCGAGCACCCATTTGCTGTAACTGTTGTTGTTGTAATTGTAACTGTTGTTGAAGTTGCAACTGCTGTTGTTGTTGCTGTTGCTGCTGCTGTTGTTGAACTAGCCCCTGTTGAATCTGCTGTTCCAAAGCCTAATGCATAAACAAAATTAATGATTTTATCGTTAAATTAGCAAACGTTGGGAGTATATAATGTGTAACAAGTTACCTTAATATTTTGAGTGACATGCTGGCAAAATAGTTGATGTTGGGTTTGGTAGCCCTCATAAGTTTGATTAATATTTGTCGCGATTTGGGTGACGATGCTGGCGTACCGTTGCAGCAATTCTGTTTGGAATTCTTGCCATGTCACGTTAAAATTCTTGAGCTTCTCAAGAGCACTTGATGTAACGTAACTGGACTTTGACTCCCACAAAGCCAGCAGTTTATCCAGTCTTATCGACTCATCTTGGTTATTAATCTCGATTACTTTGGCGTGACAAAACATTGGAATTACTATGCTTTCCAAAACGGCCTGAAGATCGTCAGCTCCTTTTCTCATGCTAGCAAGAAATTAACATATCATAAGCAATACTAACTAATGAGAGGGTCCTCATAATCTCAGAAAAGTAGTTGTTTTACAGTAAATATCTCACCAGTGATGAAGTACATCGTTGATCAAGTATATTATATGTAACCTTGTCTCAAAGGTCGCTTTAGGATCCGTCGTTCTTAAGTGAACAAGCAAGATTAGGTCAGCAAGATGGTTTTTTTAATTTAATGCGTGTAATTGAGTAGAAACAAAAATGCATACTTTCTCAGGAGATACTGTGAAACCAGTTGATAATGCCGTGGGGTAGGAGTGTGGGTAAAAATCCAGGCCTTTCCAGAGGATATAGAGTCTTTTGTACAGTTTTCCGCAATCGGTGCAAGGATAGAGTCAAACTCTTCCAAATTGACGTTGAGTTCCGCTCCAAGTTGCTTTATTTCAGCATCTTGCATAATTCTGATAGATTCTTCAATTTGCTTTTGCTGCTGTGCTAATAAAACTTGATGTTGTCCGGCCAAGTTTTGTTCACTTTGCCGGATTTGCTCTTCTAGAGCCTGTTTTTGAGCTTGCAAAGTTTCTACACTTATGGCTGGAGCTGCGGGAGGTTGCTGCGTCAGTTGCTGAGTGGTGGTTGCCGTGACCGTTACTGTAACCGTTGCTGGAGGCTGTGACTGCGCAGGAAACGTTTGAGTAAATTGAGGAGGCACAACCGCCCTTTCAAAAGTCGCAGGACCAGGAGCTTGCTGAAATCCTCCCCGTTGATCTATGTCGAAAGCAGCACGGGGAGGTCCATTATTTCCTGCTTGAGGCGGGCGTTCAAAGAAGCCTCCTCCTGCAGATGGTGCAAAATTTCCTTGGCCTCTCGGTCCATGCTGCTGGAATGGAAGACGATTCATTGGTGGCCTATCGAAATTTTGCATTCCTGGTCCACCGGGTGGTCCTCCAGGGCCAGGACCTACATGACGGGGATCAAAATTTCCGGGCGGTCTTTGATCAAATCCTCCTCTATCAAACCCTCCTTGCATTGGATTGGGACCTCTGTTGGGAATTTGAGGATGACCCGGGAATCTGGACTGTTGTTGATTCATCATTCCTCCACCGGGATTTGCGAAATTTGGCATGCCAAAATTATTACCAGGTGGCCCTTGTTGCTGTTGCTGCTGTTGTTCTCTTGCAGCCTTATGTTTTAAAATAGCTTGCTCCGTGGTCACTCTGTACATGTAGTAGTTGTAAAACTCTCCGCCAAACAAGAAGGCAAATCGTGGATTATTTCGCTGCTTCTGTTTGGTCATGGCCTCGAACTCTTGACCATTCCGCGCAACAAACACGGCCAGTTTTTCAATGATGTTTCGTAGTTCTTCATCTGTAACAAAAATGAAAGAAAATGTGGACCACATTAGATCTCTATTTACATTATACCAACAAATATTGACATCGTACACACGCATTAATATTTTGTCGAATAATTGAAAACTTTTTTAACCTTGGGGCGGAGCTGGGATATCCATTTCTGAAATCTTTAAATGAACAACCCAAAACGCTCACTCTTTTATCTACTCAAAAACTTGAAGTGTGAAACTAATTTGTCAATTTTTTTCCTCCAAGTTGAAGATGATCCAACTTAACGACGATCTTTGTCAGTTTCTGACCAGTTGATCTTATACAATGTCAGCTTTTACTCTCGAACAATTCGTTATAAAACGGTTCCATTTTTAGCCAAGCCGGGTATTCCAGCTCTGCTCATTTCCGGTTCCGGTCCTCTTCAAGTAACGCTTTTAGCAACAAGTACTCAATCGCAGAGATTATGACCAAAATATCTTCACTTCCGGCAATTCAATTCTTGTGCCTTATCGATCATATGACATGACAGATAACCAAAACTGACACTTGACACACAAACACAACCACACGCAGAATGACAAGCTTTCTCTGATCAACCAAACCAGCAACAACTACAAATTATACCGCTACTACGGATCAATTCCCTAATTTAAATTAAAACAGCTAAAAAAATTAACCGACTATTTAAGAAAAATGTGCTGTGAACGGAATTAGAGAAAAGTCGGATGAATTGCCTTGCCCAGAGAGAAGAGAAGGAGTTCAAAAAATAAACAAAATTATAATGTGCGCCACGAGAGGTATGTGTACCAAGCAAGACGGGAGTGCGTGTGCTGCACATACACTCGCACCACATGAATGGACCAGAGCCGGCATTCCTCTCACACGTCACCACTTGCGTTCCCCACCCACCCCTCACCTGCAAGGAAGCAATGAAACAAGGGTGAAACGTATGGCATATTAGATGACGTCCCTTGGATATGCCCCCACCCACTCTAAATACACCCAAACGTCTAGAACCACATGCACGAATAGCTCACAACATCATCATCAGGTTCGTGTGTTCGTGTGGTCCGTCATCATCGTCAGATGATATGGGTGAAACATTTGACACCTGATCATCATCCGTGCTTTTTTGTCTTTTTGAGAGACGTGTTGTTTGTTTAGTGCTGCTGCCGCTGCTCTATAGTGCACGTAGTGTTAACGGTTTTTAACGGCCTGCGTTGTTAGTCATTCTGGTGAGCAATGACTCGTCCTCAGTTGATTTAGTGCAAGAGTCAGAGTCGCTGCTACTTTAATTGTTCGTCTGAGAGATCACAGTTTACCTTATGGTGCATTAACCTCGTTCATCTCTGTATATGCGGTAAGTTTCCATTAAACTTTTATCTTATCATCTGATTATTATTGAGATAGATAGATAGATAGATAGATAGTGGTTTTATTATAGTGTTTTGAAGGTTCAGTACTTACATGAACTGCTTTTAAACCCTAACACAATGTAGTAATACCAATTAAAATATAACAACAATAAGTGGATTTACAAACTACCGTCTATAATTAATTGAACATGGCCGGTCCATACTCCAAAACCAAGTTGTGATCATTTAACAATAAAAACCTACACATATAAATTCTCTCTTTCTTCTAAAATTTTGTGATTACATATTTCTGTTAATTGGTCAAATGGACATTTTTTACAATCAGTAAGCTTAAAATGTTTACAATATTGGTTCCATAAATTAGTTCCTATCCAATTTATTGACTGCTTATATAGTTCAGTATTCGGCGATGGAACAATCATTCTAAAATCAAACTTGTCTTCAGTAATTTCATCTCTGGTCGAAAAATATGTTGAAAACATTTTTGACTTATATTTTTTTAGAACAAATTTTAGTACCGAGAGAGTTCTACGTTCACTAAATGTGAGTAAATTTATCTTTTTTAATAGATCATTTATTACTACATCACCCATTTTTAAATTACGCTTTTTCTTACTACGACGTTTGTATAATGATGGGAGGAAAAAAGCTATCAGAAATCTGTTCACTTTCCTCTGTAATATATTTAGCTTCATGGGTTTTATCGCCCAAATAATAATGGCATAATCTACAATGCTTACAATATAGGCCGATAACATCATTTTCATTATATTTTCACTAAGCAAACGCCTTATCGAATAAAGTTTAGCCAGAGCCCCATCCATTCGTTTTTCTACCTGGTTTTCATGACCATCAAAAGATAGACAGCTATCTAAAACTACCCCTAAGTATTTAAATGATGTAACCCTTTCTACAATCTCACCATTTATCACCAGGTCACTAACTGACTCTCGCGCAGACCTGTAATCCTTAGCCTTATAAAAAACCATCCATTTGGTTTTTGCTACATTCAGTTTCAGACCGTTCTGATCACACCATTTAAGCAAATTCACTAAGCTATCCGATAACTTAGCTACACCTTCATCAAATGTTTTACATTTAGCATAAATGACAAGATCATCTGCATACAGTAAATATTGCAAATTAATGGCATTAACTATATCATTAACATAAATTGTGTAACATAATGGAGCTAAATATCATCTAAATAAATTGTTCAGTTAAAAGGGTGGTGGTGTAGTAGAAATAGCTATTCTTATCCGTCCACTGTAAGTCTTTGCCAAGTAGTTGTGCATATAATCACATATAATTTTCCATTAAATTGAACTGGATAGGAACATAAGCTAAATAACAGCAAGTTAGTAAACAGTTGCGCAGTAATCTGTCAAAGTCAAAATGTCGCGATAAGCAAAGAAAGGAGGCAGGAAATGAGGTTATAGAAGTGGAGAAAAGTTGCGAAAGCTCAGAGTTCAAACCCATACAATTTAAGCCATCACGTAAAAGTTAATTTTTACGATAATGCTCCACATTCATCATCATAACATTTTGAAAGGTGAAAGGAAGGAACATTCCAGCTTGACTTTCTCCAGTCACCACCACGAACCGCCGCGACGTAGCAATTTGTTCATTTTCCTTCTGGAAGTATGTATTTTGCAGCAGCAGCAGCAGGTGTATCGCTGGAGTACTGCGACTGCAGCAGCAGCAACTCCACAACTTTTTTTTCCATTTCTTCTACGACGCTGCCTCTTCATCTCAAGACGCATTCATTTTTTCCATCATCGTCATCCACTTTCTTTCTTTTTTATTCCGTCCATAAAACTAGATGAAGTCGATTTTCATATCAAAAGAGTGAAAGAATGGAATAGGAGGAAAGAACGGAGGTAGTTAAAAAGAGCAAAAAACTCCAAGTCCATCAAGAGACCATTTAAATAGGAAACTTTTTTTATTTAAAGTTTTTTTTGAGGCAATTTACCTGAACGTGTACGAGGGGAAATGGCATGAGTTGAGTAGCAATCAGGGAGAAAGTTATTGCCTTATTCTTTCCCTGTTCTGCATCTCTCTTTGCAGATTTCTTTACTTTTCATTATCGATCAATACTTTCTCCGAACTTTGCCGACTTTCAAGGGAGGCGTCTTATTATATGCAATGGCTCGACTTGTTCTAGAGCTAAACTTGGAACTTTTGCAACTTTCAAAGAACGTGTATATAGAATCGCAGTAGTTCCTCCACCGCCAGTACCTACGCACGTAGTTTAGCTTCTGGCAAGAAAGATGTGCAAAATAATGCTTCGTCTTCAAATTGTCATCATGATCATGTTAGACTGCCTGTTGAGATGTCTGTCGGTCCGTCAGCATTGATTAAATATCATTTTCAATTCGATCCAACTGCTGCGTTTCCCATTATCGTTATCTCTGGAAGAAGGGCTAAATAATTAATTCCAATTTTTAGCCGGAATCGCTTTCTCTTGCCATTTCCCGTTAGCGTCAATCGAGTAATGGGTAAAGATAGAACATGACACGTGCAGCTGTATAGCTACTGCAGTTTACATAATTCATCCCGGCGGTGTCCCTTTCTTTACTCACTTTCCCAACAAATTGCTTACACCACCAGCGCCGTAGCACACCGCCTGCTTTCTTTTCACTTTCACTATCTCCCTTTCTGCTGTGTGGATTGGATCGATGGCGAGAGCCTAACTTTTGCCAGAACGGAGATTCCTACTGCAGATATTTCATTGTGGTTTTCGATGTGGATTTTTCCTCTGCCTTCTCTTTCTCCATTCTTCATTATCATATTACTACGACGTTAGCGAAGATTCTCCAGGAGAGGGAGAGAAAGCAGGGATATGGGCATTTTTAGTTACGGGAACAGTCGGCCCTGATCGGACTTTCTCCTCCGATAGGTATATGTGCCATGCCGTTAACTTGTGCCGTGCTGCTGCTGGTTTGGTTGGTGCCCTCAATCCACCCATTCCCGTAGATTTCAAGCATCCAGAAAGAAAAGTGATCGTTGATAGCTTTCACTGTTTGTAACCCCGAGTCTACGTGTCTGGCTGAGCAAGTTGAGCAAGAGAAAAAGTGGAAAAGGGCATAAAGGGAAAGTGAGGAGCAAAAAATATATTGCAAAAATGTATGTATTTTTCGGGATGCCTGCCTCTTGCATGTGCTGCTGCTGCTGCATAATAATAACATGACTAGTTTATTATGAAATATGTATGCTATGCTTATAATAAAATAAAGTGAGCTTGTTACTTTCTCTCCATGTTGATACCCTTGTCATTTTCCTCTTCATTTAGAATAGCTGCTCTGTGTGTCTTGTCCTGATAACATGTACGTTTCAGCGTTCTATATGTTAGGCAGCACCAGCAAAACGGGAAAAGTGGAAGAAATTTTTTTTATTAACCTTACCTGAGCTAATGAACCAGTGAGTGAGTGTGGAGTTTGTATGTGAACAGAACGGTGAAGCTCAAGGGAATCCGGGTTAAAATCACCATCACTGTGTTCTTCACCTCCAACAAATCTATGGGAGTGGACACATTTTGGCAGTTTGGTAGGTGCCGTTTTTAGGGACCATTTTAGAAACGTCGCATTTTGCAAAAAAAAATATGGTTAAACTTGGCTCAAAAGTATACTGGTTGAAAGAAATTGGAATCGAGAAACTTGTATAATTAACAGGAAATGGTGTTTTTATGTGTGCCTAATTACATATTTTTGCGATCTTTTTTGGTTTTGTAAAGGTTATCGCTGCTGAAAATTTTCTTGTGACGGGTATTGACGAAGATTAGTGATAAAAACTTTTGAAAAAAGACTATGGCGGGGCGACGCCTCACAGTAGTGCGTTGTCCTTCGGACACGCTCTCCCTCACCAATTGTGCTGTAGTAAGCCCAGCGGATTTTCCTGGCGGTGGAGACCCCCACCGTCGTCTTCACATTCGGTTACGCCCCTCAGGAGCTGCAGTGGACAGGTGGTTCGTGTTCACGGTGACACACAGCCCTGACGTGAAGCCAGGATGTATTGGACTCAGTTTGACGCAACGAAAGTTTGCCACGGCGTCCATCGGTCAAGACATGGATATCTTCCCATTTGACTTTGATCGGGCGACCCAATGCTGTTCCTCGATTGCGTTGGAGGTGGACTTTTTGCAGAAGAAGCAATCCACCAATGAACCGTATGACACGGATCTCATGGCAAAGGAATTTGTCAACCAGTTTGCAGGCCAGGCTTTTCAGGCGGGAATGCCGCTTGCCTTCAGCTTCCACGATAAAAAGTTGTTATCATTGGTAGTTAAAGAAATCGAGATAGCGGACATGACCCCCTTGAAGGTGGGAGGCGAGCCTAAAATGTCCAAGCAAGATTTGGGATGTCTGTTACCGGATACAAGAATTGTGTTTGAGAGAGGAGACGGCTCCACGGTTAATCTCAAGGGGAAATCTGTTAGTAAAATGCCACAGAAGAGTATCATCAATCCGGACTGGAATTTCCAGAGAATGGGAATCGGTGGTTTGGACAAAGAGTTCAATGCCATTTTCAGAAGAGCATTCGCCTCCCGAGTATTCCCCGCTGAGGTTATTGAACAGCTTGGGTGCAAGCACGTAAAGGGGATTCTTTTGTACGGACCTCCGGGAACTGGAAAGACGTTGATGGCTAGGCAAATCGGGAAAATGTTGAACGCAAAGGAGCCTAAAATTGTGAATGGGCCTGAAATTCTGGACAAGTACGTGGGGCAGTCTGAGGCAAACATTCGTCTCCTCTTTGCAGACGCTGAGGAGGAGGAGAAACGCCTGGGTCCCAATTCTGGACTTCACATAATCATCTTTGACGAGATCGATGCCATTTGTAAGCAGAGAGGTTCTGTTGGTGGTGGAACCGGTGTTCATGATACTGTGGTCAACCAGCTTCTGTCAAAAATTGATGGCGTTGAGCAACTCAATAATATCTTGGTCATTGGGATGACGAACAGACGTGATATGATTGATGAAGCTTTGTTACGTCCAGGTCGTCTTGAGGTAAATACTAATATAATCCCACATTCTTGCTGACTAATCAATAGTTTTTTTTTGCCGACGTGCGTAATTATTTTCTCTTTCCCTTGTTTTTTTTTGGCATAGGTTCAAATGGAAATTAGTTTACCCAACGAAGCAGGACGAAGGGAAATTTTGAAAATTCACACCGCATTAATGAAGCAATATGGGAAACTTAGTGATGACGTTTCACTTGAGGTATTGTGGAATGTGAGAAAGTGTTGCGGGTGTCAGGTGTTGGGGATGGTGTGAGGACTTGAGTGTCCGGTAGGTTGCAGTTGCTTTAAATAATATTTTAAATCAATTTAGGAATTGGCCGCCCTCACAAAGAATTTCAGTGGTGCTGAGATTGAAGGTTTGGTCAGAGCTGCACAGTCCACTGCCATGAATCGCCTTATTAAGGCGTCTTCAAAGGTATGCATATAGTAAATGAAGTGGTTATAAAAAAAAACCAGGACACGCTCCCAATAACATTGTTTCAAACCTTGCATTTTCTAGGTCGAAGTTGACCCACAAGCCATGGAGAAGCTTAAAGTTTCAAGATCTGATTTCCTTAACGCACTGGAGAACGACATCAAGCCTGCTTTTGGAACAAGTGGCGAGTTACTCCAGATGATGCTTGCTCGTGGAATCATCAACTGGGGATCTCCCGTTGCCCACGTTCTTGAAGATGGAATGCTTCTCATCCAGCAGGTAAGATCATGAATTTATCATAACTTTACTGACCGCATCTATAATAGTCTTTGTTTCATTCATTTCCTCGTAATTAACTTAACTGATTTCTTTTGCTTCTTTCTTCCAGGCAAGAAGTGCAGAAAGCAGTGGACTCGTCAGTGTTCTTTTGGAGGGCCCTCCAAACGCAGGAAAAACTGCGTTGGCCGCTCAACTGGCAAAGAATTCAGATTTTCCATTTATCAAGATCTGCAGTCCAGAAGATATGGTTGGATTTTCCGAGTCTTCCAAATGCCTCCAAATTCGAAAGGTGAGTTTTCAAGATCCTATTAGCTTTAAATATTTAAGCAGAAAGGTGCTCGGGCTTTATACATAATTGAAAAGGGAGAAAATTGAGAATGCACGTCACGCAATTGGATTTGTTTGATGTTGATTTATAGGTCTTTGATGATGCATACAAATCAACCCTTAGTTGTATTCTAGTGGACAACATTGAAAGATTATTGGATTACGGGCCGATCGGGCCCAGGTATTCCAATTTGACTCTACAAGCCCTCTTGGTTTTGCTCAAGAAGCAGCCGCCAAAGGGAAGAAAGCTCCTTATTCTGTGCACTTCATCAAGAAAGTAAGTGCCTCGCTGCAGAGTATACTTAAGTGACACTATTGGTAATTTATGTGACATGATAATGGGCTCTCATGGGACTTTGTACGTGCAACTTGTAGGCAAGTCCTAGAGGAGATGGAAATGCTGCATGCTTTCACTGCCGTGCTCCATCTGCCCAACTTGAGCAAACCAGAACATTTGCTAAGCGTACTGGAGGAGTCTGATGTATTTACCAAACCAGAAATTGCAACTATTGCAAGAAACATCGAAGGACGACGGTACGTCACGTTTTATTATTTTTATTTTATTTTTCTAGATTTAAGATGTGTATATGCACATTATTCGTATAAATCTCACTTGGTAAGACTGGGTGTAAGCACTACCGAAAGCAAAGTACATTTGTGTGAATGAGGTCCCAAGTCTGTTATTCCGTCCGTCCGTAAGTGTAAGTTTGCCTTGCGAAAAAAATGTCTGCGAAACGACTTGGACTTTTTCAATTTTGTGGTTAATAGATGCCTAGGAACTCCCTTTCTTTCCTGTAAGAAAGTATCCCGGGTCCGTCTACTCTGGTGGGTAGCTCGGCGGGGACGGCTGAAACTGACAGATTGCGCTGGGTCAGAGAAAGCTGCTAAAAATATTGCATAGTTTCAAGTTTGATACTGAATAAAAAACACCACAACAATAATGCTTGCCAAAAAATAACAAGGGTGAAAGAGACTGAAAAATGATGCTCGCGTTCGCGTTTGGAGAATTTATCAGGCGACATTTATGACATAATTTTCCTACTGCTAAATTTCAGTTCCAACTACTAACGCTGCTAAATTTTTTCTCCTACATTAACCGCTACTTTTTGTCTGTGTTGATGGCCGGTTTATTGAGTATCGCGAAAAGTACATTGCACCACTTTGTTAATGTACAATTTTAACATGATCATGATGTTTGTTGTTGTTTTGCAGTGTGTTCATCGGTATCAAGAAGCTGCTCGGTCTTATCGACTTGCTTCGGCAGACAGAAGGGGATTATCGTGTGGCCAAATTCCTCTCGAAGTTGGAAGAGGAAGAGGCTATCGAAATACGCGGTTAGGATTACTGTAGGCCCCCAACCCCCCCGCCTGGCTCTCCCATTCGACATCAGACTGGAATTAGAGACTGGTCTAACTGGTCCTGTTGGATCCGGCTGGGCGGTGCGGTTTGCGGCTGCCTTCATGATTGCTGGCCGCTAGTTGGTATATTCGTAGGAGGAGGGGTTGGGGGTTTATTCGGTAAGTTTTTGATGTGTAAGAAAGAAGAAGAGAAAAAAAGAAGAGTACAACAGGTCCTGCGGATAATCCAAAATATTTATGCAAAGTGACCATGAAATATTTACCTATACATGCACATTTTCTATTTCTTCGGTTTAGGTATGGCTGTCGGTGTAGCCGTTGGTCTGACCTTGGGTATTATTGTTGGTAAGTTCAATTGAATTAACTATATTTTTGATAATAGCAATTTTCAATGAAGTTTGTATAAAAATGCTATTTTCTGTTTTGAAACAGGGCTCATTGTGGGCTTAACGTTCGGAATAATATTCGGATTTATTGCGGGTGAAGTGACCAACGGCAAGACTGAAAACAACCAACCGAAAAAGACCAAGCGAGAGAAGGAAGATGAGGAATGGCTTGCTTGGATTATGGCAGCGCAAGCTGCTCAATCACAGCCAGGCCCTTAAATTCTTTTTTGTATAATTTACTCTTCTCGTGTAAATTACACGGAAACGAATAAGAAGCTATTTTATTACGTTCCGTTGTTTGCTTTCATGTCAAGTCAACCCCCCTCCCCAATGATCCCCTCCTAACTGCATGTGCATGCGAATAAAACAACTGCATAAATTAGTCCCTAAAAACTATTATTATTCTTATTAAAACATACTTAAAGTGTACTTGTTCTTGTTCACTCTCCGTGAGGAATGGGTACTTAATTTCACTTGAACATGATTCGCTTTCACAGAAATAATTGTGATATTAGTTGTGTTGTAGTAGATGTTGTTAGCTCTTCTCTCATTGTCAACATCATGTATTGTAACATATTTACTATTTTCTAATGATAAATTATATTATTATATTATGGTTGTACAGTTATTTATATTATTATTGTATTTATTCGGATTGTCCAAATGTCCAAGGATTCCAGTTTGTCGATTCTAGATCTGTCTGTCCCTTGAATTTTATCCATTCTTTACGAGAAAGGCGGGTGTCGAAAAACAAAATCATCCAAAAAACCATCATCAAATAGTTTAAACAAAGCAGAAAAAAATCATTTAAAACACGACAAGCCGTGAAATGAATAAAAAAACATAAAAAAATATTATTGAAAATGAAGAAAAAAGAAAATTAAAAAAAAGAGTTTACAAATTCTAAGTCAACATTCCTCATGTACTTTCCAACGCTGCGTAAATGAACTATGGAGTGGATGGCGTGTGTATGGTCTTTGTAAATACATACTTAATTTTAACTTTATCAGATAAGATACTTAACTTATCAAGTCAGTGTACTAAGAATTCCTTAAACATTAATGATTTAAAGTGTATTTTCGCCTGTTTGCTTTAAACAAACAAAAATTATTGTCAATTGTGTCGTGTCATGTTTAGGTGAGAAAAAGGCATCTAAAAATGCCATTTAGCTTTGTTGAGGTTTCCCATAAGCCACGCAGATCATAATTTATCTACAAAATCAATTATGTAAATCAAAATCAATTTTATGTGCTAATGTGTTTGTCCACCAACTCAAAGTAGATGACACACTGTCAAATATTGGATCTTAACGGAAAACACAAAAATACCTCTATCATCATCATCCTAACTAAAAAATAAGTATATAAAGAGCAGAATTTAGTAGTCTACAGTCATCATCACCACTGTATCCACACACCATCACCACCAACGCACTGGTTGATTAATCGCACATAGAAAACCTAATACTACCGGTAATTGATGCACCTTAAATAGTCATGTATAAAAAACGCCATCAAATTAAATAATGAAAAAAATTCGTAGGAAGTGTATAATATTTACCGAAACTCATCATTGTCTCTGGGCATTTTGGGGAGAAAGGTAATATATTATTAAGAAGTAGCAATAAAACTTATAATGATACATACAGAGATAATCAAGAAAGTAATTGTAATAGAATCAAGTGCATGTTTTACTCTTGCCGAATGGGACTTTTGATTTTTTAAAGAGAAAAATAAGAACTTGTCTCTTATCGCATCATAACCTATTGTTGTGATGCTTGTTGGAAAATTAGCAGGTTTTCATGAAGCAGAGTAAAACGCAACTGACGATTGACGGTGCTACAAAGTGTACATACATACGAAGTTATATAATTGGTACTTTGTGGAAAATTATACACTCTTGGAATTATTATATAATTCAAATTAAGCTTATCTAAACGGTTATTATTGTTGTTGTAATTAATGATGATGATAAAATACAATACTGCTGGCTGGTAGTGGTAGGACAGGGGCAGTGCGCAAATTTTTGAAGTGCAATGATACAAACAATATTCCGCATTATTATTCTTACTAGAGGTAATCTTAATTAAAATTAATAATTATGTAGTAGAGTAGTAAAGTAGTTTGTTACGCAAGAAAACAATTTACAAGCATTTTTGACAATGCTGTTGCTGCAAACGTAAGATGTGTGTAAATAACAACTTTTTATTTAATCATTCTTTAGTAAGTAGGTAGAGGTAGATATATAGGTACGATAAAACAATTAAGTTGCTGTAAATAATCTATTATTAATTCGCAAATTATTTACTCTTACAAATTGTTACAATTATTATATTTTCTGCAATGTACTACAATGAATTGAATTTTGTCACATTTTCACCATTACTTCAAGTTTGAGCAACACGAGCATTGAAATTAACTTAATTTTGTTGAAGTCAAAAGCGGTAAATAAGTATGTAAACATAATTTGTAATTGTTCAGCTTTAATCAAGTGCTATCATCATCAGTACGAAGAACGGAAATAACGGTAAAAATAAATGTAGTATTAGACTTAACTGGAGAATCCAAGGCGGAGGTAGAAAGTAGAATGGAAAAAAAAGTATTATTAACCACCATCACCAATCAATCACCACCACTGTATAGCAATACATAGTTTAGTTACACAAAGTGAATTTAGAATTTTTAGGATAAAATTCTGCAGAGAACAGAAACTACCAAAAAAGGCCTCAAAATACTGAAAATAACACAGGTAAGGAAAAAAAAAAAGAAATAATCGATGAAATCAACAAATTTGTGTAGAACTAGACAAAAAAAAACAACAATTTAAACCCGACAAGTCAACTTTAACGAGAAAACAAGGATTAGAACATCAATTTTTAGGGCTAAGTAATGATTAAATGGTAACACAAGAATTACTGTACTATTATGTATGTGTAATACTTAATAATAATATATACTGTGTATGTAATTGTACTATTAATTCATAAATTATAATCTACCTGATATTATTCTGACACTGACATTATACGTAGAAAAAAAACGTTCGATTGACTCGAATTATTGTTGGCAATCAAGGGAAAATATGAAATAAAAAAAATCAATAAGTTATCAAAAAAAAATAACTGATTAGTTCTTTAAAATAATATTCATTATAATATTCAGCGGTTATCATCAACCACACTACCGATGATTACAAGCTTGTTAGGCAACAATTGCGGACGACTCCTGCAAAACGGGCTGGATAACTGCCACCGTATCACCTTTCATCATTATTCGCCCTAGAATGAAATTATTAGAGTTGCTCAATAAACGGCTCTTCACTAATCACTTGACCTACAATTAATGTACATAAAAATAATCTCAACAAATTCTTATTCTTACCAACTGGTCGGCGTTTCAACTCCACCCCATTCTTTGCGATCACCTCGTGCGCGTCATCCAGAACAATGTTCATGTACTCATCGAATCCAATCACAATCCCTTCAATCTTCAAGTTGTGCATTTCGTACAGCCACACAGAGACCCTGGTGCGATTTTGCAGGTGCCGGAAAATAACATTCTGTGTGATCAAAAGTCAACAACAAGCATGCGTGAAACACTTTAGAACTAATAAAACCAAATTACTGTATTCCCAATTAACGTTTACTTACTATCGGCTGGATCATCACTTTGTGGACTTTCAGGGATCCTTGTCGGTACGCCATCGTGGAGAACTTTTCTTGACACAAAACTTTCCAAGAATTTATTAGCTAAAAAAAATTACCGATTATGAAACGACGACAGGAATGGAATAGAACACCGGAAGAAGAGGAGAGCCGTCCAACGTTTCATCGGCTTGGCTTTCAGTCTTTGAAGCGGAGTGAGTGGTTTTCTGCTGCTTTGCTTGATACCCCGATCCCAATTCGCGAACAACAAAGTGGCGAGCAGCGTTGAGCCTGTGGAAGGCTGCCTCGTGGTGGGGCAACGGGAGACGCCCAAGTGGAACGATAGGATGGATTTAATTAACTTGTCTATATAGTCAATAGTCAGTTATTTAAATGGACAGGGTGATTCATAAATTAATGGTATGTGAGATCACTCCAAATGTGCCTTTATTATTATTATTATTATTATACCTATGCATTTAACTTGCACACAATTATCTCTCTTCACCTGCCAAGCCACGCCACCACGAATACCCACCGTAGCAATTTTAACTACTATACAATCAATTTAACATTAATTGACGCTATTCAGAATTATGATTCATAATAATGTGTATATTTTACACGAAAAAAAAATATGTTATCAAAATTGTCTATCTGCAATGCTATCTCAAACCAACAATTTTCTGCCTGGCCGAAGAAGAACTATACTTTATCAATTAGAAGGCATTTATCTTTTTCGATGATTTCAAAAATAACCAGTTCATTTTTCTCTCATTTGGTTCGGTATTAGATCTTGTTCGGTTAGTAGTATTCCATTTCCTCTGGAGATAGTTGTATTAATCATTCGTCATACTGGACAACTTTTCATAGAAATCATTTCTCTGCAAGAATGCTTACCGGTCCATATTTCAAGCCATTTATAGCCTTCTTAGACTTATCTCGCTACAGTTTTGCACTGCCATTTCGTTGGGATGATAAGGAAAATCGGTTAACCGTAACAGAATCGAAACTGTATCATTTCATGATGTACTTGGGAGGGTGCATCTGTGTAATTTATCTCTCTGTCCTGGTCTATCAATTAGTGACAAAGTTTTCAACAATGACCCCGGCCCTGAGCATGATTTTAATTATGTGGCTAGCGATAAACGCTGGAGTGGTATACTCCAAAGTGTTCATCGTCAGTCGACAGTGCCAAGTACGCGACTTTTTCAACCAAGTCATTCATTTCGAAAACAACTATTTCGCCGGTGAAAGTAGGTCGTGAACACGGCATTAAAATATTCTAAAAATTAACATAAATAAAAAGGAACAAAAATAATTACAAAAAGCATTTTATAGGGGCAAAAGAAAAGGCTGTGGATCCGTCAGTATATCTCGTGGTAAAACTAACGTACACTTCTGTCGCCAGTTTCCCGCTAGCAATTTCCAGCTATATTGCCTTGAAGCCATGTACGCAGCCATTCATAACGTCTTACCTCCTCCAATGCACCTCCACGTCCAACTTCACGCCAACATTGCAAGCTGCCCGTTTCACTCTGGCCATCGCTGAAGGCATGTTCTGGTTTCATATTGTTGGAATGTCTGCCTTTCTCATCTGCTTCATTCAGTACTTATCCTTCAAGTGTCTGCGAACATATCTGTTGGATTTGGCCGTTCTTGGACTGTTAGTAAAATTATTATATTTCCAGCATAGCATTGAATGCTAATTTCATTCCAGTTACTGATTCAGTTAATTTCAAATGTTTCAGGGAAAGTAGTGAAAGTATTAAAGAAAGTGCTACAAGGCGAATGCCGGAGCACGCCACTTATCATAAAGCGGCATTTATATTTCGACAAGTCCAGCTCCTCCACAATCGTCTGCACTTTCTCCTCCGTAAAGAAATCCTGCCCATGGCGCAAACGACTTGGATGATCATTACAATCATTTCTCTCTACACAACGATTAAGCTGCACAACGTGATCGGTCTACCTCTCTTCCTATTCTTTCCCATGTGCGCGGTGGATGGCGTAGTTTTCTTTTACGTTGTTACTGGAGCCTCCTCGCAGACGCACAAGGAGTCCTCCAACCTCCTCCGCTGCGAATGGCGAACGAGAACACGAGGCTTGTCAAGGTCAACCGGAAGATGGTTCACGAGATTCCAAAAATCCTGTCTTGAGCTGAGGACGTATGTGGGCACGGTCGGATTTATGGACAGCACCACGCCCTTGACAATTATCCACTTTTGCTTGGCTCAAACCGGTGGGCTGATTCTTCTTGGAAATTAGAGATAATTATAGCGATGCGTTCTATGCAATTAATTGTAGTGATCATTAACGAAATAGTATACATATGCAAACGCACTACGTTATACAGAATGATACAGTTTTTATTGACTTGATGAAAAATACAAATTTTGTTGCTTATTGTCTAATAGTCTCCGTTAGATAACAAGAACAACTAGATAACCCTGAATCCAAAGCATTTTGCTCCGTCGTCGTTTTTTCCGCATGTAATCATTACAAGTATCGTTAATTAAATAAGTCGTGAAAAGTAATAGACCAACCTCGGAAACATATTATATATATAATTTTTAGCAATATAATACTACAAAGGGCCATGAATGTAAACTACCAAAAAAAATTAGCTGAACCTGCTGAAAAAATGCATGTCGTGTGTATTTACATGAGAACATTTTTATATAAGTCACCCCCGTAAAGAAAATAGTAATTGCTTAACTTATAGGCATATAAAATAAGACAGTTGTAGTAGCTTAAATAACTTTAAAGGCCAATGTAGCAAAGAACCAGTGGTGTTTGTTATATTACAACAATAGCTAACTTAGTCAACAGAAGAATATACCGATCTCTGACTCGTCAATTTTCTTTTTTAGAAAGCTCACATGCAAATTATTATACTCCTAAACTAATGAACTATTTTTACTTTAAAAGTGAAATCCGAAACGCATGACTTTTGCGTACTACCCAATTGAAATTTTCGTATGAACGCTACAAGGAATATATTATAAAAATTAAATAATAATAGATTGCAACAACAGAAGTTTCTAGCATATAAATTACTTTACAACAGTTCAATTAACGAATGCTTAGGCAGCGCATGCTGGAGCTGCGTCAACTTTGGCGTAGGACAAATAGCAGGCCTTGGAGTAACCAACGGCGGCTGTGCAAACGGCCTTCTCTTCAGTGTAACCCGACCTTTGGGACAGCTTCTCGCAAACGTTTCTATATGGAGTCGGGTCGACAACTCCGTAGCAAGGTCTACAGAAAACAAGGTGGAGACAGAAAGCAGTGTTTAAAACGTGAACAATGAAAGTATTTATAAAATTGTTCCAAAATGAATACCAATTTACCTCAATGAAGAGCGTTTGCTGTCAAGTGCTGCCCTACATTTCTCTTCGGCAGATTGGGTCGCTTGAATCATGGTGGTGAAGATGGTCGGCTCTGTGCACTGCTTGTCCAGTTTCCAGCTTTCAGTGAATTGCTGCACGGATGGGGTTATCTTTAAAAATAAATACGGCATCTTACATAAGTAATTTTATTCTCATTTGAAGGTACATGATTATCTTTTGAGTTTTGAAAGTACCTCTCCATTGGGCTTGCGAAGATCGTCAAATTTCTCCAAATTCATTGTTCCCAGAAGCCCGAGAACCTTTCCATGGTAGAAACCGTCCAGCTTCACAGCACACACGTCGGAAGTTGCAGAGCATCCAATAGTGGCACCCTTGCTGCTGGTGACAATCACCCATTCTCCGCGGCGTTCAATCAGGAGGGTTCCAGCTTCCTTGGGGCTATCAATTTCAACGGTTTGTCCGTTCACAACGACCTGTCGAACATACATGAAGAATACAAATTGAAGAATTTCTTATCACGTTAACACTGAAAAGGTCATTTAGTCATTAAATATTAGTAGATTTTTTACCGTATTGTCAGGCTTCAATGCAACGGTATCATGGTGGTCAGTGACAATGATGGACTTTTGAGAAACATCTCCTTGTCTATCGTAGTCGACAACGGCAGTAAAATTGTTATCGTCAAAGTCAGAAACGAGCAGATATTGGCAGTTGCCTTCAAACTCGAAGAAGCGGCCATCAAAGGTCTTGTAATGCTTGGATCCAATAAGGAGAGCATAACCTGTCGAAAAATAGCAATATTGTAAGTACATGTTCGTCGTCACTGTTCAGTATGTGACAAACTATCAATTAAAGTAGATGCATATCATATTAGAAATCTTACCCTTAAATGGAGGGAAAATTTCGTTAATAGCAGCTCCACTTCTGATTTGGTTGATAAGCTCCCTCAATCCGTAAGTGTAGGATGGAATCCTGAAGTTAATCTTTGGTCTGCTGGGCAGAGTGAAAACTTTGCTGAATTCCGACAAGCTCTTGAGAGAAACGGGTAGTGGGATCTACAATACAGAGTAAATATAAATTGTTACATACTATGCTTCAATGCAAATGAATTTAATCAGTGCAGAAATCATGATTAATAATTACCTGGGCACGGAAAATTCCTTGTTTAAAGTCAATGGTAAAGATGTCAGAGAAGACCTTCTTGACGGTGGCCCTCAACTTTTCATAGATATTCCTCAAAGCAGCGGCATCATCAATATCGGTCTTTTGTGCCTTCTTCTGAATATAGTCGGCAAGGGCCTGAACAAATTCCTGGAATTCCTTTTGAGGCACGGCGCTCAGAATGTAATTCTTGATGGATTCCAATTGGTCCTTGGTGTCGTCAATAAATTCCTCCAACAGTCCTTGCAGCTTGTTTCTCAGTTCTGCAAGTAATTCCCGAATGGCTCTGTTGTGAATAATTCTGTCCACGAGACCTCTCAGGGCAGAGTAAACCTTTGCCAGTTTCTCAGCGGCCTTCTGAGAGTATTCGTAAAGAGTTTGGACAATTCCTTCGGTGTGGTCAACAATCCAGTTCCAAACGTCAGCAAAAGGAGGCAGGGCTTCGTATAGGCGTTCGGCAGTTTCACACAGAACCTTTGCGACAACGCGGGATCCACTGATAAGAGCATCAACTCCTCGGTTGGCAAGAAGTTTTAGCTTCTCAAGGTATTCAGGAAGGCGTTCCAGGATTTGGCTGTATCTCTCTGGCAAACTGTTCAAGGATTCCCGAAGTCCTCCAATGTAAGCGAAAGCGATCCTACGAGCGGTTCTGGCAAGCTCTATAACCATCCTGGTGAACTTTCTTAAAATAGCTCCGCCCATGGTAATGCGTTGCAAGATCATGTTGGTGTCTTCGTTTTGTTGAAGTTCAGTCTTCAGCTCGTCGAGATGGGTACGGGCTGAGGTGGCGATAACGCTGAGGTCTGGGGCGGCGTTGCGAACATTTCCAACTACGTGTTTGGCCTCTTGGGAGATTTCTTCGATGGCATCGATAATCAGAGTACGCAGGTTTTCAAAATGCTTTTCTGAGCGTTGCTGAACTCTCGTCTGGTTTGAAAAACAAAAATAGTATTAATAGTATTATTACATAGCCCTTAAATTCCAACGCGATAATTAATCAACTTGATAAGATTGGACTCTTACCAAAACAGCTTTAGCGTTGTCCTTGTTCCAGTCTGATTTCACAGAGAGGATGCGCGTTCCATTCATTCCAAGGGTGACATCTCCAAGAACATGGCGTCCGTCTGTTTGGTGATCATAGACTCCGGCAGCAAGCTCATCATCGCTCCTGTATCCCAAGAAAGCTTCCACGTACTGGTCATTGGAGTTGGCGCTGGTGGTGACTTTCACTTGCACATTTCGTGGGCTGACGGTGTGTGCAATGGCGCGGACAATACGGGTATCCTCCATGCCAGGCAAGAAGACGTCGAAGCGGACTTCGTGGCCGGTTGGGTTGGACTCGACTTTAGCGAGAAGAGAAACAATCTTTGCTGCATCAGGTCCTTCAATCTGCAATAAGTTTTAGAACTCAATAAAATGTTTGCCTCTATAGACATATTTGAGTGGGGAGGAGGAGCACTTACCTCAAAGGTGGTATGTCGTCTGCCAGCACTGAAATCAATCTTAGTGGTCTTCACTTGCCTCTGCCTGTTCTCGTAAGAAATAACATTCTTGTAGCTAATTTCACGCAAATTGTTGTCGAATTTAAGCTGACCATTGGTGGCAAAGTTAATGTGAAGTCCCTGCAATGCATAAAGATTCATAAAATAATAATTGGAAATTTGTCGCATTATAGTGTACACCATGTTCATTTTTTATATAAAACCCGTACAGTTGATTTGATAGACAAGGCGCTGATGTATTGACGTGCTCCAACCACGTCCTGTTTACCGATGCTGTAAGAAGCCACAATTTCACTTCCTGCTTGCAATACATCCAAAACGGTTTCCAATTCGAGGAAGGTTGTGTCTCCTCCAATTGCATAGCGAGTTTGAATTTTAAGATCCTGTCAAAATTTAAAAAAGGTACTTAAAACATATGCATATAAAAGTTATAAAAAGTTTTTAAAGTAAATCTCACCTTGTTGAGTTCCGGATGTCTGAAAATGCCCTCAAGAGTGCGTCCCCAGGAGTTGTCATCATTGCTCGTCCTTTCTCCCACATTCAGAAGCAAACTTATCTTCCTGTCGGCCTTCTTGGTTTTGTCAATGTAGAATGCGATTTCACCGTTGTATGCACCACCACTTGTCTTGTCTCCGGTAGCCACAAGAGCGATTACTCTAGCAGGGAGTAAGATTTCTCCTCCAATTTCCTTGTCATCGGGACTGCAGTAAAGTCTGTATCCAATTTGTTCCGCTTTCTCTTCGCTGATGATGAGTTTTGCGAGATGCTCGAATTTTCTGGATGCCCTGTCCAATTTGCTCTGGAAAACTATTCCGTTGGTCTCCTGGTTGCTTCCACCCACCGCCTTGTCGGCGGTGATGCGGAGTTCATAGTCGAGATTTCCATTGTCTCCGTGCAGGTGCTTCAGATGAATGTTTCCAATGCGGCATTGATTTTCAGTGTCCGTGCAGTAAGAAAGCTGAAGACGGTTCTCCTTGTTGGAGCGCTTGGCCAACAGGTTAAGTTTGACGGGCTGATTATCATGGGTTATTTCAATGGCGGCTCGAATTCTGCGACCCTCTTCTCCATTGTCACGTGAGCGGGCAAGGGTGGTGTCATCCAAGCGGAAGTTTCCGTTAAAGTTCACTGGTTTGTTAATGAGCTGGCCTTCAACTTTCAGGGTTCCTTCATAATTCTTTTCATAGCTGGAAGTTGACTTGGCTCCATAGGTAAGCCTGCAGTACAAATTAGCAATTAAAAAGATTAGACCGATACTTATAATGTGTCATATGGAATGTTATGTCAATTATTTTTTATCGTACGCAATGTCGAGTTGTTTCTTGTTGTTTCCATCAATGGAAATGTCCAAACCATGCTGACCATCGGTCAAAGACTTGGCGACCCTCACGCTGTACTTGTTTGCACGGAAGTGTGGACTGTCCAGAGACAGCTCTCCCTCAAAGGCACCGTCGACCTTATTTAGACTTCCCTTTGTAGAAACATATTTTCCCTCAGGACCCCACCTGACAAGAGCCTCCACGTTGTATTTGCCCCTCTGTTGTTCATCAAAGACCAATTCAAGCTTTTTGGGCGATTCGTCTCCAACAATGAGCTGAGCGTCGATGGACTTCCGGGTTGGAGTATTTTCCAGACTGTTGGTGATTCTCAGTTTATCATCGTCATTTGTTCTTGCAACAATTTCAGTGAAGAGGATGCCATCAGCTCGCTTCTTGTTTGAAATCTTGAGTTCGAAATTTTCAACTCCTTCCACAAGTGTGGATTCTCCTTTCAGGGTGATCTCAATGTTGGGAAGTTGGTGCTCAACATCCAAATTCAATTTGGAAACGATTCCTTTGACATCAGAGTCAAGATGGGCGCGAAGGTGTCGGCGATCCAACTTTCCTTCTGCCGATACAGTGACAACGGGCTTGCCCTCGGAAATGAACTTGTGGCTGTACTTGGCCTCATTTTCCAAGACTTGGAGAAGATAAGTGGAGGAGTATGGGGATCCACCGTTCAAAGTCAAGGAAATTTGGTGGGTCACCTCAAAATTCTTCAAAGAGTTGTACAAATATGTTCCCTGAAGTTCGCCTTCCAAGGATTGAATCCTGTCAATAGGGGTTGTGATGGCGTATTTGATTCCAAAAGTTTTCTTTGGTGCCTTGAAGTCAAAGTCGATGGTGGCATCCACGCTGCTCTTAACTGGACTAGAGCTTTCACCTTGAATGACAATTCTTCCGCTCTTGATGTCAGTCTTGAGGGAAACTGCGAGGGGCTTGGGAATGGCCGAGCCTTCAGCGGAAAGACGTCCAGCAAAAGATCTAAAGTTTCCTGGAAGGGCAGAGCTCAGTTCTCCGTGGAGAGTTAGATCCTTCTCGTTTCTGTAGTTGGCCTTGAGATCAGCCTTGGCATCAAATGTGCGGTCTTGTTGGTCAATGTTGGAAATGCGGAGGCCAATTTCGATTTCAGAGGGCTGTACATCTGGTGGGGCTACACGGAGGGAAATTTTTCCGGCTCGGATTTTACGCTTGATTTCCAACTCCACTTTGGAGGATGCGCTGTAGGTCTTGCCGTTTGGTGAGGTGTAGTCAATTTCTGCACTGCTTTCTCCGTTTAGAAGATCCCGGCTCAGGGCACCCTTCAGATTGACCTTGGCGGTTTTTCCGATGACTGTGATGTCATTACTGCAAATCACAAATATAAATTAAAGGACCTGTATTGAGGCCATGATAGACAAGCAAACATTCATTGTGTGTAGCTTACTGAGACTCAAGTCGAAGTTCAGAGTATGCCAAAGTGGTGGTACTCTTCAAAGTAATCGCCTTGGATGGATCACGCTCAGCGTCCCATTTCAAGTCAGCCTTGAGGTCGTATGTATCGCCGTTCCTTTGGATTTTAGATGTTCCTGCGATTTTGCGCCCAGATTTTGAAAGCAAGGCATCCAGAACAAGATCGCCATTTCCATTGCTGTACGTGTTGCTCAACTTGGCGTCAATGATGTTAAGCACGTGGGCCTTCATTTTGGTGACGTAAGCGTTGTGGGAACCTCTGTTGACTTCATGGGTGGTCTTGATATCAACGTAGTTTTTACCTTGAGCGTCCAACTTGAAGAGGGCGCCATAACCATCGGTCTTTGCCGCGACGGAGGACTTCAGGCTGTTCGAATAAATATTGAAGATAAGTAATTTCAACAATCCACCCCATAAGGATTTGCATACTATTTGTAAATACGATGATTACGCACATGATAGGATGTTCAAGTTGATCAGAAGTGATTTCGGTGGAAAGGTCTGATTTGAAGTCGCCCTTTTCTAATTTAAGAAACACGTCAGTGTTGGCTTCATAGTAAAATCCGGGTTGTACCGACAGACGAGACTTGTAGTGCCTCTTGTTGTCGTCTACTTTTGTTGCAACCTCGGACACTTCGTAGGTCTTCTCCCCAAGGACCAACTACAAAAAACGCAAAAAATAAAACATGTAAACAATTCATTCAATTTTAATATTCGTGATAAAAGCAGAAAAATATTTACAGTGAGACTTACGTTTCCGAGAATTTTGTAATTGGAAAAGAGAGGTCCGCTTCCTTCATAAGTAGCCAAGGCCTTCATCCCGCTTCCGCAACTGCCTTCAAACTTGGCATGACGCTCTTGTCCGGGAACACTCTTGGCTTCGAGGTCGGCGTGAATGTCAATGTTGTATGTTGGGTGTTTAACTGAAAATAATACGGTATAACACATTTAAATGACCAGTTATGCACAATTAATTAATTAGTCATTAGAAACAATCATACTTGTCAACTCGCCGTCCACATCAAATTCCTTCGCAGACACAATTTGGATCACAGTCTTTTGCTCGACAAGGACCTTGGGATCGGAAACGCCACGGGAGTATTTCAAGTTATGGTCAATCCTGTTATCACCACGTTTCAGGCTCCAGTCAATGTCAAAGTTCAACAGTTCACGACGAGAACAGCGAGTGGAAACCTTCAAAACGTTTTCTCCTTGGGCGGGAGATCCAACCGTGGCGTCCAAGCTTAAAGTGTGTTGTGCTTCTTGACCATACTTGGAGTTAACCTTGAAGTCGAGAAGTTTACCGTGACGCTTGTAGGATCCATCGATAAGAATCTTGCCAGCGACCTCTGACGCAAATTCCAAGTCCTTGTAATCAATTTCAACGTTGTCGCCGTCGCTTTTCGTGACAATAGCAGTTCCTGGAAAAACCCATACGAATAAAACATTTTAAAAGTCTGACCAGATTACTGAGGAAATGGGACTGTGAAATTTAAATGACTGTTACCCTTGATGCTTCCTCTTGCGGCGCGGAAAGGTCCACCAGTCTTGATGTTGACATTCAACCGTTTTCCGGGAACACGGGTGATCTCTCCCTCAAGAAGCTTGACGGGGTTGCCGTTGGGCAGTTGGTACTGAACGAGGGGAACAAGTTTGTAGCCTGCTCCCTCAGTGGTTTTTCTCACTTCGGCAATGCCACTATACGTATCTCCATCGACAGACACTTTGAGATCAGCGCCAACCAAATCATCGGTGAATGAGCGTTTGTCTGAAATTGAAAAGAAGGCTTGTGAAATGAACTGGTCGGAGAAAGCAGAGAAATTCTATAAACTTGCACTTACAATTCACTTCCACGTTGCTGGCAGGAGACTCAATCTTTAAACTGTACTGAGGCGTGGCAGAGCTTGGGGCAATGGCACGTGCACTTGCTGAAATTTTGCGATTGGTTCTGGAGCCGGGAGTGTCCATAATCACGTCCAAACCGTAGGTGTTATCATCTAATGATAAGCACAGCAAAGATACTTAATGTATACTGATGATATACTGAATACAAATTTATTAAATTATTATGATACCACGTACCATTCAATGTCTCGACCTTCAAGTAGTATCCTTCCATGGATGGCTCAATTTTTTCAATGGAAAGGGACACAACGCTTGGTCCATTCAGGAAGAACAATGGGGCGGCGGCGCTAGATTGAGGAATCTTAATATCAGCGCAAACCTTGAGGCCAACTGCCTTGGTAAGGGAGGAAGAGCACTGATTGTCAACGATATTTCTAAAGAAAAAATCAGAAGAATTAGATTTCGCTAACAATTATAATTTGCCAAAAATGAACAAGAGCGCATTGGAGCATACCTTGAAGCAAGTTTGGTCTTCATTGGTGTCTTCTTTTCCAACTGGTCCATGGACTGTTCCACCCAGTAAATGTCACTGCGAATGTCAACCAGTTGAATCCTCTCCTGGGGCAAGTTGACACGGAGTTCCAGCTTGCGATTCTCACGCACAACTTTGAGATCGACACCCGCAGCGGAGTGGATCTTTCCTTCAATTTGAAGTCCAGACTCGATGGGACCATTTCCAACAACCATTTTAGCACGAACGACGGTGGCGGCACTGGGCATAATTTTGGCTTTCATGTCACCGTTGTTTCCTCTGAGAAGGGAAGGGACGTCCAAGTTTCCAGTGATTTGGAGGGAAAGTACGCTTGTGCCCTCAGTGGTAACGGAGAGTGGAAGACCGGAGGATGTTGGCACAATGATTTCATCGTCCATGAACATGAAAGGCTCAGTAACGTCAATGTTTTGTTCTCGGACGCCCTGTGCCAGATTCTCGACAGCGCGTTGGATGCGAGAAATTAGTGGTTGTTTTCTGAGTCCATTTTGGGAGAAGCTTTCAACGAGGATGGATGTTCCAAGGACACGAACGTAAATGTCTCCATTTCCATTGTTTCCTGTTCTCTCGCTAATGTCAACTTCGTTTCGGATGGCGTCAATCTCGTTTTCACTGACGGTAACGGCCACGTCACGCTTGAATCTGTTGGAAATGCTGGTTCTGAGTTTACTGATCTTGTCGGCGCTTTCCCTGACAATGTCATCAAGAGTAACGGAACGGATCTTGGAGGTGGGTCCCAACATGCGCTCAATAATGTCCTCAAAGTCTTCCACACAGAGACCAAGCTGCGAGGAAACAAAATTATTTATTGAAATGTCTGTGCATTTAGTAATCATGAGTTAAATACGTATGTGATGTTAGGTTATCTACCTCAAGAAGATTGTAGGACCGTCCGAAAGCGGCAACAGTGAAGTTGGAGTTACTGCAACGTGGGATGTAAGAATCTTGAGAAAAGATTACATTAGAGTCCAAAGAAAGACCAGAGTTCATCAAGGATGGTTCGAAAGCAGAGATTTCAAAGTTTCTGGAGAACTTTCGGAGGTCAGAGGGGAAGTCCCTGAGGGTGATTTGTTCGAATACTTTCTTTAGGGCAACTTTGTCCGGATTGGAGCTTTCCAAAACATTGAGGACGTGAGAAACGACAAATGATCCAACTGTTGGGGTGAAATGATACGAATTGTCAAAACAGTGCTTTGCTGGTGCTTTCAAAGAACCTTTAACGGATTTACCGCTTACCTTGATTGGATTCTTCGTCATTGTTAACAACGGCTTGGACAACAGGCACATCCTCTACTGTCAAACATTTACTGAGAGTCAAGTAAGCTTGGATTCTGACTTGGGAAGATTCCTTGATGTCGGAGAAGATTTTAGCGGCTTTCCTCTTCAGAGTTTCTTGGCAAGGGTCACGACGAACAGCATCCAAAGCCCTGACCTTGAGTCTCTGGTTGGTGCTGGAGTCCTCGATGAGATTAACGAGAGCAGTGACGGCAGCGGGAGTGAGACTGTCCACGTTTCCAAGAGCTTGAAGGGCGACAATCACCTTTTCAATTTCCTCCTCTTCAGTGGCGACGTTAACGCGATGAGCAATGGTGTCAACCAATGACGTATACTGCTCGTTGGATCCACAGCTGGGATTGACCAGGCGACAATACTGATGAGCAAGACCGGAAGCAGCCAAAAGGAACTCTGGTTCAACATCGGCCCTGGAAATGAGAGAAGTCACACCTTCCAAAGCGCTTGTTCCTGGGTGCTCAGCGAAAGCAGTGTAAGCGATAAAGAGGTCCTTGGTCGTTTCTTCGACTTGTCCGTTGGCAATAACGTCAGCGAGGAAACTGATGGGTCCGTCTCCTGCAGACATGGCGGAAGCATCCAGCAAAAGTTTTCTGAGCTGAGGACCAGCCTTCTGACACAATTTTCCGCTGGAGATTTGCTCTTCCATGAGCTTCAGGTCATCCTTGCGAGCGGCTCGCACTTGTTTACGTAATTGAAGGAAAAGGCCGGGCACCTTCAGCGACACGGTTCCTGATTCAATTTCAGTGCAAAGCTTGTTCAAGAGGTCAATAGCGTTGGATGCGGCAGCCTTTTGCTTGTGACCGTCATCAACTTCGCCAAAGTCGTAGAGCAAGCATGATCTCTTGTTGGTTTCATGGCTTCCCTTCACAATTCCGGTTTGCACGTTGGCCAAAGAGAGAGTAGACTTAATATCAGTGCGAACACCAGAGGACTGAACAACGTCCAAGGAGTGACCTTCGGTACACTCAACATTTTGGATTACGCCCTTGCCCAGTTCTTGGGTGCAGGTGAGAACAGAGTTGAACAAGGGGATGGAGTGGTACTTCTGTAATTATCGAATCATTTACCAAAATAACCAAACTCATTCGTCAAATATTTTGTTGTTCAAATGCATAAAACATGACCACCATCTGCTACTTACGGAAGGAGCTGAGTATGGCACACCAAAAACATTGGCCATGCCTCCATCTCTATCTGTACATCCCAACAAGTCCTTTGTCTTTGTGTATTTGTTTCCACTAACTTCGTATGTGGTTTTGCATTTTCCATTAACGTCAGTCTACATGAGTACATACAAATATGAAATAATTAAAAAATGTCATGAGAGAGAGAAGCCAGTTATAAAAATAGACACATAATCTTGCACGCTTATTTACACAAAAGTTAACCAAAGAAAAAGGTGGTGATAACCACTTTTTATATAAAAATAACATATTTTTTATGAAGATGATATGCGTACCTCGATCGTCTCAGTGTCTCCATTGAGGATAGCCTTATTTCCCAGCATGGAAACAATAGCCCTCTTGATGTTGGCTGACCAAGATGGATCATCGTCGCTCACACAGACGCTATCAATTTCACCGTCGCTGTAGGCAAACCTAATGGATGACCCTTCAATGTCACTGACACGGCTGATAGCCTAGCCACAAATCAAATATTTTTAAGCATAAAAAACTCTTACATGTTAATGCTATCATCATCACTATCATCATTTTTATAATCTTACCTGTCCACTAGAGCTGGTAATTGCAATTTTCTGAACAGTGAGTACCAAGTCACAGGCGGACTGGGCAGCCACAGCGGCTTCACCCTTGACCTTGATTCTACTCGTTTCATCTGTTGAGCCGACTAGCTGGGTTATTACTTCGGTTTCAAAATTGTACTGATACGTTTTACCCTCTTCGTATTTTAATACAGATGACTGTAGTCCTGTCACGAAAAAATACAAAAAATGTCTAATTTGATCTTTCATAATAAAAATAGAAATTTTTGCATACTAATTCATCTCATCATTTTCACGCGATTTTGAGTCAATTTATCCAATTTACTATTTTTCCTCTAAACTGATCAGGGTTAAGGGGATGCCCATCAATCAATGCGAAGAACTAGCCATACCAATTTTCATACATCTTCATATAAAACATTATGCTGGGTTGCCACAAGTATTATTATATAATGCAACTTGAGGAGTATGAACACTACTAAACCCGTTTGTTTTCTCTTCATGTCATTTCGTCGATGATGAGAGCAGTTATTTTGTTGATCGTCATGATTATCATCATCATGAAACCTGAAATGAATGCCCGGTCTGTTCAATAGCGAGAAGAAGATTTAAGATGCCACTTTTTGATAGCGCTCTTCTTCGACTTATTACTTGCATGTTGAGTTGTAGTACCCCCGCATCTCTTTGTCGTCGTAATATATTGAATTGAGTGTAAAGCGTTTTTTAATGAATAAGCAGAGTAGTAGAAGAACTAGGTCTTAATCTAACTCACTACTGCTCCGGCTACTACTACTGTTCATATTCACCAAACTACATAAAGATACATTTTATAATTAAAACTGCTGTCTGTCAAAGTAACTTAAAAATATTTATGTCACTTGTTGGACTCGTGTAAAAGCAAGCCACTAATATAACAGTACTTGTCGTCATCTTATCTGCCTACCTATGTTGGTTGGTGTTACATGATGCACCCTGGTTTTGTGACCTGAAAAAATTTCCACTACTCACTTGCTAGTAGCCACTACTGTGCTACTATAGTCATTCAATTAAATTGGCACATGATTTTTTTTGCCTTCAATTTCTACTTTTAAATACATAGGTAATGATATATACCTGTCACGTCTAGAGGCGACAAAAATTATCTTTGAAATTATTCATTACCAACTTTCAGGCTGACTAGGTTCATATATAGATAGGTGAAAGTTGTCTCTCGTCGGAAAATTCCGAATTTTGGAATCTTGAATTAAATTGCATTGACACTAATGCAAAATGTTACTTTGACTCATGATTCATCAGTAATGTAATGTCAAGTTTGACCATCACCCACCACTGACCCTTTCGTTATGCTTTGTTACTACATCGTCTTGTTGACTTTGAGCCTTGAGCACTCCCCACTCAATGCAGTAACTATTTTATCTTTTTATGGAAAATAATAAGGAGAAATTGAATCATAATGTTCCACGCTCCATCAATAACACCTAATTATTGATGCCGTAATAAACCATAAGCGTCAATTTCCTCAAATTAATGTTGTCAGTGAAGTGAGAAAAAAATAAGATAAATTGTAAAGAGAAAAGCTTATCTTGACAAAAAATAACTGCGCATCCATACTGATTACCCTGGTCTTTTGACACCACCTCTGGATTTTCTTGGTTGTGTGTGACATAATTAAACAAAAAGACGGAGAAGATGATGCGAGCGTCACCGTCAGTTCTTGGACTTTGATTGTTTACTTACACGAGCATATTTTACCTTGTAATTTTGATCTTTTAAGAAAACGACACTTTTTCAAGTAAACCGTGGCAGTAATGCCACTGGCACAAACATGTTTACTCAATTTCCTACTAGATATATGCATTCCTTCTAGGTATATTTGTCTTAATTTTCTAGCTATCAGTGTTTTATCGTAATTATTATTAACTTTAAACTGCGTCACTGTTTAATCAAAATGAAACGATTGAAAATATGTAATTAATACAGCACCCCAGAACTGAATTTCATGATTGCCTATGTAGTAATTAGTACCTACATTAATTAACCATGTGCATAATGGATATTAATGATGACTCTAGTGACTAGGGATAGATTCTTTTACTTTTAAGGAGCCAATAAAAATCTAAGACTTTTCACTTAAAATTCCCTTATGAAAGCAAATTAAATTAAGTACTGACTAGATTACTTATTACATTTCGGCACTTACCATGAGTACAGACTGGCGCACAGGTTTGTTTAGGTGCGGGAGCTGTGAATTAAATAAATTAAAATGTTATATCATCTCATTTTTTTAAATTAGCCAAATCATAGTTACATGACTGCATCATGAAATCAAATAGACAAAGTTCCCGACGGTCATAAAGCATTTTACCTGAAAAGATGACGGGGCATACTGCAATTAACGCTATGAAGGCGTACAAGATGGCTACCATTCCCCTGGACGCCATGGTGGGATCCACGAGAAATTATAACCGTATTATAGTGGGCGGCACAAAATTACTAATCGATAACGATATCTGGGGAAAATACGAAGAAAACACTTAATTTTACACAATCTCCATTCAGTCACGCACGTTGCATCTAAATTGTTACAAATATTTTACAGCGAACGCAAACAAACTGAATTATCACTAAAAACCGTTAAAAGTAAAACATTGGATTCTTTGTTTACCTGGACAGGCTGGTGAGCCCAGCTATGCGTGTATCGTATTAAAAATGCTAATTTAAACTGGTTAGTTAGGAGACTACAGTTAAAATGAGACCATGATTTTTCGTCTTGTCTTCGCTGAGACGACAAGAACTGACTGAGAAGATAAGAGCGGTGCTAAGCGTCGTTTTATAGCAATATCTATGAAAGCGCATTCATCCTCGCGTTCTCGGCTCGACTTTATAAAATACACGAGGGCGTACATACCTACTTTAATTAACTCTGTTTTTAATTAATTACATATGCGATGAATGAAAGTTTTGTCAGTTTACGAGCCTTGATGTCTTGAGCACAAAAATGAACTTGAACGATCAACCAGTATGATACACATTTGCCTAGTGTAAAATAGATAAACTTGGGGCTTTCATCGTTTTTCTCACTTTGCCCATACAACCAATAATTATCAACTCATAAAAAACCATCAAACGTAATAGATTCTTCTGCTGTTTGACACTTGACTGGTGTAAACTATAAAAATGACATTTTTATATTTTTGCTTTGCAGTAATCTTAAATCGTAGCTCTTTGCTTATGTAATATGCCTCCGTATTGTCAATTTATCTTGTCATTACATATGTATGCTGCTTATATAATAATTAGAAAATTCCGACTCATTCCCGAGTCGAAGAAACTTTTCATTTTCTGACCTTACCTAGCTCCGACTCCAGGTGTAGTGTTAGATCCTAACAATCAGTGTCACAATGCAACAGCAGAATCAAAGCTGCTATAGTGACACAGGTAATCATTGAAGGTTATTACTAGTTCGATTTTCCAGACATCATCTTTTAAAAAAGCATCATGACCTCACTACGACTGACATGCCATTGTCTACAAAAAGAACAATCACTATTCTCCGGCAACGATGACTTATACCTACGCACTGGGTAGTAATGCACACTTTTTTTACTTCTCTCAATGATCAATACTCAATTTATGTAGCACAAGGAGCATACTTGGTACATGGTTCTCCAGGTACTGTCGTTATCATTACTAACAAAGAATTTATCGTATCGCACAAGCAATTATTAGAAAATCTTTGCATGGAATTTACACGCGTCCAATTTGTCGTGTATCACCTTTCTTTGTCATTCACTAGTGGTGATTAAGATGCCATTACTACCTGACGCACGACTTGTGTAGTACAACTTGCTAACATGAAAAACGTTCTTCTTTACACATTACATGCTTTAATGGAGTCGTTACTTTTTTAGAAGTGGGCAGACGTATATGTAATTACTAAAGTGGATTTTCCATTCATTCCCTCAATTTATTATTCTGTACGAAACCTTAAAAAGGAGACAACAAATTATTTGTGTGCTGCAGCAGCATCACTTACCTTGGCTAATGTGCATTTAAACGCGACGAAAACACAGCCATTAGTCTATAATAAACGGAAACAACAATTAGGATGAACGAGTTTCCATCCAGATCCAGTCTTTTGGAAACGAGATCAGAATGAGAATTCAATCGACTGACGCCACGAAAACAGCCCTCTCACCACAAAACAAACTGTACACACGCACAGCGCAAACAACGTCGAGTGAACAAAGAGCAAGCGCTGGTACCATCAGCACCGGGAGGACTCTTAAATTAAAGTAAACCTTGATTGATAAAGTAGAGGAGTCACCAGTCCCCACGCAATAATGCTAGCTTTTTTGAAGAGTCATTTTTATAGTTGCTTATCCTATTGTTGAATAACTTTGTTGGGGATTCTGGTTAATGGAGTGGATAGTTGGTTTGGTACCTAGTTTTCTTGCCTGCCACTGCACTGCTCCGATAAGATTGACCAAGAAGACGACTACGTAAGCTTTAAATAATATGACATCTGTGCCTGCCTATAAGATCGCCTTCCTTAAAGTCGGCTTGTACCAGTGTCTGTTGGTCGCGGTCTGCAACTTTTCAGTTATGCCAGTGTCAGCATCACCTCTGCTCTCTTCTGTTAGATTGCGTCAAGAGACGCCCTTGCTTGTAAAGAGAAAAGTTTAATGTATGTATACGTAGTAATATTTAAAATGATACATACGTAGAAAGTGAGAAAGGAAGCAAAATACATAGTTGATGGAACGGTAAAACTAGCGAAATCTTGATTTCAGTGTATTTTTCAAATCACTTGGTTCAATTATTGGTGCATGTGCCTACGTATTTAATAAAATGTACCTATACCGATTACCGATATGGATAACTGCAGATGATGATGATGATGCAGTTTAGTTAACTCTAAATTGCTATTGGCTGATAAACGCCGTGATAGAAGGAGCAGACATGGTCATTATTAAGTGGCGAAGTCACTTTATAAAAATGCAATGTCTGTCTGTCTGTCTGTCCGTCCCAGGATTATCTCGGGAACGGTAAGGAATTTTGGAATTCGGTTTTCGGCAATCGATTGCCCATCGCCCAAGGACCTTAAATACTGAATTTGAAAATGATCGGTTAACGGTAACCGTTTGAAACCGTTAAAGTTTTGAAATATTAACATGACAACCTTAGCATGCAGCATGTCATTCGACTGGTCTCTTGATGCTGATTCTCTTCCATGCACAATTTGTAATTTTCAAATACCATTTGGCCGTTATGGCCGTTTGAAAATCAAATTTGTTGATTGTTAGCTAGATAAGGCATGTGGGGTATCAAAACGCATGTACATTCAGAGACAAATCTGCTTATCATGTTCCCCAATTTGAAAACTACTGAGAAACTTGACAGCATCTAAAAACTTTGTTGGTTTTGTTTATAAATTACACAACGGCTTCGCCACTTTGCTACGTGTTCGCTTTGCTGGGTTTATTCAATTCATGTTTACCGACTTCTGTGACTGACGTTTTATCATTTGCATGCATCTATCGAGTCACAGTTGCAACAATAAACAATAATAATTATATGCATAATTTTTAAAACATATCACCTATGGCTAGCGTTGCATGTATGCGGAAAACTTGTTTGTGTTTTGATTGAAAGTATTTTTTTAATCAAATATCAATAATTCAAGATGCAGTCAGTCATCGTCGTGACTCATGATATATTTCTCGGAATGTAATAATTGCCTTTTAAATAGGTATACATTCTTCTTCAGTATGCTTTCATCTCTCTGCATTCTGCCTGCATACAAAGTATCGATGCTTTTACATAAGCTTATAAGCTTACGTGATCTTTGATCCTGAACTTGAAAATCGTAGTTTAAATAATAATAATAAATTATCACTTTTACATTTTCTGTCTGTAGAAAGCAAGAAGCCAATTTATGCGACCCTTTTGACCCTTTTTAGTTTTGCGCAACAAAATCCTACAAAAAAGTTAGATTTTCAAATGAAATGAAAGTATATTTGAAGAAATATTACGTGTTAATTGTTGCAACTGCAATAAAAATGATAGCACAGAAAGGAAGGAAATCAGGTGTGTAAACTGTCGCATCAACAGCAACTTAAAAAAGAGGAATGGCCACTTTGCTACTTTGAGAATGAATTGGTGCATAAATAAATCTGACCAATTTAGCAGCAATTCTTACAAATAATTAAATGATACTCTTTTTCATCGGGTTTCTATTCTTATAGATCCGTGTTCAAAGCGACAGATAGGTGATTTATGGGTCTAAATACATATATTTAACAATATAATCGACACGAGCAAAAAAAAGTAGCTGAACAAAAGTTGATGAAGTTATTTAAAATCTCCTTTGTTGCTAAATTTTAGCTCATTGTTGTTCATCTCGAAATAATCTCCTTTTCCAATACCGTGTTAGTGTGTTACGCGCATTCTGCTAGAAAACCTGTTCAGCAGTCAATTCGAAGTAAAACACGCTCCATTGTTCTCTAAACAATACAAAATGCAATAATAGTCTCGTTTAAGCCGGTTGCAATGTTATTGGTAAATTAAAACCTGTTAACTATATGCATTATTAGCATTATCATCTAAATAAATACAAACTAGTAGTTTAATCGAACTTATACACGATGATCTCGTTGTCTTATGGAAATGCTTAATTGGGCTAACTCAAGTTTGCAACGAAAGTAGGATTAAAAATATGTTTTCTCAGTATTCCTTTATCTCTAGAATTTATTAGCAAATCAATAATAATTTAGCACTTCATTTACGTTGCTTCTTAACCTGTGCACTGAAAAGTACAAGGTACACCGGCAATTGCCATTAAAAAATGATGATGAAATTGGCTGATGAATAACAAGTCATACTATTTTTGATTTAAGGTACTTTGCTCGACGGGAACAACGATGCCCCAGTTTTCGCATAGCAAAACAAGGAAAAATATTTATAAAGTGTGTACTGAAAACTTACACTATTATTTTCCTGATAAAAAAATTGACTGGAAATGAAAGGACTAACTGATGTTCTCTTGTTTCGGTCGATGATGATGTGAACTTGAAATTATTCAATTTGTGTGCATGCAAAATTCGAATATCTCATTGAGCCATTAAAAATGGGCATGGCAGGGTGGAATGCATGTGAAAAATGTCATTCTCTGGTACTCTGGTTTATTAATTATGTCTTGTCATCATGTCTTATTAAATCATGAGTTAATCAGTCCAGATAAACGTGCAAAAAAACGAAAACGTCAAAGGGTATAGGTGATCTACAAAGTCAAGGCGATAAACGCGGAGGCAAAACCATTTTTCTTCGTCTTTTGAGCTGTTAAAATGGAAAGCTGAAGACTGGAGATAGAAAGAAGTTACTTATACTCATATGAACATGAGCCATCAAACACCCTGCTAAACTATAAGACGCCGAAAGTGTGATAGGAAATAATAAGATTATTTGAGTCATCGATCTACGATAACACGCTGGCTGATATTATATTTTCCTCTATACTCTGACACGAGCATTGAAATGACCCCAAAAAATATCCAGAAACGCGTCATTGACTTTTTGGCAAAAAAAATTTGCAATCAGACTTTGGCATTCCTTTTTATTTAAAAAACGCACAAAGATTTCTTTTTTTTGCAGCCAGCCAGCCTGTTGGCGACCGGAGATTTCAACTGCCTACCTATGTTTTTTATATTTCATAATATAAATCGTCAACATAAACACCCATAAATAATCGCACACACTCCAGTGCATAGTCCGCTTTACACCCTTTTTATTATCCAAAAAATTCTACGAAATAAAGAACACCACTGATTTATGCTCATTAGGTAGGTACATGTGCGAGGAGCATGGATTGCACAATATACCGCTCGTAATCGGTCAAATCTGACTACAGCTAATCTAATCCGAACCCGCTTGTAGCGACTCGTTCCAGAACTCTGAATAGCTTAAATATTTCCATTGCCATTTTTAACCCTCTTCCAAGTTACACACGTCAGGGTATGCCGGAAAGAATGGTTACGAAGAAGATAAGGCATGTCTCAACTAATCCTTTCGTAAACACGAGAGAGAGGAAAAAAGTTTTCCATCGAGTCAAGAAGATGCTCTTCACAGTAGAAAGCGGAAGTGCACTGTTACTACTGCCTCATTTGATGAGACTAAAAGTACGACCTCTAAAAATGTAAGGCATTTTTTCTCTATCAATAAAAGTACATATGTAATTATTAATTCAAGAACATGCTCGCTACTCAATGAGGATAAACTGTTTTTTAACTTTTTTCCTCTTTTTTTTCCGAATGTTTAATGGTATTGATGTAATCTCTGCTGGAAAGATAAAAATAAGAACATTTTGGTGAAGCTTACTTGGAAATGAATGAGCTGCAATGTATGTGTTTTACTGTTGACTGTTCCCTCTGACAAAGATATAAAGCAAAGTTGATTAAGACGTAATCCTCCTTATTACCGCCATTCCTTTCCTTTTTTCCAAGAAATACGTGCAGAAAAAACGTCCAAATGCACGGGATTAAAATTCCAACAAATTAATGAACAAAATTTAACACGAGGAAAATAAGTGCACTGATATTATCCTGCACTGTCCATTTTCCTGTGAAAGGTACAAAAAATAGGGACAGAGCTTGAAGATGACAAGTTATCCTGACACATATAAAGAAAGCACTGGTGCAGATAGGCATCACTGCGCATTTCTCCGGAGGACATGACAATATCATATAACATTTTAGCATAGCATTTTGTCATTGTGCCCAAAATTAGATGTGACCCATAATACAGTTTCAACACAAACAATGCCAAGGCATGAGCCTTACATGATTTTGTGCAAAAACAATTTGTGAAGATCATTGCATAATAATCACTAGCAATTAGTGGCCTCCTACTAATTGATTCCTTTTGATTTTCAGTCAAAATTCCAATGTTGGTTATGGTTGATCAAATGTGTCGGTGTACTGATTTATTGCTTTAATTGGATCATGATATTTGATGATATTGGTAATTCGGATATTGACAAACATTAACCATGCTGGTATTATGATGTATATCTTCGCTGTTGATGGAAAAACTCAAGCAGTGCTAAAAGATTATGTGTAATGCAATGCGGCAACAATAATTGCCAACTAATCGTGAATAAATCAACACCTTACATAACATCAATAATCGATACAGATGTGTAGGTAATGGCTGCTGCATACAAATCTCAATGTCTACAATATGACGTAAATGGGGCAAAAGAGTATTTTAGGCGACACTTTTATTAAAAATGTGCCATGTAATTGCATCTCGGTTAAGTTATTGCCATTGCCGCTTTATTCTAATTCTAAGTTGCGGAAAATGCTACCTATGCATCAAGTCGGTATTAGGCTACACATTAACCTCATTTACCGTTGCTTGGACTGCCGTTTTTCTTTCATTTCGCTTTTAGTTTTAGAGCGAAGATTCCCTGCACGCAGTTCAAGGTTGTTTCTTGGCAGAGTGCACGCTGATTGATAAGGAGAATGCCCGATAAGCAGTCAGCAACCTGAAACTGTGTTTCAGTGGGCGAAACCAGTTCCTAATACTTATATGCCGGATTATTGACTTATGAATGAAAACTTAAATTTTTGGGGTATCGTGAGAAATTTAGCTAAATGCCACGACTTAGTTTTTATGAATAATGATGATTTAAATGATACAATTTTAAAAACAAGAATAGAGGAGTTTTTTTGGCTTTATAGTTTGTAGGAAGGACTTTAATACGGCTCTCTTCACTGGTTCTTATATCATTTTATACAGTTTTTAATCTTAATTGTTTTCCACGACCCTCAACGGGTACGCTTATTTCCGTGCATAATTAAAGCATATTCTTCTTTTTAGTTACTTTCCTTACACTAATCTTATAGTATCTGTATAGTATTTATAATATTTATATATATTTTATGTATATCACGACAAAAATGCGAAAAAAATCAACGTACTCTTAAATTTACTCTCTCAAATAATAATAATCATTAATCATCTAAGTAATGTCCCACGTCGCGGTGTCGTATAATAGCCTTTCATAGGTCATGTATCGTGAATTCGAAATATTTTTCTATGCGCCAAGTACATTATAACAATTCACTTTTTTGTAAACTTTAACTGTGTGAATATTTTGGAAACACATTTAGTAAAATGGACGACTAATAAAAAATAACAATTATCCTCATCACTTAACTTACTCAGCTACAATGTGTACTTTTGTATCGTTACGCTTTACTCCGTCTCTTACAAATATATTTTAATTAAAAACGAATAGTGATGTTGATACTGGACTGCTGCAGGTAAAAATTGGTAACTTGTCAAGTTATTCTTATTAGCTCCTAATTTCATTATTCCCTGGCTAGTTACTGCCTGTATGTATAGCTCACCACAACCACCACCGATCAAGTCGGTGTTTGTTTCAAATTTGAAATCATCATAAATAACAAAGGTAGTATTATTATTTATTAAGGTACATTAGTTGGATCTCACAGTGCCCCACTACAGATCCTGAAAACCAAGATTGCTGATTTCATTGTTGGAATTTTTTTTTGGAGTAGCAGTGTAGCTCGTGAAAATACTTGCGAAGTTTGTTTCAGTTTAAATTTACTCATGTTCTTATACGACTAATAGCTTAGATATTTTCATGGTAAGATTATTAGTGAAGCTATTTTTTATGGTGGTACGTTATCGGTAAAATGGTACCTCATGGATAAGCCTTATTTTTCTTTGGTACTATCATATTATTTTATGATGACAGAGAGAGTTTATTGTTTTATTCCTATCCATCTATATTATTATTTCTGGTTTTTTGCGTATAAATTGTGTACTTAGTTATTGTTATCGGCATCTAAAAATCTTGCGGCACATTGACAATTGCGAAACCTGTGTCCATTTTCTCAATCTACACTGTAATACCTCTGGATACTGTAATTATTTATTTCAGATGAAAAAAAGAAGTTATTGGAAAAGCAAAAAGAACTCATTGCGTGAAGTGTTTCGTAGTTTAGGTATACCTATATATAAAACGCACGCACAGGTGCACGACGCGCAGACTGTCATCAACGACAAGTCTGTAGAATACACAGCGTAATGCATTTATCATCATTTCAATGCATACTCTTAAAAATTCAATCACACTCACATCACATATATCCCGCTTGACTATACTGTATATACATCTAGATACTTTTTAGTCATTTGTTCCAATTAATATAATATTACAATTTGCGATCATCATCATATGAAATCGCACAGCATGTACAAATTGTTTGGTAATGATTATTATTATAATTGTTGGTTAATATATTCATACGTGTTTATACTAATTAATGCGAGTTGAGGCAACCTATCCTAAATAAAAATGTATTGTAATGATGACAATAATTATAGATGAGCATCGGTGGATTTAGTACGTAATAAATAATTAAACGTAACGTATTCATTAGATAAATCTGATCCGCTTAATTAGAAATAGGGATATTTTTGCTCTTCCACAAAAGTGCGTCCGTGTACGAATATCAATTGTCATTATTTCAAGCAAACAAGGTACATTTTTTTGTAAATCTGACTTGGCGTGCGCAAAGTTTGTCAATGCCGAAGGTTAGTTGAAGGTGTAGATTACAAATTCAATAATCCTGACTTTTGTGATTTTTGCTTAATTCAGGCTAACCTAAATGCGCACATGAATTCTTGGAAAAGCCTGTGACATTGATTCAATAATTTATCATATTATCTTGAACAGAGTCATTGCAGTGACATTATTTTCTAACAATAATTACCTATCTTTAGGCTTACGCTTTACATGACATTAATTAGGGAAATATTATTAAGGATTTATTACGCATGTGAATCATTTTTTGACTTCTTGAGAGAGACGTGAATCACGGACGATTTTGTATAGTCGACGGAAAATGACCCAATACACTCTACTGTGTAGAAGTTGCCTATTACATTTTTTCCTGTGAATTAAGAAGGGAGCTCATTTCTTCGGAAGGAGAAAGTCAAAGAGAGAAAACGGTAAAAAACTGGTCACATCCGACGGGCAATTTTTATAATAGAATGGTAAAAAGAAATGGGTTAGCACTACTTACAAAAAAATTAAACTATCGAGAGTGCTGTTATAAGTAATATGTTCATGCATACAATTATTTCTAACAAACTAACAATAATAATAATATTTTATTAAAGAAACAATACTGGAAGATTATTTTTTTCGCAGAAAAGGTGTACTAGCCGGCGGCAGTGGGCTTTCCTTACGCTCCCACATGGAGCTACAAAATAAATCTCATGTTTACACCGGCGAATATACAGTCGTTTTGCTCTATATAGTTTTTTCGAGATAAATTCGATATTGTTATTTTAGCGTTGGCAATACATGTTGTGAAAAATCAATTCGAATTACTGTGTCAATCCATTGTTACAAGAACAATCATCTATCTGACTAGGAGGAGGTTCATTCAATTTTAAATGCTTACAAAAGTGCATGAGGTGGTGATGGTGGAGCACTTAATTTTTTTTACTTTTTACTACAAACTATTGAACCGGGACACACTGGCACTACTAACAAGCAAGAGTCATTTTAACAGTGCTTCTGAATGATGACTTATTCTCGAACTCCGATGATGATGACGATGTCATGTTCCGAGACATTTTTGCAAATGGTATTTTTTAAACAGAAGAGAATGGTTTTTAAAAATATATCACATCAATTCTAGAGACCCTTGTGTAATTATCGTGTTTTTTATTCTAACGGTGAGGACTGTGAATAAAAAACACTGAAAAATTGAAATGGAAGATTGAAATCACACTAACAACATATACTGCTGATTGTTAACAAGATCATCCTTGAGAAACTGATTGTTAATGGCCACATGGCCAGAGTAGCGAGTTGAGTTAGTTGTCTAAATAGTAGAATGATAATAATAGCTGTCCCCCTGTTGGAAGGGAAAATGAAATCCGGAAATGACGGGTAGAACCATCACGATTTCGGAGATGGGGGTCGTTGGTAAAACGAAGGGAATAAGTAGTTGTATACGGTGCTGAAGACAGCCCAGGTATTGTAAACGTATGGTAAGACAACTGAGGCATCTGGGGTCACCTATAACTCTGGGAACCGGTTAGTGCTTTCGACATAGTCGGATGGAATCCGGAAGAAATCTTCTTTCAAATCGTCTCGGAAGGCGAATTCCTGGAATGTGAAAAGAGAAAAAAACTTTGATTAATATCAATGTAATATACATGATAATAGAAGATTGCATATTGTTTAGGGTAAGTTTATACGAGTGATATAGCATATGACAACTGTTAAGCAAATTTAATGTTAAGCAGTAAAAGTTATCCCAGGAAGGAGCCAGAACACAATCCGTTGCAGGCATTGTAACGAGACCGTAGAAACACTTCCACATGTGCTTGGCTCATGTCCTTTCGGAGAACTGTTGCGCAATACTAGACACCATCGAGTGAGATCAATGTTTGCTGAAGAGTTAAAAATCAAAGGATACGAAGTTTATGAAGAAATACCAACTTTAGATCGCCGAATAGACATTATTGCAATTAATCGCCTTAAAAATACCGCATTCATTCTTGATCCAACTATCCGTTTTGAAACAACAATTAATCAAGCCCATGATGTGGACGGTGAGAAAAAATCAATTTACAATCCCTGCTGTGAAGACTTACGAACAAAATTTAATCTGGACCGAACTTGCAAAATCGAAGTCATTGGGATACTCATTGGAGCAAGAGGAACACTTACAAAAGATACAAGAAACCTACTTAACATATTCAAATTTTCTAAGAAGTTTTATGATGAAATTGTAACTAGTGCGTTAAAAGGATCATGTATGATTTTACACAATCATCTCTACTCCGTACCTATTAAGTAATAATGTAAATGTCTCCGTTATTTATGTTAGTTTAAAAATTTAAAAGTGTATGATTTGTATTCATCTATAACTAAATTGTATAAGTATATTACTGTGTCAATTGGCAATTACTGATAAGTAACAGTGACAATAAAAGTCTTCCCCCCCCTAGGGTAGTGAGTAGATTTAGGATGACGAGGAGAGAAAACGCAACAAAATATTAAACGCTTCCGGTCCAGCAACAACAACAGAATAATTAGTAAAACTATACGAAGTCAATACAACATTTAATTTATTGTAAAAGTACTACGTAGCACGTTGCTGGTTACTAGTGGTTACAGGTGCTGTAAATTAAATATTTTCATGTTCAGTAAGGTGACTTGACGTTATATTTGGTCTGTCTTGGTCATTTTCGCAAATCTGACGTTTGTCCCATCTGCATAATATTATGTCCTAATGTACATAGTGAGAGAAATTAATACGTATTCACCTAACCAGTAGGTACGTAGATACAATGATGATATTAAAGTAAATTAGTATGCGTCTGTCCAAAGTTCATAATGCTGATTTTTTGCCATCTCTAATCCCATTGAGTCGCAATTAAAATATTCTTTGTGCGACTCTTTGTTCGACTTCCGGTCCCTTGGGGGTATAAAAGGGCGAGAGAAACTTGGGAAATCATTATAGTTGTCATCGGGTGGTCACTGAATCAACTGCTCGGAGCTAACTAGTAGAAGCAAAGAACCGTAAATTTGTAGTTTTTGAAAAAACACTTTCCTGTCCGTGGAAACTTTGTACTGTACATGCTCAACGTCAACCAAAGAAGCTTCAGACAAGGAACTGGTCTTTGCGGCCAAAATCGGAGAGGTAAGTGTTGGGTTCCATTTGTACTTTGTAACTTTAAATTATAATGTACCTTATTCATTGTTTACTTCAAAACCATAAAAATAATGTGATTATTGTTTTTTCTTTTAGTGACGTTAATGCAGAAAACTTCCGTAATTTCTTTCTGTTATTGCCCCTCATACAATACGCACGGGAGTAACTCGTCTGTAAGCAACCAGGACCTGTCAGGACGCCCAGAGTGAGTAAAGGTCATGGCGGAAAATGATGATTTATCTCAATTGTGGGATCTCATAACGGGCAACCCTTTTATCCCACCTGCAGAAGCTCCCAATTCAAGGTACTGCCCATCCTTGGAGGACATGCTGGTACTCGTGGAGCAACGGAATCTCACGAATGATGATGTGAAGCGCAGACTGATAACGTTTATGGCCTCCAACGACATCCAGATGACCATCAATTTTGACCGCCCGCTGTCCACCACCGTTACAGGATTTCTTCGCCTGGTGCGAGCTTTAGACTTGAAGAAAATTGAGTTGGAATACGTCATGGGTGGAACCCTGCACGTGCGAAAAATCCCCAGGGACACTCCATTCAATGGCGAGCCGGATGGCGTTATTAATCACGCAAACACCCGTTATGCATGTAAGTATTACTGTGTATCCATTTACACAATTCCGACAAATAAGTGATATATTTAAACCGTTTGTTTGTTTATTTGTAGATTTGGTCAATGACATCAACCAGAAGGCCTTGTTAGGTTGGCTCGGACCAGGTACTTTTCCGTGCTACTATCCAAATTGCCAGTTGTGTGCTCATGTAGGAAGAAGTGCAGTTGTCAATGTAGGACCTCATGGGGACATCCACATCACTAAGCGAGCTTCCTGCGCCACCAGGAATGCAGTTTACATTGGGGTTTGTAATCAATGCCAGGCCGAGGGAAGTTTCACCGCATACGTCGGAGAATCCCAACAATGTTTAAGACACCGCCACCGTAACCACAGCACTTGTATGACCAACAGCCGTAGTATCTTGAGAAACAGAGTCCTGTTCCCTACCATCGAGCGGAAACGTGATGAAGTAGCTCGTGTCATTGCTGCTGACGTTGACCCGGATTCTGTGCTCCGCGACTGGTTTTCGCATATCACCACACGAGGCGTGCATCCTGGTCAACAAAACATTTCTGTAGTCGATGTCATACCCCACTGGTTTCTTCGTCGGAACCGCGAGCGCAATCTAGTTGCGGATCATCTTTTCAGGGATGGCGAATTCGATTATTTAGGGATGGGCAGAGGATGCCTCAATACTTATTATGAGACGAAATTCAAGATCAGTTCATGCCGGCGACGAAGCTTCTGCCGATTTACAAAACACCTCTAATCAAGATGCAGTAATGACTTGTTGCGTAGCCAAGCCTGAAGAACCTCCAGACGACCTACACCATCAGCGTTCTCGTTATTCACTTTCACGTCCTGTGAAAATCATTATTTGTACATAGTTTCACTATCCAATGCATTTGCCTATAATGTAAACGTCTTCGCTTTTTCCTGTACAAAATTGTCAGGAATGTTTTTTGTTACCTAATAAATTTTCCTTCACTGTGTCACCGAACACCTACTTCACCTTCATTAGTCCGAATCATAATCATAATATACGCAATTACCAAGTGATGATAAGTACCTGGAATGTGATTTTAGCTGTGATGGTAGGCAGGATTGGTATTTCTGGGGAACAATGAAACAGATGCTTTTAAACGCTTATCCAGCCCGAAATTAAGTTGTCACAAGTCTAAAAAAAACTTACCTATCTTCACTGGAAATCCTGGAGGTAATTTCATTGTAACGAATTCCCGAAGCTTTTTCAGGTGCTTAAATGGCGTTACTACTTCCAAAATATTCAGCAGCATCTCAACAGTCATCGGGAAGTTTTCACTCTGTCAATATAAATTAAAAAATAGTGAACTGTAACAAAGCACTGCATCCAATTTCGAAATTAAATTTGAAAAACAAATTGGAGCAGCTCAGCCGTACCATTGCTAGCGTTGCTTTGAAAGCTTTTGAGGAGACTTTACAATTGAGCGGTCTTCCTAAATGAGGAGGAGTACCGGGTTCAGATTTAATATATTCTTCCCAAGAAATTTCCGGTTTTGGAGGCGGTGTTAGCGAGCGGCGAACCGTGAACTCTTCCTCCTGTCATATAGAACATTTAGAATGAACATTTAGTTTCAAAAGTAATGATGACGATGAGTAAATAATGACTTGATAATAATCATGTAGTTGTGCGCATACATCTTCCAACGCTTTGATTCCTTCCGCGCTGAATTTGGTAACGGTGTCTATGACGGGCTCCTTATTTTTTGCTAAATCTTCCTCGGACAAGTGCTCCCTCCTCTTTTTAGTCTCCAAACTGATTCCCTGAACGTTATACACGTCCGCTTGGAAGGGTCCAACCATTTCTCGCTTGTCCTCGCGGAAAATCCACCCAGACTGAGATCGCGTGAATTCCACATCTTTGGTCACAAGTTGCGCCACGATACTTAATTATAAAATATCATCATTCAGTTGGATTAGTTATGGAAGCAGGCCGTAAAAATGCATTTTTCGTGCCGTTGCATTAAATTCGTATGCGTTATTACTAGAATAGTAAATATGTTAGAATAAATTAAATTACATATCACTACTCATGAGCAGATTGACCTCTTCTTCGAACTGGGCGTCGGAAGTCTAAAAGCGAAATCGTTTCAGAACTTGGTTTAGTCACAAGTGTATGAACGGATATGCGGCTATATTTGAAAACTAGCACCAATCTTACATTTACCCGATGGGAAATTAACTGATACGCCTTTGCTTCATTGTCCATAACCACGAGAGCGGAAGAATTGTTGTTATTCCCAATCTTGTGATTTTTCTGGTTACCGTTAAACAAAAAGGAAACATTTCCTCTTTCCCATTTCATATCGTTGAAGTCTACTAGCGTCGTATCCATTCTGATGGAGGAACCGCGTTTGTAAATTTTGCAAATATCCGATGGCAATATTCGCGAGACTAAAGGCACTGTAAAGATTTCAAAAATGGCCAGGTATTACTTGAAATGAAAATTACTTCCGTTTTATCCACACATTGCTTGTCTTTCGAAATGCCACTTACCCCAACTTTGGAAATCCCATTTGAGCTCCATATAGAAATCCTGAATTCGCTCCAATGCTTTTGTGAGGTGAGGTCGACGCGATGACATTTGTTCCTTTAGTTGCTGCCTCGACTTGTTCAGTACAGCCATAACTATTCAGGAAAACATATTAATTATCTCGTAAATCTTTGTTTCATGAGGTCGCACGTTTAAAAATATTAACCATGAACTCACTTAAATATCTATCTCCGTAACTGACAGCTTCCGCCAAGCTACTCCAACCTTTCAGGTTCTTCGCTTTCACAGGTGCTCCGTGATTTAAGAGGAGAAGTGCACAATCTGATTTTAACAAAAAGTGATATTAATTAAGGCTTTTAATTTTACTTAAAATACAAATTGTATAATAATAATATAATAGAGTTCTTACCACTGTGACCCAGCATCACTGCAATATGAAGAGCTGTATTACCTGCGAAAAATCATAAAATAAAGTTCCGTGTAAATGTAAATGCACCTGACCAAACATAAACTGATTAATGATCATTGATGGTCATTAAAAAATTACCATGAACATCCTTCTGGCTCACATCACAACCCTTCCTCAGCAATCTCGTCAACTCCATTCGGTCTCCCTTGAAAGCTGCCTTGTGCAAAGAATACTTCATCGCGTTATCCGTTTCATCTTCAGCTCCAGGCGCGTTTGCATTGGCGTCCGAAAAGTTTTCATCCGAATCGGATCCCGAGCCACCACTCATGAATTCCTCCTCGTTCTCCATCTTGATAACGAATATATAATCTCAGCTAACTAACAGATCGCTGGCTCACTGGACAGATTGAGATGATTGTCCGCTCCGTCGAAAGTTCACTGGTACAACAACGTACAGGACAGGAGGATACGTATTTTGCTGTTATAATAAAGAAAATAATTTTATTTAAAATTAGAAATATAACGAACTTGAAAAGTAATTAGCAACTAAATTAATGCAATTATTCATTAAATGCTGTCCAGAGGAGCCACACAGCCTACTATTCATGTTCCCACCTTTCTTTCTTTTTCAGTCTGCTTGCAGCAGTTCACTAACTAGCAATTCTAATTTTCAATTGAAAAACGAAAGCGAATCAGATTAATTACTCATATTTTTTCCAATCCCCATCCATTATCATTTCCGCACTCAGAGCGATAATAAAAAATCACTATATCATTCCGCTTGGATAACAACACCTCTACAATAATGGAATGGAACGAGGCCGATGAATGACGAATGATGTTGATGATGATGAGTAATAAAATAGATAGTGATTGGGATTTGGCGATGATGGAGAGATGGGAAGATATGGCTAATATCTGTGGTTGTATCAATTGCACCACCCCACCAACCACCAGGTTTCAGTTGAAAGAGAAGAAGCTGTTGTGGCGATGAAGCCGCCGAGAAGAACTGAAGAACTGCGCATCATCATCATCCTCTTCGTCACTCGGTCGTTATCACAAGAACGAAGGACATCGGAGGGCGTTGGAACGAACAATACTGATTTATTTTAACTATACATTATATTTTACCTTCTTCCCAACATCCCAATTTACGGATTTTACTTTTTCCCATTCACAATCACTCATCAATCCCGCATTATCGACTTTTTATGCGTGTTCGTGTATATGGGAAATAATTTATATAAAATTGTCTTGACCATTACCGTTAATTCCAATTTCCAAATCAACTGCAAACTTTTCTCCTCCAAAAAAACCCCTGCTCAATCAATGATGATCTGCTATTTTTAGCCCTTTGCAATGAGAAAGAAGCACTGCGACTGCTGCAGCTCGGCTCCTATTTAGTATGTACCTAAGCCCATTATTACTGTGACTTTTGTGACCCTTTATACTACCAAAAAGTTACACCAATTATCTATGTCCTCCTCGCAAAAAACTGCATTTTGTACACTTATATCTCTCGCAAAACTTTTTTTTATTGTACAAACCAGTGCACTGCACACAAATGGCTTAAATAATAATCATTCATCAGGCACGAGTTTTTTAACTGTCCGTGTCCTGTGCACACATTTATATAACATTATTATGGACATGCACTTATAAATCTGTACATGTTTAACCTGTCGTATGTACTGCTCTCACATGTGTGTTATATGCATGTTGTGTTGTGCGCTCTAATAAAAACGCTCATACAAATCTCAACGAAAATTAAATGCAAATATATTAGCACACACGAAAAATAATAATAACGTATTGTGCTAGTAGTCACAATTTATATTGTGTTACCTTTGCATATTGTAGTAGTAGTAGCAGCAGTGGAGTATAATGGTGAAATACTACTAAAAAAGTTATCGGCAGTGCTACTACTTACTGCTACTACTGTTGTTGTGCAAGTTTTTATATGATGTGGTAGGTATGTATGCCTCGAAGGACACGACGGAAAGGATGTATTTATTATTTTTTGGTTGTTGGATTGGATTATTATTATCCCTTTACTTTTGCTTTCGCGATCTTTTTTTTTCGCTGATACTCACTCAGTCAGTCAGTCAAAAGTAGTCGCTCTCGCTAATGATTATTTTGATAGGATGAGAAGGAGGTGATGATGATTTTCCATATGAGTATCCTTGTTGCTCTGCGATCTGTGTGTACTGAAGCTGATGATCTGACGAGTGAGTAAAAAAGGAGCTCTCACAACACACAACAACTCAACTTAAAAGTGTGTGTGTACTGGATCGCGTATATAAAGTTAACCAAAATATTTTTACATGCATGCGTCCCTCTCTATGAGTCTATAATAGGTATGTTATTGGAGAGGGATGTAGTATGCAATAGTAGTGAAGTGAGCTAATAACATGTTTCGCTGCTCTCTGCTGCGGAAAGTATCCAAATCCATCAATGTAGTGGAGTGAGTGCGGTGGTGGAGGAGAATGGTAGAAAAAAACTATCCCGTTTACGTTTTCCGTGTGTCTCTCTCAACATGCCAATTGCTAACGAGCGAACTGCAAAGCAAAAGCAACCCAGGCAAAAAAAATATATATGTATTATTATGTGAGCATGAGAGATATTATGTATGTAGGTATATTTTTTGTGATTCTCATCTCATCATATTTCATTTCCATTTTATAGTCGGAATGTGTGTGGTGCCTTATTACTTGTGTATTGCTTAAGAGTAACACAATTTTTTTGGTAGAGTTTTACGTGTCCTCTCAAAGTAAGCACGTACTTGGCTACTTCAGAGAAGCATTTATTAAGTAATGTGGGCAACGCGAGAAAATTTGTTACCCAAGCATGCTTTATAATCTGAATATTGTTATGAGTTGGTTTCTTTATCTAGGGATTTAAAGGACTACCCTCACTTATCTCCCCTTTGAAGAGGATGGATAAGGAAGCGCACAGAGAGCCCTTTGTACTTTTCTAGTAATATTATATGGAACATTATTTTGCGGAAGATTACAAAGGTTGCCGGCGATGATGATGCTGCGGTGACGGTGGTGACACTGAATGCGGCATTTAAGCTACATATATGCAATGTAATGGCTTGCTCGTTGGTTTCTTCATTTTGTATGGATTATTGCAGATCGCGGTACGCAGCTAGTTAGCTAGTTAAGTAGACATCATACAAGAGTTTTGGAGGACTACGTATATCTTGATGGGTGAGGTGAATAATAATATGTATTAAAGGAATGCTCGTCCGATTCTTCTGTTGGAAGTTGAAGAACCAAACAGACTAGGAGACTGGAGATTTGCTTTTGGCTGTTTTTCTGTTCCTTGTGGGAGCTGCGTTGTTTCTAGTTGAATTGCGTGTCTCGTTATTTTGACATGGGAAAAAAGAGGTCGAGAAAGAACAACGGGAACAACCTGAAATGGGATTTAATCAGCTAATATTATAGTGAAATGGTAGTGAAAGTGAACGAACGAAAGTATATACGCTGGAGTTTTGTGGCGTTGCGTTGGATTATGAATTTTATGATGATGCCAGCACCACACACACGATACGGCTTAGATTATGAAATACCTACTATATCTCGGTTTGTAAGGATATAGGCATGTACATTTTGTACATTTTATTGTATCATGTCGAAAATGTCTAAAAATAGAAAAGAAGAAGACGAAAAAAATATTATCACGAATCTCAGCTAACTTTCCCTGTGTGTTTCGTTCGGCTAACTTTTTACTTGCGCAGCCAGCCATTAACCAAACTTTCTCCATCAGAGAGAAAAAGTTTCCTTGTAGGGAAACATGATTGCATACAGAGCGAAAGAGAATTGAACAGGAAGCAGAAGAATGGCAATACATACAAAGCACAACAGTGAGATACTCTATTGATTGCATAATAAATAAACATGGAATATGGAGAGACGGAAGAATTTCGATCAGTTCCCGGTTTCTTGTTCCGTATTCTAAATATAATTATACGGGTAGTAGTACTTTTCCAGTTTATAGAGAAACACGAAGCAAAATGGTTATCATTGATGTAATGTAGCATAAAATTAACTCACTACTTGAAATTGTCAACTTTTCTATAGGGCTCTATACTGTAAGCAACTAAAAACTGTATAAACAAAGCAACACGAAAATACTCGTTTCACTTGTCCTAATGACTGCGAGCAACGTTGGCTGCTTTATTCCGGATCCTAAATTGTATGGACACCCACTTGGTTGGAGCCACGGGGATTGATTTATTTCACGTAATCAACCTTTACAGGAAGCAGAAATACATTTTCATTCATACATAATTAATTCCATTAATGTTTCGTGTAAAACAATGTCTTCCGTAATTCTCACTTCCTTCCTGATCATCCTGACTAGGTGTAAAATCGGTCAAGGGTCTCCATTATATTAAATTGCATTGCACCATGCCTTTGCAATTGCAAATTAGCTCCAAATGGTAAAGATAAAAAAGCGAAGGGAATAATCTTCCTCTTGATGATGATGGCCACAACCACAAAGAATACGCATTCTGTTCACAAAATACCTGCCCAAAAGTGGCTAACATTCAAATACATGAATCCAACGGCTTCTTCTTCGTTCGTGGTCGCCTTGATAATGAAGAATGAAGAGCATTATGGTTCGTCGGCAGGAGAAGTGAGAATTGCCATTGTCTTTACAAACACTTTTAACTATACCGGCAGCCTTTAAGCACGTTTTCTTAGCCATAACCTTCATACCGCAAGATAAACATTGTAACACTGTAAATCCACAACATTTTGACTTTGTTCATTCATAAGCATTTCATGATTGTTCCTTGCAGAAACTACTATATGCAGAAAGCGAAGGAGAGCGACAAGGGACAGGAACCAATACAAAAACATACTCTTGTTAATAGGATACCTAAAGATTGCATGTGTTGGAGCAATAAATTGATAACATCATGTCTTCATCTTCATAAATGTTTACATCAAAAATTCAAACGACATGCAGTGTTGTTCATAGCGCACCACCATTAAAAAGATTAGATGGGTTGAGCATTGCAGCAAAATGTTTTCGGATGAAGGTGCTTAAAGTAGAATATGGAACACGTAATAATTACATTGCATTTTAGCATGTTCTGTTACTCCATCAAAATCAAGACTCAGTGTTTTCTCATTTCAAAATTTCAGATATATAGTCAGTCAATCGTTTTAAACGTTCATTTTAATTTGTTGAATTCGTATCTTGGCGTTCACAAGTTCGAGGCGAAAATAAATCTATGTACATTCTGTGTAAACTTAAATTGCTGATTGTAATGTACATTTAACTCGCTTAATCAATCTCCTCATATAAATGATATAGGTGTGATCAAATATTCGCAAAAGTAACGATGATGATTGTAATGTCATTGCGGGATTGTATGCGACAGAGCGTGCCTTGCGAATTTATTTAGCTGGCAATTGTGCGTTGTGCTTTACAATAATAGATGTAATCTTGTTTTTCATTTTCCCCCTCAAAGTTACTTTGTCAGTTAGGGAAACTAACATGTTAAGAAAACAATCCATTTAGAGTTAATAATGATGTACCATCATTACCATAATGTTCCATTTATCATGATGAAGTATCCAAACGCAGGGTCATTTAACACGGAAGGTTTATCATGGCATCATGTCTTTGTAATTTTTCACCACATTGTCAGTTCTTCTTATTTGTGTATTGTAAATGCACCAACTCGTTATATCCGACTTGTTAAATTGACAAATTTGATTTTATCGATGTGAACGATAAGGGTAAAGTAAGGGGTGACCTTTAAAGATTGTCATTATTATTGTTATCATCATGCGATGAACTGATGTTGCTGATCTTTGCATCTTTGAGAGGTGACAAAAGACAATGCACAACACAATATGGAGTTATTATGTTATGCACGCCTTTTAATTTGGATGCATTGCATGACATCAACATTTACAACAACGGCACTTGAAGACATTGGAATTATGACAGTCAGCAAGATCAGAAGATGATCAATTTTAACGGAGAGCCTCAAAGGTAAAGTGTTTGAGGATGAATATGAAAATGAAGGTGTGCGTTAAGTGGTTTGGGCATGTGTGCAAACAAACAACATTTCGGAAGTCTCTAACTGTAACTTGTTCTGTTATGTTCGTTCCGTGATGATGTTTGCTCATTCATTGAGATATCGCTGTACGGTCAGAGTACAGCACACGCATATTCCCAAAGCAAACTAGTACGCATTTTGCCTCACCTTAACAATGACAAAGATGATAACCTTCAGCGGAAAAAAGGTTTACACAAGTAGGCATAGTGTACATTGGTTGATATTGTATCTCAAATCTGTAGTATTCAGTGTTTTCTATTCCAATACTACTTCCAAGTAATTATTATAGACTAACAATAGGCAATAAAAAAGCGCAATTCAAAGTATTTTTTCATTATCTTAATGTGCTATAACTTCCGTTCGGTGCATGCAACTTGGTAGTGAGTTTTGGTTATCTTTTGACATATTTTATGGCAGTGTATTGACAAACCGTTTCTTGTTCCATTTAAATTATTGGAATGCATGAGATTATTATACTTTGATGCACATTTTCGATAATTGCAAATGTACACCAGACACGCCATCGTGAATCCTCACATTTCTGAGCGTTTTGGCAAATAAATCGATCCACAATACAGCGTTAAATGTGGTTCTATATAGGTAGCTAGGTATCAAGGGCAAGTTACGAGTTACGAGTCACTCCCGCCTGCTTTTGAAAAGGGCACGCCGCAAAAAATGTTATAAATAGTTGCAGTGATATTGTTTTTAAAAGAGCCATGAATCATGGACCATGATCAAATTGTTTGGTAGGTATTTTTAACTGGCCTTAAAGAAAGATATGCATTGCAGAAATAGGTGGTTAAATTCAAACTATATATTTACTTTATTGAGTTCCATAGATCGTTCCATATTACAGTGTGCAGTCACTGTTATTATTACGGATTTTTAACCTTCATTTTACTGTTATGTACATATTTTTGTATGCATTCCGGTACAATATTAAACCTTAATTTGCTATGAATATGGTCTTGTTTGAAAGGCTGTTTTGATGAAAGATTGGGTGGATGATGCGTGCTTAAACTCGTCAAATGATTTTTGTTGCAAAGGCAGTTATGAATTTTGTTGACAACCTTGACTGTGCATTGGCATTGTCACTCTAGTTTGTTTACAGACAGAGACCCTGTGGCCTTCAATTAAACAAACAAGTATATGCTGTAATATGAACGAGGAGTGGGCCTGAAATCAACAGAGGTTAAAGTACTCGGAAGAGCGTGTTCCTTTTCACATCTTTGGATGAAACGATGCCTTTCAAGTGCAGCCAGCGCGAGTAATTACCTATTTTACTGGCTTCCTCCGTAGAGACGAGCTATTTCTACCACTTTTCCTCTCCTCTCACGCTTATAGTAGATTGAAGCGTACATATATTTTTCCTAGGGTGTTTGATCGAATTAAATATTATGTAAATTTGTTCAAAGTGAACATCAGCTTCTTTACTCTCTCAACTGTAATTCAGAATTATTTTGTATCACCCACACCACCTACATCCACCCACACCATGCCAGATATAAACAGAAAACACCTCTCGGATAGTATGTTCCGGAATATTCCCAGATATTTTTCCACTGGGAAACTTACCGTTGGCACTTTCACAGGTTATAAATATGTCGCATGTAATGTAATTCCTTGGTTTATTGAACTACTGAAAGAAAGTGCTCTCATTCTCATGAATTGTCAAACATCGAACATCAATGCCAATTTTCCAACGTTGCTACGTATGTGTATTTTAGATAAGGAACACATCCAAACCAATTTCTCCGGTCCTTTCTCATGGGACTTCCGTAAAAAAATGGAAACGACTAGGACGACTGACTGGAGAATAAACATCCGGCAATTTGATGATAATGCAAAGATATCAACTTTGATGGGTATATTTTTCTTTTTCAATTTTTTATCGTATCCTATCACTGCGATACTTGATAGTACGTAGGTATGTCAGCCTGACAATTATTATTGAGTTTCTATTTCCTTCGCTATTGTGAGTAGCTAGCTATATTTTCGTGTGCATTTCATCGGGTATTGAGTTTCATACAAAATACATTGTACGAGAAACATAATACCCACTTCAGCCATATTATATAAGCTACCTACTCGTGTAACTTTTTCATTATCCCGTCGTATTCATTTCCTTGCCCAATACATAATACTTGTGAATGCAAAGCACACACGCCAGAGGTAACGGGGTACAAACGCGTAATCACCCAGCACGGCTCCAAACTCCAGTCTTTTCCTGTGTGACTGCCAATTAACTGGATTTTACTAGCTGGTCTAGTCTAATGCTTAAATTAATATGAGTCTTGGCTTTACAAAATGCGGAGCGAACGGGTTGTTTCATGTTCCAGCAGCAACTTCCGTTTTCACAGTCTGAACGACTGACCTAACCTAAAACACTGCCAAGACTTTTTTAATTGCACGATTACTTTGCATCATAAATAGTTTTAATTACGGGTGTGTACAATTACACCGATTTAAAATACACAGTAGGCACTTTTCCATGTTTTGGGTGTATACTATTTTGATTGTAGAGATTTGCTTTGGTAGTAATCTCGCTATGAAGGAATATGATTTCCCCGAAAATCACTAAACTGATGAAATGATAAAAGTTTAAACTTGTTACTTTCTGAAAATGGCATTTCTCAGGTCCCTTTTCACTTTGCCCCATTTATAGTGAATCGGATATCAATTATAATGACAAAAGCTTGAAAACTGCAGTCCCTTCAAAAAGGACGGCAGAAAGAGTGGCATACGCTTGAACATACTCATAATAAGTATAGAAAAGGATAAGTCATTTTGTAGATGAAATTTCCGCACAATTTTACTCTGAAATGATTGTGTTTGAGTTCACCTTATTTCATTCCAGTTTTGGGCTGATTTTGTCCGCCTGACGGTTTCAGTAAGGACCATTGGGGAATCAAAGAGCGTGATTTGGACTATGACAGTAGGGCCATTACAATAATACAAGTAAACGTGCATGAGACTCTCCTAGAGAATCAGACCGCAAGCAATAAGCGAGGAGTTTATATTGACTCAGCAGCTTCATCATCAAGGATAAGAATAGCTTTGCATGAAAATGTGTATGACGATAGATAGTACTCTCTGGTGACCAGGGACGTGTAAATCCTCTCGTTAGAACTGAATAAACACTCAGGTTACGTTTTCACATTCCCGTTCACAAAAGTGTATTAAGCATGACCATTGACCGTGATGATAGCCAATTCTGATTTTAACAATGTGTGTGCACGCCTGTATTATGAATGGGTCTCGCATCGTCTCCTGATCTATATTATTATTGCATTTGACGATTGCTGCTGGCATCCAAAATCATATAATGACTGAGCCATTGCTATGATGGTGAGCTATGGCTTCATCATGAATCATGATTATGATAGCCGTGATTACTATTAGCTAACCATATTAATAGATGGTATGTAGTAATGAAACTGTTCTATGGCAAGTTCTAGAATTTTTGGACACTGAATCGAGATTTTGTACACGAGACGACCATCACACCAGCAAATACTTTCAATTTCACTAGTAGACCGTGTCAAAAAGTGAACCTCCCATTTTTACACCCGTTATGCATCCGGCAATAATAATAGTAATAACGAAATGGGAATCGATCCATAAAAGAAAATAAAAGAACCTATCCAAACCCAACATCCAATAAAATTCTCTCCTTTGCCACACTAGAGTTCTGCCTGCTGCTCAGCAAGATAAATATAATACACTGTCACGTCTCAAAATAATTACAGAAATAAGCATTTTCTATGTTCTATCTGTCAGCCTGCATTGATTACTCTTATAAGACTGAGGAGAAGAGTAGTAGTGTTTGCTATTTGTTATTCAGGCAGAATGGTGGCCAATTTGCCAAAAGTGAGTAAGGCTAGTACAGTGCTCTCATATAAAAGCTCTCCATCTCTATTTGACAATGAACCATTGCGCCAGTAAACAATGTTGCCACACAAGATATGGCATATAGGTAATAAATATGTTAGAGTACGCATGAGAATTTTGTCTATAAATAATAATGTAATATCTATCTAGCTAATACAATCTTTGAGAAAGTCTTTCTCGTTGTTTGTGAGGTGACGTGGTGACACACTTTAGGTACCATTTTCATGTACCGCTCTACTACCATTTCAAGAGGCTCGACTCGCAAGCCACTCTTCAAGTGCACTGGGGAATACGAATGGAGTGAAGAGTGCAGGGAAACAGAAGGGAACAAGTGGTGTCTCCACTTTTAAATGTATTCATTCAAAACAGACAATAAGTGAGTTGTAGTCACATTCTTCGTGTGGAAGTAAATGGAAAGAAATTTTTCCGAAAGGATTGACAATTGGCATAACATTTTCATCTACTGGAGCATTGGATAAAACGCACAATTCAGAAACAGAGGACGAGAAATATGAAACAAGAAGCCAGCCAGCAAGTTGCTTATGTCATCCTGTGTGTTGCGAGATTGCTCTCACACTCCATGTGCTGCCATTGCCAAACAGGACAGTTTTAGCAATTACCATAAAGTTTTCTTTGAAAGGATACAAGTTGATGATTATGTCTCTCCTTTTCTCTCTCTCTTTCTGACATAGTTTCAAAACTACGTAGTTTTTCTCCTCAATGAACTTTTCAAGGAGAAGTTATGAAAGAGACAGAAAAAGTTGTAATTTGCACACAGCAAAGTTTGAGATTTAAAAAAATATTTCAGTGAAAGGCTATGAATATCAGATTGGCAGTCAGTGCAGATGAGGAAGGAGACAGGAGATATTTATCAGAGAACTGTCTCAAGTCATTATACAAGTGAAGTATTAATAGTGCCGATATTTTATGGAAGCTACTACAGCAAGGCCAGCCAATCGAACAGAAAAAAAGAAACTTGACATGACTTTTAAAAAGTTTTTTATGGATGTACGATAGTAAACAAATTACTCTATATTCTGCTCCTACTTTCATATCCGTCTGCCACTTTTGTTTTGTACAGCCATCCAAATTCTAATTCCAAATTTTCACGTGTGGATTGGCGAGAGACTCAGGGAAGAAAAGCAGCAGTTCATCATTTTCATGCACGTATGCATATAGACCTATACACGTTTATTTAAGGTGGCTAGCAGTGTGCCGAGCACGGAATCTATTTTTTCATCCTTCCTCTTCTCCCTTCAAACAACCAGTCATCCAACTTATTCCACATCTTTGCCAACAACGACCACTGCTCAACTGAGGCACCCAACATTGTGAAGCCGTTGTCTTTATAGAGGCTACACCATTCTGACAAGGGAAGGTATCGACGTTAGGGCGTCCGGATGGGCTGACAATTTTGTCACGTACGTAATCGGCGATACTGAAAACGTTGGAAAAGTTAGATTTTGCGGAATACAAAGTCGTAAACATCTACACGCAAATCAACGCAGAAAGGCAGTGTACTTGGCATTGAGTGAAAAAATCCAAATGGCTTGATTTGATGTTAGTTTGAATTTTTATGATAAGAAATTCTAAAATATTTTAGTAGAGTTTTATTTTATATTATCTCTTGAAATAGTTTCCTAAAGTGACACAAATTGCCACTAAATGAACTTATATATAATTAGCCAAGCTCCTCACAAATGTTAAACTTTTGCACATTGCTTTCAAGTTGTCATACGCATTACCACTAAAGATTTTATATTTAATCTAATTGTAAATAAAATAACATTTCACGTATTGCATTTTAGTAGAGCCAATGAACAATTCAGGGATGAACTTGGCAATAGCATACTTGGACGTTTTCAATCAGTCCCGATAACACTGCTTTTCTCCGTTCATTTGCGTGTAGAGGCTTACGACTTTGTATTCCGCAAAATCCAACTTTTCCAGCGTTTTCAGCATCGCCGATTACGTACATGACACAATTGGCAGCCCATTCGGACGCCCTAACATCGATACCTTCCCTTGTGAGGCTACTTACTACATGCATTGTCAGAAGGCAAAATGAAAGAAAAGGACGTTTACAAAATTCAAGTTGCCACGATGAAAACCTCCTCAAGCATTTACAGCTAGCTTGAATAGCAGCAGCATATGAAAAGCACTCAAAATGTGCTTGTATTTGTAATACATATATACCAAGCACAAGTTCAGTTTTAGACACAAGCCATAGTCCAAAAACCTTAAATACTCCATCATCATCTTCAACTTCTTCTATGATTCAAGTAACACACCAGAGCAGCATTGTAAAATGTAGTTGGGATGCTATATAGGATCCAAGCCATGCAAACGGCTATATCCAAGGTATTTTGGAAAAGAAGCCGCTTTGCTGCTGTTCATGGCTCTCTTCTCAACAACAGCAGCTTTTGGGTTTTCTTCCGTTCGCACACTCATTATTTTCTTATTACTGCTCGTGCTCTCGCTGCTGATGCAGCTCAACTTGAGATCTTCTCTTCTGTTTCAAGCCCGTTTTTTTATACAAAAAAATATACACAATTTTTTTCTTCTTCAGTTGAAAAAGTGTCTGCCTGCCTACATTGCTTAATACACAAAAGTATGGGCACAACGTGTTCCTTGTTGAGTCCCGCGATACTGCCAACAAAATATAGAGTTAAGTAGCAGGAGCTTTTTTTCCTGGGTAAATGCATAAAACGTGCTGACAAAATAACAAATCATTATCAGTGCCGTAATCAGCTAATAAATGTGCGAAAGCGATCTAAATGGAAAACAGATAATGTGTTATTGATTTAACTCTCTGAGAACACATAAAAAATAGCGACACACAGAAAAAAACAAAAACAATTTATGTTCTCATTGTGTTGTGTTATATAAACGGTTATGCATTGCCTTCTCAGAAACATTTCCGTTTTTTTGGTTCATTATTTCCACTCGGTGTGTGCTGCTTATGATAACCAGGTGACTTTCAGCAGGTGTTGTGGAGGATATTGATAAAATTTTATACATCAGTTCTAGTACCTCTGTGTGTCTTATGCAATTTCGCCACATAATATTATATGTGTACCTCGTGGAAAGCATGAATATTGCATAATTGACAATTGAAGAAACGTGTTGGTGTCGGTAACAAAAAGCAAATGCGCATACCAAACCAAAGTTTTGTAGCTGTCAATTTAACTTGTCTATTAGTGCAATCTCGCTATGCGCTGTGCTACTGTTGTGACTGTTGCTGATATGTTGAATGACTGTTGATGTATCAAAAAAATTGCAGACAGGTTTTCTCCCTTTGCCAATTGGTTTGCTGATAGGGAAGTACACATTATTGTTTGTCAACTACTTTCACTCCGCTTCTATTACTACTTTTATTAGAGAGAAAGTAGCGGCACTTGTGGACACTTGGTGGTTGCAACCGATTTTTAAGTGCTTTTGCCTGTTCTCCTCACTTACTTTTGAACACATCATCGTCACAAGACACAAGAGATTCCTGACAAGCACCTAACAATTTAGTTTGTTTCCGCGTAATACTTTTTTCTTAAGAGACATTATCCCTTCCTGAAAGGAAAAAAAAGTTTTCTTTCTTATAGTCAGACCAGTTGTTGTTGTAGTTTGTGCTGTGATTTAATAATAAATATCAGTGTCTTTTCAGTTTTTCCTGCTTTCCTGGTAATCTGCCTAAATGAAAAGTTTACTTTGCCCGGCTTGTTTTTAGCAAAGACAATTCAACTCAACCAACACACACAGTCCGCCTTGTCTTTTATGCTGGTAGGTATACCATCATCATATCATCATCCTACTTACATAAGATAAACAGAAAGAAGAGCCGAAAAAAGGTTGGCAGTAGGGGGAAAAGCCCTGCGCCTGATCATCATCATTGATCAACAAAAACTCTTTTCATTTGATACACACAGGACGAAGAGGACGAGGAGAAAACTTTTATTCCTTTTTAGAAGCTCTTTTAGTCTTTTAGTAGTAAATCGTGTGCGGTGTAGTGTTGCGTAATACACAAGAAGAGATGTATGTATGTAACTTATGTACTCAATACACTTTCGGAGTCTTTAGGGTTTTCAGTTGAAATTGATCGTCTTTCTTTTTGTAATCATATCAAAGGAGAGCATAAGTTATATGTATCGGAATTCGGAGTGCCATTCCCGTTTTCTCCTTATCAGTAATACCTCTTGGGAGGAAGTCGAAGAAGAAGAACTGTGAAGAACACGAAGCAGAAAATTTGGCTGGCAGTTTGACCCAAGTTTTGAAGACAGATGAAAAGAGGAGAAGAATGAGCATAAGAGGAAGAGGAAGCGACTAGTACTGACTAGTGGGGAAAATTCATGGATGAACAGGTAAGATTGAATGGATGAATGAGTAATTTTTCCTTTTGGAAGTTTTCCAAATAAAAGATGCTCCCAACCCAACGCTCATTCCCTTATTATTCCGTTGCCCACTCTCTTTCTTCTCTTCTCTCTTGGCTTGGCTGTCTGAATGGTAGTCTCCTTTTTTGGAGAAAGACTGCTGCGCGGATATGGGAGGAGAGGAGGAGGAAGAAAACACGGAGGACTTAAAATATGAAGTAGAACGACAGTGTGAATATGAGGCTTTTCTTTTTGCTGGTTTTCTCTCGTAGTAAACAGAGAAAAGAGTTTGGGATGTGTGGTCTGGTAGAAGTTGCTGTTATGTTATGTAATGTGGTAGGGTGGTGGTGGTGGCGGCGACGGTGGCCGCCTGTTTTTAGGAGGAGGAGATAGGTGTAAAAAATGAGATGACGAGGTGTGTCTTATTGGACTTGACGGGAAGGGTAATTTGGAGTGATCTGTGAGCTTGCCTTTACTACACGACTATGCAGTACTTGAGCATGAACAGCTTCTTCTTAAGCTAAAATCAATAGATGATACATATTTTCTCGTTAATAATAATAATGTAGGAGGAAGAAGAGGCTTTTTACTATCAGGCTGTGAGCAAACTTTTGTGTTCACGTTTCTTTCTGCGTCGCATTGCCAGGTTTTTTATTATGCCCCAGCTGGGTGGAAGATGGAACTATATAGACCGTTAAGTCAATTGTGTCAGTAGCGGATAATTAATGTTCCCTTGGGCAAGTTTGGTGGGAAAGTTAGAGGGACAGAGTCAAATGACTGATGATAATAATAGTGAACTGACTTGAAAGCCTAATATTGGCGTGTGGTGTCCTAATGAAATGCCTTCCCTGGAAATGTGATGCACGCACGTGTATTTGGTTTACTGTAGCAGCTTTCAATCTGCTTATTAGGGATGAACTGACTAAACCCATCATCAGTTTGACGGATGGATCATATTCTGAAAACTATATAGCTGGCCAGCAAGTCAGTCACTGACACTACTGCTGATCTAATCAAATATGACATTCTTGGAATTTTATTCATTAAACTAGATGTGCAGTTAATTCAATTATAGAACTCGCTACAACATTTCTCATTAGCTGGTCCATTTGCCATGCCTCAGTATTTTATTGACTTATTGACTGCACACATCTGTCTGGCTAGATTGGATTTTAATGAGCTTGTATAATATATAGCACGATTAAACGAGCATGATAAGCAATTACGATAATTAGCTCAAGATTTGTCAGGTTAATCATTCAAGTTTTGCTACGTCCATTTTCATTACTCAAACAGAGATGAAGAAATACCGTCCTGACTTTTGCAAGCAAAGTTCCGAAACTGGAAACGAGTCTACCTTATGCATAGTTTGTCCATTCCGATAAAAGCGCTTCATCATTGTAATTAAAATTGACTTGCATCATATCGTAATGATTCAACATTTAATATAATATATGCTCTTGCTATGACTTTATGAACATTTTGTTTTTAAAAAATCAGCTGAATAAAATATTCGCACGATCAGCAACTTTACTTCATTTATTTTGTTATAATGAACAAGAATAGGCTATATTACAGTGGTGTCCGTGTACGTGTTCTTAAAAGCCGGAGTAAATTGTATCTCGACACAACATATTATATTTGAAGTAATTTATTGTAATAGTACATTTTAATATAAGCGTATACATAAAATAATTTTCTCTGTTCACGTTCACATTCTGCACGTTTTGCGTGATCACGTTCATCACAACATCTTATACATTTATGCATAGAAGCTCCAGAGACAGATAGAGGGTCCAGCAACCTACACGTTTTGTGTTTTTGCTACAGACAGATCATACACGACATGTAGCTGAGATGCGAATGTGTGGACGGGCAACAGTGTGGGAATGAAGATTGAAATTACGAATCGATTGCGAAAATTGTATAGCAAAAAATTGCTCCTTTAAAAGCTCCTAGCTATCATCATCATCAAGCTAACCACAGTGCCGAAAGAGTTGCTCAATTTGCTCAACAAGCCATCAGACTGATATAGCTATATACATACCTACAATATATTTTGCTCATCAGACTTTATAGCTTTTTTAAAAAGAAATTCCGGTTTCTGCTTCTCATCCTCTCCAACCTTTTTTGAATTCTTCAAGTTTACGAGCATATTCTCTTGTCTTACCAATTTAACAATAGCGCAACTGGATAATGTAAGCATTGAACAGCAGTGAAATCAACCCCAAGACTTTGTTCTTCAGTTTCAAACCGTGGCAGCCTCGTCTCGTCTAAAACAAGCGAATGTTATATGTATTTAGATTAATATTGCCTAGAGTCAAGTCAAAGTATGTTGTTTTATGAGGAAAAGTCTTAACTTCACCAGCCTCTCCGTATTAAAATTTTATGGATTTTTACAAGTGTACAAAATATAGTAGCACGCTAATGACTGACGTAGTAGTCTAAAACGACATGTACCTTTCCACTCCATAACAGCCATGAACCATGAATGCATGGAGTATGAAAAATTTTACTATGCATGCCATTCTGGACTTTTTCTTTCTTCGGTGAACTCGGGGGAGTGACTGATGCAGACAAATTTAATATACACCAAGTCAGTAAGTTAGAAAGCAAAAAAATATATATACTTTGCTCCCATAAATAATAATAAAAAAAGTTGGGCTCGAGTTCACTTGATTCTTAGCCCTTTTCCAAAAAAGGAACCAGCCACAATCATAGTCAGGCCCCCCAAAAAAACTCAACTTTTGTTCTCAAGGTTGGACTTCCCGACCATGGTAAATGTGACTGTAATTGCACATACCGCATCGTCCCATGCCAAAAAGTATAATACATATTAAGTTTCGCATTGACTGCAATCTGTTCTGCCTACACGTATATGAATGCATGACGGACGGTAATGTAGAGGCGAACTTGCCGAATTGTTTTTTTGTTGCATTGAACAAACTCAGCAAGGCAGAGAGAGAGAGAGAGAGAGGCAATCTCTGTCGAACTATTTGTGCGTCCGACAGACCATATTTCATGTGATTGCTTTGGGTAGCGTAGAAAAAATATTGCAAAATGCTAAGCCCCATCCTAAAAGACTGCTTGGTTATGACCAAAGCTGGTATACCGTCTTCTTCTTGGTGGTATAATTTCGGAACAAGCATTGGACCCTAGCCATTTTCATGGCTCTAGTTATTCCCCTTGATTCGTAATGTTTGTTGGTGTGATTCGCTGAGTTCCCTATCGCATGAAACAAAACGCCTTCCGTCCTACTACTCCCTACACATTTTCGCAAGCATAGGTCTATGTGCTCTGTGGGAACATAGACCTTTTTAGCACGATGATGGCGGAAATCAGGTGTGGGGTTGTTATTTCCACAAACAACGTTCCGTGTCATACAAATAATGAAGATGACTATGGGTGTACAAGCCATAATCCAAATCCGTTCTCGACGGTATGTGCATTCCCCACATTTTTTAGTTGGCGACATATGTCACTGTCATAGCACAAACATGATGACAGCTTTTCCTTTGACTTTTTGGATCAGATCATCACCTTGATTAGCTGCTATGGGCAAAATGATGGAAAAGGATCCATTTCATTAGTGCCAGTGCACTACTTTATCTACTTCCAAGTAAATTGTAGGCACATTTGAAAAGTCATCCATGTGTAATGTGTATGCAAGTAAACTGATCCGTAATGATGAGTTACAGTAGTAAAGAGTAACACGAGTGGAGTGCATGTCAACAACAGTGGAGCTGCAAAACCCACAGATTTTTTTCCCCGATGATGCATACACAACAGCAAAAGCGATCATCGCTGGGATTTCAAACATTTCCTTCCTGTTTTCATTCTACTCGTCTATAAATCAGAAAAAGTGTACAGTTTTACGTGTCTGACATTTTTAGAGGCAGCTGTGGCAAGATGAGTGGTGGCTCCGTAGTTCGCGTTATTATCATCATCGTTGACTTTTAAGTACGTGGGCAAAAGTATTCTTGGCTGTTTTCTGTCTCACTTTTCAGTTCACTGGATTATTCAAGAGAGGCGTACGAGGAGGTTGATGATGATGTACATAAGTTGATGACTGACTGAACTGAACAAGCAAAGTATATTGAGAAGTATTGAATACCTATAAGTTATAGACTTACCTACTTTTATTCGGAAACTTGGTTAGTTGTAGTATTTGTACAAGGGAAACTGACAAAGAACATTTAGAAATTGATGCCGAAGAAAAGAAGCGCTGATGATGTGTTGTTGCTTGTTAGCTCTTCGTTTACTTCCACTCTTCTGCCTTTCCTTCGCTCTCTCTCTGAAAAATGTGCGCTCTCGCTCCGACTGTCTTACTTTTTTTACTGGTTGAGTAAATAGCAAGTGAAGCACACTTTTTATTCAGCGTGCATGATACGTCCTCGTGTGTGCAAAAATAAAGAGTTCGAAATAAATAGAAAATGTATGTTTCGCGGAGTCTTCTTCCTTTTCTTTCCCTGTGTTTTGTTTGCCTTTTCGGCATACTTTCCCGGAAAACTTGATACTTGACTGACTGACTGACTAAATTCATTGCTCGTTCACACACAACAACAGCCTACTTTATTGTGCTTCTCTACTACATTACATGTATGTACCTCTTACAACTTGAGGATGTATGAATGAAGATGATGATTATAGGATGGAGAGAAGCAAAAGAAAAGAACATCTTGGTATTTTTTTTCTTTTCAAACTTCTTTTAAAAAAGACTAAGCATCTCTCAACTGCAGAAAAGTGCTTGTAACTACTACCTTGTTCCTTATCATCATCATGTGTAGATTTTTACAAGAGGCTGACTCTGCAATTTTTATGTACATTCACAATACCAGGGTAAGATGATCCGCTCTTTCTCTCGAGTTTTCTCTATAGCAGTTTTGTGTGAGGATTTGTTTATTTTTTGTGTGGACCATGAGCCACTTCTCATTGCCACGAAAATCTAAATCTAAAGGGTTTTTAGCAGTGCTCTTCCGTGCTTATTTGTTGAGCATATGGTTTCTCTGGGATGCTGCTCGAGAGGAAAGCACATGCTCGACTGAGAAGTAAACAAGAGATTTTCGCAAAATGGTTAAAGTTAAACTAGACATGTATGTATGTATATGTTAGGTATGTATGTAGGCATAGCTCAATATAATGATAAGTTTGCTTGGGAGTCTTATTTCAGCCGAGCTTCCTTGAAATTTGCACGTTGTTAGAGATGCTGTGATTTTGAAGCATGATTGCATACACATAATAGGTATGTTACATAAAAAATAAAGTTTTGCAAATAGATACATGGTTATGGTCTTTAAGTAATAAATATATTATAGTTCAGTACATTTTTGAAGTTTGAGTTGCAGAAAAGAACTAAAATATGTATTCAGACTCTGACTGTTAGTTTCTAACTACGTGTTCATCCTTGACTTGTGTAAAATTTTAAAATATATTCGGTAAACGCGTATAGCTTTTCAGCATGATTGTTATAAGTTTAGACATACCTCAGCACAACAACTTTTCCTTGAAAACAGCAGTAGAATTACATTTACATGCATGTCTACAAAACAAATAAGCTAAAATAATACACTTTTGGTGGAAAAAGGAAGAGGAAAGTATAGTGAAAAATGTAATCATGTCGTAAATAAATGTATTGAATTGTGCTGATGTGATGCAATTTGATAAACTAAATTTATTGTGCTGCTGCTGTGTGTCTCAATCTCCACCAAGTTCAGTCTTTCCATAATCGTCTCTTTTAATAGGCCATACTACATACATACGCAAACAGTTTGCCGGTTTTTTGAAGGACCATAAAATAAAATTTGCTACGTACAGGCTTCAACTCATGTAGGCATATGGCGTAACCTTTCCGTTTTGTTTAGCGTCATTTCCAAGAGTTCCGTAGTATAAAGAAATGCCAACATGCTTGTTGTGTATTTTGTAATCATAATAATAATAAAATCAAAGCAAGTGCATAACACGACAGCAAAACTCAAAGCAACAATATGTGGAATGTTTTGGTGGAAAGAAGGAGAATGAAGAAAGCAGGTTGACATTCAAAAATGTCATGCAATGCATGTTCATATAAGTTTGTAGAAAAGCTTATTCACAACACACAACTATTATTAAACCTATATGCATGGCGTAACCCTTTCCAAAAAGTCTGAAATCACGAATGCTAAACGTTGCCACTTTGTTGTTATATTTTCTCGTGTTAGATAATATGTTCTTATCAAAAGAAACGATTGAGATAAATGATAAAAAAATGCTCGACATGCAATAGTCTGTCTATAGTCTCTAGTCCCTACAGTAGTAGGCAAACTGTCTATAGATTCTTCCTTCCTGCCTTCCAACATGTATGCCTGTCATATACGAAAAGCAGTGCAACCTGCAAAAAAATGACAATGCAGAATGCGAGCAGCAGTTGTCGTCTCCGACTATTACAAACAGTTGTAAATGCTAAATTGAAAGATGGAAAGTTTTTAAAGTGAATATGTTGTGGTGCAAGGCTAAATATGTAAAGACGTAGTTTGGAATTAAAAACCAAATTACCTGCTCCACAACCGCAAAATATATATTTTTGTTCCACCTTTAAATAACCTGCAAAAACTACAAAATTTATTGCATTTTTGGTTGAAATTGGCATTGACTTTTTTCTTTTCTCCTTCTGCCGATTGTGGATGTGAAGCTTTTGATATCCATAAAAATATAATAATGGCTTGATGAAGATGAGGGGAGGAAAACTAGGTACAAAGATAAAGATGATTACTTATGCTGATGAAAGAAGACAGGGAAACAAGCATGTGATCTTACATCATCTTGACCGTGATACTATTGTCTTGCAAGAAATAGCATATTTTTCATCGTCAGCTACTACCAACAGTCATCATCATTTTGGTCAAACGAACAGAGCAAAAAAGTGCATGTAATCTTGGTAGTAGTGATGATGGTGGTGATGAACTTGAATTTCGGCAAAGGATGTTTCCTTTCTAATAACCAGTTTTTGCAATAAAAATTTGAGCCATTATGGTACTGCTTGCGTGCGTGAACGTGAACACAAGAATATATGTATTACATTCTGTATCAATATTTTTAAGTCTGGCAAAGATATACATGCTACTGGTGAAGAGGATGATGATGGAGAAGACGAATCTTTGCAAGTATATACATACATACATACGTATGAAAACAGCCGATGGCTATGAGAATGAGAAGTGCAAAAATGCTGAAAAAAGATTTGTGTGAAGTGAGAATATGGGTTGAAGGATATATGATCCAACCAACCAAGCAACCTGTTGGAGTTTAAGAGATTTATATACATTTTATATCGTAATAGTTTTTCTGGCAGGACTTTGTTTGCTACAAAATTACTGCGAAAATGGATTCTGTTTTTAGACTATTACTGGACAAAATTAGATTGTTGTTTGCCTTGTGGAGTTTAATTTATTTATTAACACCAACGTGATGATATCCCATTGTTAGCACACGGTTGTGGCGCTGACTGGAAATGAATAAGTCACAACAAATGTTTTTGAGCCATGATTCACGTTGAATGATGACCTTCCAAGTTTTTGACAAGACGGTCAATAGTCTCGGAATGTGGAGTCGTGCAGATTTGCATACTTATCCATGCGAACGATAACGATAGATGGGGAAAAAGATAAACAAGGTTATGATCTTGGCTTACCCTTTGCCATGAATGACCACCACCATCGTGTCCTATGATACAATGCAATTTATAGTATACATTGCGTGTTTCTAGTCTACGAAATCACGATATGAATGGGAAATCATATACAATTAACCCATCCCAAATTGATTAGCTTCCAGAATGAACGTATCAGTATTTGATATGGCATGGCTAATGAGATTTTTCAGACATTCTTCTCCTTTTCTTATCGTTCATTCGACTCCAAGATGATTTCATTTCATATTCCATTTCCTCATGTCAATTTTCGTAATGTGGTTTGCATAATAAGCAGGGTAATGTTGGTCTCCAGAACAGGATTAGTTAGGTACGTTAAATGGCTCCACACAGCTCAGAAAAGTTGCAGAGGAGACTGTGAAGGTTATTATGATGATGGAGAACATAATTACTCTAAAGTTCACTTGAAAATAGCATGTTTTGTACATACTTCCGCTGAACTTTGGGGAGCACGGGAAAAAAACTACGCAGGTATTCATAATGTTTAATGTAACATAATGTAAGCATCCATTACTTCTACAACAATTACTACTCGCTGCTGCGCACAACAACAATCGTCACAGCAAACTGCAGACCAGACTCGCAGACTACAACAACAATTCAATGCCATTGTCGAGATAGGCGTGGCATGTACCTTTTTGTTGCAATTTGATAATATACTATACTTTTGGCCGATTGTTGATTCTGTAATTGTACGGCAAAAGCAAGCAATTTTGCTACGTCCAAATTTCAAATGGATATAATGATGATGAATGTATATGTTACGTGTGTCAGTAGATTGGGAAATCATACGAGAGTCTCTCTTCAGCTACACATGTTCAAGTTCAAGATGACTGCGTGTGTTGTTGGTATTGTGTGGGAAAATACTCAAGAGATTGCGGAACAGAATCAGATAATTGGAGTTTTAAGTTTGCTTGCGTTTACGTGGTTTGGTTTGCCCACGTTGTTGTAAAACCAACGAAACTGTCGTCGTCGGTGGATGATTGCATGAGAAGAGAATCCCTGCAAAAAACAAACAAGATTTTCCTGATTATGCAAAAACAGTTGAGTGCAACAATACGCAACAAGATATGATTGTTTAAAAGGAAGCAGGGAAATATTGTTTTCAAAATAGAAAAATTATTACATTCACTTGTGAAAACAAACCTTGAAATTGACATTCAATTCAAGATGGGAGGTCATACAACACGAAACAATGTAACTTTTTAGCTGTCAATGTGCAATTCCTCTAAAAATTTCCGTGTTTTTACACATCATGCATACACATCGTGATTATTTCTATTATTAGAAAAGCTTGACAAACAATCAACAATGAACCCTCCTTAAAATATCCAGTTACAAAATAATGAACCGTACGGAAGATTCTCTATAATGACTTTGAAACTTTTATACCTAGGTGTATGGCTCTCAGTGCATTTTGTTGTTGAAAACAAAGAAATAGTGGTACAAAATTTTATCTTGGTTCATGGTATGTATTTTTAGTTCCCAGTTTAAATGACATTTGTATTTAGTTTGGTGGACACAGAAGAAATTGTAAGGTTATTTTTACGAATAGGTGTCAAATGCACGAAATGGAATTGCATAATCATAATACATGCTTACTTTTTATTCGATATTTACGTGTATTTTGATGAGAGGATCTACGGTTGTGTTAGTTGAGTGAAACATGACTCATCATTACTCTTCTCTCAGTCACCAGTCACCACAACATGCCATGCCACTCACCACCGCACACACACTTTTGCTCTACAAGCAGGCCTTTCATGTCGCAAAATTACTATTACGATGAGGAGACCTGGACTGGAACAACGAAGCAAAAAGCAATACATACTTCAAACAGGAAAGGAGAACAAACCCTCGAAACCACTTGTTAGACGAGTGGTAAGTAGTGCTTTCAAATATGTTGCTGTACGTACAGCTATATAGACCATTTAAAACACACTCGCGAATTGCAACAAAAAGTTGTTGACTTGACATGTGTGAGGAAAGCCTATCTATGGAATGTACCTCCATAATATTTTGTTTTTAGTTTGGTTATGACGGTACGAGTATTTGCGTTGTGGTTGTGTATGTAATTCCGTGTATCATTTTGTTTGCTTAATGTACCGGCTTGCCCCATTCACGTTAGTAATCCTATTACGATTGCAAAAGCTTACTGCGAGATGATGAGTCACTCCAGCGAGCCCAGCCTAGAGACTCCAGAGTTGTAACTTGTATTTGCCCATGGAAGGCTATAAAATGCGTATCTTTTGCAAATCTCAAACAGTACTTGCTATTATGATCGAGGAGCAAGCATGCACAAAGACAAAATGTTGTGGAATGGAATGCTATGAAAGCATGTTGTATTAGTCTATTTTAAACATGTATCTGCATTTGTGTGGTGCTGTGCTGGCGGTGGTCACCATTCGCTTGACCAGAAAGTATAATTTATCACAAATTACAAATAGCAATGTTGTTGACAATAATTAAAATTAAATATATCACAACAACAGCAGCGTTGTTCGCAGCAAGTGCTCTTCAACTTGGCGAGCCGCTAAATAGGGTGACAGATTAATTACGTTAATTCATTCGAGTTCCAAACCGCATCTCTTTGTGTAAGTTTGAGTTTAGTGGAGTAGTAGTTGTTAGGTTTGTTAACCGCTTCTATTGTTAATTTCTGTGTTTGTATCTCTTTGTGCTACTCTAGGCCAGTAGTTTGTTTCTTCATATTTTGTTGGCGTGTAGTGTCCCTACCGAACTGGCTTTATCTCAGGAATTAATTAATTTACGAGACACTTCTAATCCTCCGTCAAAATTTATCTCTTGAGTCCGAGAATGAGTGCCTGAACAAATGTAAAATATTTAAGGCATACGGCCGCTGTCAGGAATCACCGTAAGGACAAGAAGCTCAAGAGTGAGGCTACCATAATTGAGCATATCATGAGTCTAATTTTAGTGACGGGTTATCCCATTGTTTTGTAAATAATGTATGCTTTCGTGATTTAATTACCCATTGCCTGTGCATTTGTTTACTCTTTTCGAATTCATTTCCTAATACACAGGTATTAATGCATTTTGTTTGGGCGATTTATGCGTAGCAGTGTTTGCAGTACAGCGGGATTAATGACACGTAAATGGTTGGGAGTTGGGTTATTGTTGTTTTTGGCACAGTCTGAAAATCCATAAAAACATCTCATCATATACATAAATACATAATGTAGCTTCACAGTGTATTGTGTGTTCATTGTTCTTTAGTCACGCAACAAGGGCATACATAACATCAGCAAAGCAGCAGAAGATGCTAAGCGGGATGATGGGTGTTTGTAGACATCCTACAACTTTTAGCAGAAGTAATTAGATTACCGTCGTGAACACTGAAATAAAGGTTGTTCAACTGACTATCTAGATAGCCAAAGTCATATAACATAAATATACAGTTTCCTACTGTCAAAATTCAGAATTATTTCTGTATTGTGAGGTGGTGTAAAATAACCATAACCGTATAGTACGAATACTTTAATGCGGAGTGTTTTTTTTTTGCAATATATGCAGCGAGAGGAAGCATAAATATTTAATCATAACATTTTTTGGTTTTTCAACCACTGTGTAAACGACTGTGATTGTGACGACAAAAGTCACCATATGCCCAATCAATTGGCCATTCATGCCGCAATACCTTAGTACGACGGGCGCTGTGATCGTCTCAAAATATTTACCTACCACAATCTCAAATATCTCACACTAATCTCAAGTCTTAAATCTTGATGGGCATTGGGTATAAGCGGACACACACCATGTTCCGCTTTAATAGATATTTTTCACATTTTCTCATGTCCGAAATGCTGACGTGATCCGGTAGAACGCATTACCATGCATCAACATTTCTGTTCTTGCTTTTGCGATAAGAAATGATAGTAAAACAAGTCATAAACTTGGTTCATATCGATAAATGTCTATATCTATCGAGAAAGTAAAGAGAATAAAAAAACGCAAACTAATATAAAGGCATGTACGCATACTATACGCGGTAACGGTTAATAATCGTCAGTTTAGTTGTCAGTCAGTCAGTGTCAAAAACCTGTAAGCGGACCTAGATACTGCAGCAGTGTAGCAAAACGAGCGGGCGAGGTGGCATTGCAACAAAATCAGAGAGGAAACATACAAGTGCAGTGATCCAGTTAGGTTAGGCTAGATTTATCTGACAGCCCAAAAAGTAATATGAATGAAAAAGATAGAAGAACAGGTGGTGTGTTAAAGGTGCTTGAATCGGTAGGGGCCAGGCTCTTTCTTTTCAAATTGCATGCATGTTTTAGGGAAGACGACTTTACACCATTGCCATGTGCATGTGTAATTTAAAACAAAGGAAACTGTAATGCAGATATTATCTTCCATTTCGAATACATACATGCAAAAAAAGTTATTTGCATTCTTCGTCTTATTCTGCATCTTTGTTCATAGTACTGCAGTAAAAAGAAGCTGCGAAGATGCTAGTGCATTCTACAAATTTTTAAATAGCACAAACACTAATTATTCGGGCAGCGCATGAAATATGCATACTAAATTTGCATGTATCCATTACCTGAAAGTTTCAATTGACCGTTTATGAATGTACCAAAAAGCAAACTTTTCCTCTCCTCCCTTTTATCTTCCCTTTTTTAACGTTACTTTTGAAGCACATATCGTCTTGTTGTTAAAAGTAAAATTAATTCACATAAACTTTTTTCTGTTTTTTTTAGATATTCCGCAGATCATGACCATTCTCTCGTCAAGAGCAGTGAAGGTCATTGTCTACAACGGAAAACGAACACATCATCTTCATCATCTCGTCGACGTAAATCGCCACTGCTAACGTCTCTGCCTGTTTAGTCGGCAGTTTGTAGCTTTGTAGTTGTGAACTGGAGTGCAAAACGACGACACGATACTGCGAGCCCTGATCTCGCCAATGTTTGTTTATACGAAAAAGAAAAGAGGAACTTGTAGTGGATATAGTTGATGATACACATAAAACAGGATAACATTTTTTGTGACATTTATATAGTGGAGTAGGTAGTAGTGTTGAAGAAGGAACAACGACAGCGCAAAGTTGAGTGATAAAAACTGAATCAAGGAGACATACGCAAGCACAATAGAATAATAATAAGTTTTTTTCTACCCTGCTATTATAGTATACTATATAGTACTTATCATTATCATCAAAGACATTGCATGTAATTGACAACCAGAGAATCCTCATCATCAAAAATGTCTGGAGGACTAAAGATGTTAAGTGGAAGTGATATGAGCCCAAGTAAGGACAACTTGATCATTTCCTCCTTGGAAGACGTTCACATTGCATCCGACGAAGTGAACATGGACATCTCCGTAGAGATTAATGGTGGCGGTGGTGTTGGTGCTACCAAAACCGGCGGAGACAATAAAGAGAACAAGCATCGTCATCATAATCAGCAGCAACAGCAGCACGTCAACAAGACTAATAAGGACAAGAGCAAGGAGCATCATGGAAATACGCCGCGACTTCCAGCAGGAGGAGAAGATGACATTTCCGTAATGCACCAAAAGAACCTCATCAATAACGGCAGTCTCCGTCACAAAGAGCAGCAGCAGAAAAAGATGAAACAGCAACAATACCAGGCTTTCCTTGCCTCGCAACCCGCCACGCTCATGAAGGGAAATGGACGTGATGAGAAATTACAGTTGGACAACGGGGAAGATCCTGCGGCTATTATTAGCCATGAGGTTATTGACGGGCCCACAATTACGGGGCATGATGGACCCATGGTTGTGGAAGTGGATCCTGCGGAGGATGAGCAGGAACGGAGGGGCTGCTGTGAAACCGTAAGTGAAAAATAGATTCAATTTCTTTCGTCATCATCATCGTAAATTAAACTGTCTAATGAATAGATTAAAAATGCTTTCTTTTTTGCCTAAATTGGCCTAAAATGTGTTTACTTTTACTTTGGCGGAACTGTCCAAACATTATCCCATATTCCTCAAAATCAATCATATGCCTTTTATAGTTTTTTGTAGCTTGTCATTATGCCGCAGTATTTTTAACAACAGTATGAGCCGGTTGGCTGGTGAAAGCAAAAATCAACAAACGAAAGACGGATTTTTTTTCAACGAAAATCATATAATTATTATGGTTGAATCCATGCATAAAAGAATGCCGATGGTAATCCGTATGGCGGTGATGGTGAAGTAAGAATTAATGCAATGATAAGATATTATTCTGGCGACAAAGACCTTTTTCTATAATGTGACCGGTTTCGGTTAGTTTGTGTGTCAGTTGCTTTGCCATTCGCCATTCAAGCTATTTATACATAAGTGATGTTGATAAGTTTCTACTAATTTGTTTGCACACACTGGCCATATGTCGTCTTGAAGTAGAGAGTGGAGACGCTTCCATTATTCTCATCATCACTCACTTTCAGTGAAATGAAAGACATGTTTACACATTTTGTTAAAAATGCCTAGAAAGCACACCACCACGAGAGCCAACAAAGCATGGCCTGGTCTACTATCACTTTTGTGTGTATTCTTACTTTATTTAGAAGAGAGCCTTTTATCATCACTCAACATCATGACCGTCATCATGTGCAAAAAGTCTTTTGATTCACTCACGGTGGAAACTCAAGAAAGCGTTTTCTGGGCTCAACAGAGCGGCACAATAGTAAAGCACACACACGATACAAACATGAACAATTTGCTGTGCTACAATCTACAATGACAACTTTTAGGCACGTTTCGTTTAGTTCATTTCGCACGTCACGTTATATGTAAATGGTAGTAAAGTGGCAAGCTTCAGTTGGTGGCCATAATAGCCATACCATGACCATGACCTTGAATAGAAATAATTGAAGTGTGCCTCTGTAATTGAAACTGTTTATTCGACTGATTTGGATTTGAGGTTTATACTAATTACAGGTGTCTTCAGCTTACTCTCTTCCGTGCTATATGGCATGGCTACTTTAACTCTTGTATGCCGATATCTAGCTGCTAATTTACCGAATATTTTTTGGGGAACATGTTTGTCCTTGTTGCTTAATTATTGGAATGTTTTTTTGCAATGAACTCTTCCAGTATTGTGGAGTCAATTAATCATTATATCTGAAGACAAGATGTCTAAAGCAAGTTGAACGCAATTAAAGCAACTCACTGGACTGTGTCTGTTCTATAATATCAATCCAAAAAGTGTATATAGATTCTTCAATCACGAAACTTACTTATGTGCCAGAAAGATGCGATATTTATGTTAGACATGGCTGTGTATTTGGCAGTTTTGCTAAAGGATACTGATACTAATTTTCCACTGTATTGACCCTTCTAACTAAAAGCAACTCTATAAATTAATTAATGTAAGTAGACTTTGATGAATTAGGCACATTACCTAATACCTCTAGCTCTAGTGATTGGTGTGTAGTCTCTGGCCTGTTGCACAAAATTGAGTCGGTTTACCGTGTAAGTAATAAGTAAAATAGACGCTTGCACACAGAAAACTGCCGGACACGCCAACAAACAAGAAGGACAGAGAACATAAACCAAATACCTATTGAGTAAAAATAATATTTTTATTGGCAATGTCCATTTGAGCACATTTTTCATACGAGTTGAGATTTAGATCAGAGGAAAGACATTCTTCCATCATCAAGGCATTTAATAATAATACCAACAACCAACGATAAACAAGACTTTTTTTTAAATTTTGGGATTTAAGCTTTGAGTAGTAGTTTGAGCTTTAAATGGTACAAACGTGACCTTCACAAAAAGCAGTAATAAAAACAGTACGGTAGAGTAAGTTTTTGTACCAGGCTTCCTGTCCAAGTACTTTTGAGTCTTTAAGTCAGTTAGAGATTTAATGGCAGGCAAGATAAATAAATGTGGAGGCAATAATTTTTGATATTTGCATATTTTCGGCAGCAATTATCCAAGCTATTCATTGAAGTAAATTTTACTTTAAGGTCAGAGATAATAATTTATAATAGCGATGATACCAATGACCAGTAAATAATAACGTTCAACAAGAGAGCATTTTTTGTGATATAAAAAATCATACCTTACAATTCACCAATGAATGAGTTTAAAAACGCATTCCTGCAACATCGGTATATACTATATTCATGTGGTCGGCCAAGCAAGTTGCAAGGAATGATGAAGAAAAGGACCTTGGGGTGATCTTCAAGGGCAAAATTCTTGTAAGGAGTCGTATGAACTTGTAAATTGCATTTTTTTGTCTTGATCATTCACCCTTTCATTTTAGCTGTCATTTTGCAAATGGTACGAATTACAGTGTTTAATTTCGTGTGATACTGAAATTGATATTTGAGTTTGACCACATGTATGTATGTCTTCCATGTAGTTCAGCTCCTTGAGGAGCCAGATTTTTATGGAGTTAGTTAGCATCTTGAGAGCAATCAATTAAATTTAATGGTTTAATAGATACGATCAAGTTAAAAGGGACATGACATGACATAACAGGAAATGGCACATTAGCATAGCCAATTTCGGTAGGTACTAGGTACTTAAATGCATAATTTGTACAACAGAGTTTATCAATCATTCCATTTTTAGGACAAGCAGAAATGGATAATGATTATCTTCAAACAATTAAACTTGTAAACTATCCTTTTCTCCAAGATTTACTGTTGCAATAATAGTTGATAGTGGAATTCAAAATGCAATGTTCTGGAATTCATGTGATTATTTTAATCAGCCCAAAGCTTTCTGTCTGTTTGTTTAGAATTCGTTGAAGAATCAGTGCATTTTGCATGTTATTTAGAGATAAAAAACCTTTATGGTCGTAGTTACAAAAACGACGTCAGTAAACCAAGGTTTAATGGTACCGTTTCTTTTGAAGGAAACGTAAAATAAATGAAACCTATGAAACTAAATTGTATTTCGCAATAAAAACATAACTGGACTTTTTAGCGAATGGATTTATGTAAAAAAAACCACATGAAATGAAATGGTTTTCCTAATGCACAAGTCGTCATACGTATGTATATTATTAGACATTTGGTTTTTAACTTGTGTAGTTTTCAGGTTAAAGTCCAAACAAACAGAATCATGATTTCACCACCAGCCACCTCCGCATTGAGAGAATAAAAATGTTAATAAGGAAAATTATGTTTAACAAAATTATTGATGTTAAACAGCCAACTACCAGCATACCGTATTGTTTCATAAATTCGTGTAGAACCGACTAAAGTGGGAACACACAAAAACTACCATGACTCATGACGCGACTCTTTCGTTTTTACAATCAGATGAAGATAAAAGTTGAAAAAGGATGTGGAATTTTGGAAGTAGAGATAGTGTTGTTGAAAATAGAATTGTTACGCATAATGCACGATGATTGCGTCGCGTAAAGGGTACACTGGTTGGACCTTGGTAGCTTGTCGGTTGTGTCATCTACCTTTTTCACGACTCTTGATATACGTTAGCTGTACAACGTATGGTGGTATAGTATATGTTGATGTAATGCACTGGTTACTCTAAATTTAACAGCCACTCTTGGTAGCGGATATGGCTGAAGTTCAAAAATTTAAAGTAAATAATGCACACCTAATAACCTTGTAAAATATTTCCACCACCTTCCACCTGTGATGTCATTTTGTACATTTAGTTATTAGGACGGACGGGTGGGTATAAATTGACATGATAACGTTAATCATCTTTTTGTATAAATAGCCATATAAACTACCTAAATAGAATCGAATTATTTCAAGTACCATTAGTTATGAATCTGGGTTTTTTACATAGACTGGAGATATACCTAAGTAGAAAATGATGCGCAAAACTGCAATTCTAAAAATGCCCCACTCACCAATCAAAAGCCATTGTCATTGTTTTTGGTGTCCTAAATTTAAATGTTGGTGAATGACTGATAAGTAGATGAAGATAAGTGATCGCAGTAAATCTTTAATCAAAAAAGCAACTTTTCATTTTGTGTGCGAAAGTAACGTGAAAAATGAGTGAAATTATAAAGAGTAAAAAACGTACAAGCTAAATATTTGTCAGTTTGAAATGGTCAAATGAAGTTACGAGAGATAAAAAATTTAGAAAGTTGCCATTGATTGAAAGGTTGAAAGGCTATCCCGTTCCCGATAATTATAAATAGAAGAATTGCCGTTTTTGTTTACCACACGACTGTCCAGTTCCTGATTCTGACTGGATTCTTGATAATTTTCCTCATGTCTCGCGCAGTTTCAGTAAATGCTGATTCATTAAAAAAAAGCTGTATATCTTGAAAAAATAAAGATGCTACTTCACTTCAATAACCAAGCAACAAAACAATTTTTAAGACGAAGAAAATGAAGATGGTTCAAAAGTCATGAGAGGTGGTGGAACGTGGAAGATACGGATTCGTAATTAAATGTGTTTGTGAAGAATGAAATCATTAAGTGTTTTAATTACCATATGTCGCATTCACTGAATGTTAGCGAAGAATATTTTTACCAATCACGTTTTAAAGTATAAGCTCATTTTGAACATTGATCACGTACATTGCACCATTGTACTGGCTGGGTTGTGTTTCTGTCGAGTTGTTAGTTCACAAAGAAAATATTTAAACATGAGTCATTTGATGATCATGCAAATTAGGAATACTGTATTATAACTTACATTCATCAAATCATTAGGAAAATGCGCTGTGTAGAAATTATAGCCGCACTGCTATCCTTTTGCGTATGATCCCAAAGAAAAAGCATTTCGATGTCATAAACACCAAAACCATGACTAATTTACGTTTGACAAAGGAATCATCGCATCGCTTTTGTGGTTTTACTGAAAGAGATTTGAAATTACGGCAGCAGATGTTGCTTCATGCACGAATTACAAAGGCTGCAATAAATTAGGTTCACGTCTTCATACAACATGATCAATTTTTTATAATGAATTGTCTACTTTTATCAAGGCAGAGGCAGAAGTAGTTTACCTAATCATTAATTCGTTGAAATTCGAAACAAATCACTGATCAAATCATAAAGAATGCACGTTTAACTTATGAATGTAATGTGGGCATTGGAAAAGTAGCAAATAGACTTGTGAGACACACTTTGACTTGATGATGTGTTGATGACTGACTTGGCATTGTTTCAGGTTTCATACAAGCTTAGAGATGGGAAAATAGGAAAAGAGGAGATAAAATGTTGCGCTACGCTTACTGAAATGATGCATTACATTGTCCCACTAACATAATCAGATTATTCAACCCTTTGTTTTTAAATTGTTTCCTGTTTACCATTAAATGTAACCAACAATTCCATCTTCCATTTCACCTCACAATTTTTAACTGTTCGAAACATCCGATTTCCCACAATGGAATGCCCAGGCACGGAGGCATATTGACTATGAAAATCGCATTAAGTTTTGAAGAGCATCCTAATTTATGTCATTAGATTCCCATTAGCATGATGTGACCTGGACTGTTTTCTCTTCATTGTGCTAGTATCGCATCACAGGAGTAGTAGTAAGTGGATGGAATACGAAGCTAACCAGCCAGATTTATAAAACCGCAACAAATTAGGTATTCATGTTTTGGTTGTCACCCAGACCATGTCTATATACCATAAGACCATATAACCCACTTCCGCTATATACTTTAGGTTTTGAAATACGTTCTTAATTTTCAACTTATGCGACAAATTAAATGAAACTTGCCATTTTTATGCAATGACGGACTTTTGGTTCATATATTCTTCAGCAAATCCTGGCTGCCAAAATGTTATAACAATTTAATGTAACGTAAATTGGAATCCACAGTGGAAAACTACTTGCCACAGTGCAAAATTTAGCACTTAGCTCTTTAGCCTTTTGGTGTGGCCTAAAAACCATGTTTTGATCTGCTTGTCAGAATATATATGACGGATGTGTCTTACATTTTTTTTATCTTGCGTAATGTTTACATGTATTATTCCAAAACACTTACTTAAATGTTTATTATAGATTATGGACATGTATGTTGTGCTCAAAACGATTGTTTATGTCATTATGTACTTGTGCCAGGAGCAGAAGAATTAGATTGACGTAGATGCTTTATATCTAACTCTAAAAGCTGCTTGGCGTCTTTTCTGCTCCTTAGTCTCGGTATTCGCACAGAGTTCAGTCTTATTGTTAGTATTTGTATGGACATGATACATTTGGCACTGGCCAAAAGTCAAGAATGTGTGAAGAAAGTGATAGCTATGCTAAATTCATAATGTTTTTTGACAAGATTTAAGCTTTTGCCAAACATAACCATATGCATTCTCTATAGAGTTTTTAAGATCATCAACAGAGATGACACAATTTCACATTGGTGATGGCAAAGGCAGCGTGGCATTTACATCCCAAACACAGCAGCATGCATTATCTAATGTACCTACTTAAAAATACGTTGAACTTTACACATTCAAGTGGTGGTAGTTGTCTGTAGGATTGGCCGAACCATCCTCCGTTGCATATCTCTCCTGGAGAGTAAATGTAGTACCGATATGCTCGGCTACCAACAAAGCTGGAATATTTCAATTGAGACCACGTCATGACAAATTAAATTTATCAGATACGTTCTATTCTATCTCTAACACTGTTCTTGATATATTTTTCGGCAGACGACAACATAATGTGCTAGAAGAATGGGCATTTAAATGTTCATAAATTGCGACAAGGTCAATTCTTGGAGTTTGGGTACGAATGGACATAGAAACAGAGGCAACTCTGGAAAACAGGGATTTAAATTTGCACATGCTTTGATGTTGAAGCGAAATGCAAAAGTTCATCCTCGGGCTTGTCTGAATCTCCACGTGCTCTGGTCCCGTTACCACGATTTTGCTGTTTTTTGGTCAGGCTGAACTCTGGCTTTGCTAATCCCATGAAATAATATATATACAGGGCTTGTTTTCCGTTATGGTTTGCACTTTAACATTTTGTCTTGGCAAGTTGCAAACGATGATGTATGGCTGAAGTTCAATTAATATAAAATTTTGCTTGTCAAGTAGTAATGATTATTGAAAGAATGCGAAAATTGTGCGATCTCTGGCATGCCTTTGCTCAGCAGTTATAAATGCCAGCAAGACCAAGCCAAGCATATTTTTACAAGATCGTCAACACTATTATGAACTCTCTGTTCCCATCAGTTGACCGCTGACCACTAAACCATGCTAACACCATCATCAGTCACCATTATGTGTATCAGCAAGCTGGCAAAGGTTTAAGCTTGTTGGCAAAAATTTCTCCAGCAAGCAGCATGTAATGTTGAAAATATATGTCAGTTTGGTTGTGTTGGAATGAAATATTATTATTGATGTTCTCAGAACTTTGCAGTGTTCACTGTTTGCTTTGCTTAAACATGGTTATCTCCACCATCCTTCCACTATAATTTAGCAGTATAGTCGCTTGCATATGAAGCCAGGATTGGAGTAATAGTCTCTCTGAACTATAATGTAGAACATTGAACATGATTTTAAATAGCAGTCATTAATACCGAATGGATATATAACGATAGTTTATCGAGTAACATACATCTATGCTACTCATCATATCGTTTTAATTCGCCTTGCGCGTGGAAATCTTTTTTGCCAATTGTGAAAGTATCATACTTGAGGTTAAGTTTTTTCTGTGTGAAGGTGGCGTATTTTCTGTGACAGGAGCAGGGACGGTGAACGGGAACGCTATCTCGCATTGACATTCAACATTCAAGCGTTTAACTTATTTTTATCATCCATCCCAGTAAACTCCTTTGTTAAAAAATGTGAATACTGGCATTATCATCATCGTCATATTATTATCTTGGGCTTACTCTTCAGTTCACACGAGCAATCCTAACAAGCACTCTTTTTGACAGAATTGAATTTGCGACTCGTATGATAACAATAGGAATAGTCAGTGTGAATTTTTATAATGAGAATATAATATGTGAAAGCGCAACAACAATAGTAAACGAATTCCCATAGTCATATGGACAAAGTTATCATAGTTCCAGTTGAATTGAAACGGTGCAGTGCGGTATTGTATTTAAGTAGCTTGTTAAAAATGATTCGCATCACATTACCAAGCTGTCAAGGAAAAAAGTGGTGTTCCGCCGTTTCTATCGCATGTGTCATTTGTCTGGACGTCGAGCAGGTAGTAGCGTTGTCCTCCTGATAATCATTAAGAAGCTGAGCAACAACAACATGATCGCCTAAAAAGGTTGAGAGGTCTTGTGAGCTTGTGACTGTTGTTGACTGTAGGCAGATATGTACAATAACCGGAACATACCTGACGACAGGCAGTCAGGGACAAAATACTTGAGAAAAATCATTAATGTGCACAAAATCTGAAATCGTCATACATTGCACTTGAATAAAGCAACGTGTATTAAGTTGAAAACGGAACCTTTGTCGTATACCAGGTTCGTTCCCATGTGCAAAGCTCGCATATTAATATAGCCAAAAAAGGGAGACTTTTGAGTGAAGAGGAGTATGTAGTAGTACTGGTAGCTATATTACACAGGCAATTATTATTAGATGCTTGAAAGTGTTTAATTATGCATGAGAAGGAGGAGTGGATGATGATGTTGATGATAATATTATTGTCAAATAAAATGGAAACTGGGAAAACGTTGCTATAATTTAGACTTATATGCATGTAGGTATGCACATAGAATACACAGGTGTAGTATGCATACTCCCATTGTATTCCAAAAGTTAGAGACGGGGAATATATAAGTCGTTAAAAGTAGAGCGCATCAAGCACAATTGTGTCTCTACTTGAATGAACTTGCTATAATATTCCGGTTCCGGCCTCTGGCAGTAAAAGTTTAACTAGCAGTTAAACTGCTTTATGTCTATATTTAGAACTGTCGATCGTGGAAAACACTTCCGGTTAAAAGAGAACAATACTTTGCCAACTGAAAAGGTTAAACATTAATAACTGTGCGAGGAAAAAAACTGTCTAAGCAATTGTAAATAGTGCTCAAGAGTGCAGATTAAATCGAACATTTTCGATTTTGACTGGCTAGATTGTTTGGTTGAAATCGATAAATAAGGCCAAAGCATGGCTGGTAGTGTTTGGGAACTAGTCGACACATGGCTTTCACCGATCACTGCGGTTCTCCTTTCCTTAGCAGCGCTGGTTGCTCGGGTGTTGGGCGTACGTTTTAAGGATGAGGTTTGTGTTTGGCTTTATGAGATAATGGATTTATTTATACCGCTTTTTATGTATATATCTCTTAACGCGTGCTTGTCAATTATAAATTACAAATTAATTTTCAGTTTCTACGCTTCGATGCACCTCATAAAGTCGAGTTTACGGCGACATTTGCGAGTACCGATGCGATGCAGAAAATCTCACCTTTCTAGATCTGTAGTTCTTATTCATTTGCATATTTTTCCCTCACAGGATAGAACGAGGCTTGACCGTATTCTGAGAAAGAAGCAGGATGAAAGAACAGCCAACTTTACTCGGATGCAGAGCAAGTTCCGTCTAGAAGGGGATAATAAACTTATTCTCAATTTGGGATGGGAAGAACTGGTGCAGGCTCTGCAGAAACGGGAGCTTACTGCAACCGCCGTGCTCGAGGCGTACACAGCAAAGGTAGGCATATTCAAACGATTGCAAACCAGACGCCTAAATAATAATAATAACGAAATTAATTATGCATGTTGATGTTGAATAATGTGATGTGTAGTAAAAATGTGTGAAAGTAAATGCGCTATAATATTAAAGAAATTCACACCTGCTGAAAGTACTTTGGTTATTGGAAACTGTTTTTCTTTTCTCCTATTTAGGCATTGGACGCCACGTTGAAGTATAACAACATCACAGATTTCATTCCTCAAGCCACGGTAATTTTTGCTAATTTTGAATTTATATGTACATTTTTATGATATGCAGAGCTGATATTTCACAGTGTTTACTGTTAGAATTTTAGCGGTTGCAATCAGTGTCTTGATTTACATATTCGGAAACTTCTCGTAGCTTTCTTGGATTACTTTCTTCATACAATTTTGCATTAAATTATTTTATTGCTGGTGAGATTTTTATGAGTCATAAACACTTTATCTTTATTCTCGCACACGTGAGTTCGTAACGAATCCGCAGGAAACATCCTTTGTTCTGAGATGATGTATTAGTACCGCTGTTAACTTTCTCCATAATTTATCTATTCTACATTGGCATAATAGACACTTTGCCACGAGCGAGTCAAACGCTCCCCCATAAAATCATAATGAAGTGTAATCGTTTCTGAGTTTAATGTATGTAACAATAAAAATGATTGGGAGGATTTGCTATGCTATGCTGGTTTCTTGAAATGGCATAATATAAAGTTTTAACGATTTGAATTAAATTAACCAGCAATGGGCCAAGGAACTGGACAGCCTTCCCGAGCCCAAAGGCCCTCTACATGGCGTACCTTTCTGCGTCAAGGATGACACCAACGTGGAGGGACTTGACACGACTCTTGGCTACGCAAAAAGACTTTATAACCCAGCGACAGATACGGCCGTGTTGGTGCGAATTTTGATGGACTTGGGAGCTATCCCGTTTTGCAAAACCAACGTTCCCCAGACGCTGTTCACGTAAGTGTAATGACTTGTATAATGGCATAACTTTCTTTTAATTTAAGGTAAATGGGCAAAGTTTGTGATAATAATGAAAGACATTTTGCTTTGTGCAATCAGGTATGGTAGTGATAATCCAGTGTTTGGATGCACAGTAAACGCCACAAATCCGAAGCTGAGTCCAGGCGGTTCTAGTTCTGGAACGGGTAGTTTGGTAGGCGCTCACGGTTGCATGTTCGGTACAGGAACGGACATTGGAGGCAGCTTGAGAATTCCAGCACATTTTAATGGCGTGGCTTCCATTAAACCCACGTGTGGCAGACTCAGGTAATAAAAATGTGCATTGCTTTACAGCATAGCTGCAGGAGAAGGTTAAACTTGTGCTATTTACTTTTTTCATTCATGCATTTTTACATCCTTTTTCTCTTGTTCTTTTTGTTATTAGTAACATGGGAGTAGTCTCATCTTTACCCAACCTTGTCGGTCGTAAGTGCCTTTGATCATAAAGTTTGTGTTTAGAGTAGCGCTAAATCTGCGAGAAAATATGTTGATCTAACTGAATATTATGGGAAATCTAGTGACTGCGGTACCGGGAGTGATAGGAAAGACCCCGTCGGTAGTTGCCACTGTTTTTAAGGGAATCTCTGAGGACTTTCGCCAGCACAGATACGACGCTCTAGTGCCGCCTATTCCTTGGGATAACGCGGTAAGCATTTCTTCCTCTTCTCTCTCTCTCTCACACTTCCTGCCTTCTAGCTAGTAATGTTTATTTATTTAGACATTCATTCTTGAAAAGTGCACACTGGGGACGACATTTTTAAAGAAGCATGCTACCTACAATCATTCATAAGCATTACTTTTTATGGATAACTGTGTGCTCTTGTGCCCGTACAGCTCTTTCAATCCAAGGAAAAGCTTCGCATTGGATACTTCACAACGTTGCCTTACTTCCCCGCGATGGGTGATACCGAAGAGGTTGTACTGCGAGCCAAGTCCTCTTTAGAAAGTCTGGGCCATACCCTTGTTCCTTTCAGCCTGCCAGATCAATACAACTATATGCGCACAATTGGACGCTTTCTCCTTGCCGATCAAACCAGGCACTTTAGTAAAAATTGGTGAGTTTCACGTAGCCCCACAAACAAAAGAAGATGCAAATAGAGCTATAAATTAGGCACGCTGTATAATAAATTATCGCACTTTTTTCTGTAAAAATAGGAAGGGAGAAAGAATCGCCAAATCAGTTGCCTTAGCCTATCTGGGCTCGTGGATTCCCTTGTCTCTTCAGAAAATGATTGGGAGCATGATGAACTGTCGCCTTTTCCCGTTCCTTTATTCCAAGCGAACCAGCGTTTTGTTTGGCGCTGGAGCTTCCACTTCTCAAGAGTTATGGGATGCCACTGGTATGCGGAAGATGCTGCATAATTTTTCTTTTCTATTTTTTTCTTTTTGCTGAGATGAGCACAATGTACTATGTAATATGTGATTGTAACAATGACTTGTGTGTTGCGGAACAGGGGAAAAATGCAGAGTGATCGAGCAAGTCCTTGAAGAATGGAGGCGTCTTAATTTGAATGCTGTGATTTGTCCTTTGTTCCCATTCCCAGCGCCGCCTGTCAATCTTCCTGGTTTGCTGCCAAGTAAGTTGTCAACTCTGTTGAAGGAATAATGGAAAAGATGTGGAGGAAAGAGCCTAAAAATATTAGTACTTTCTTTCTTCCTCTACTTCTCCCTTGATGAACTCATTTCGTGAAAAATACGACTTGGCTTTCTTCCATATACCTTTAAGATGTAATTAAATTCTACGCTTTTTTCTCTCTTTACAGCTGCGGTCGTCTACGCCATGATTTGGAATCTCGTCGACTTTCCAGCTGGTTAGTAAAAACCCTGGAATTAATTTTGATTCTGATTGAGTGATATACGGTCTCATGCACTTTAGGATAATTAAAACATTTGATTTTATTGCGTGTTCTCAGGAGTGGTACCTTTTGGACGGGAAAGCGGCAAGAACATTGACAGTTATGATGACGAGGGAGACAATGCCTTAAAAATGGCCAAAAAGGTACATTTATGTAGAAAGAATAAAATTAAGATATAATAAAGTGCTGAATAATACTATAATAGAGCATATATAATGATTTCATTCTGATTGATTACTTTACAGGGAATGAAGGAATCTATAGGAGCACCCATTGGTGTTCAAGTAGTGTCACTTCCCTTCAAGGAAGAAAATGTCCTCCGAGTTATGTGTGAACTCGAACAATTTTCGTACAAACATTAAAAGTGTTTTAAACAAAAACAAATTATCCAAACGTCTTGTCCATATTTCGCATATTTAAGCTCGTTATTAAACTAACTTTGTTGTATTAAGCATTTATATTTAAGATATAATCTTACAAAAAGTTCATTTCTTACGTTTCTGATTAAAGAATTAAAAATATAATTTCATAGGTTTGTCACTTTGAATTTTGAAATTCTTCCAAATGGGCCATTTTTTGAAATTGTTGTTTCAGTAAAAATAGTAATAATCGATAAAATATTAATATTGATGACTGTAATTAGGGAAAACATAACAAACTTGTATAATGGATTGAGTATTGTCTCGTTTTTTGTGATGATGAAAAAAAACGTATGCTTTGATGATAAATTGACGACAACTGCTGTGATAACTGATTCAGTTACGATTTCATCGTTGAATTTTTAATTATTGTTGTTTTAATACAATTATCCTGATAATTGTGGTGGCTAAACATACTTTTTAATTGTTACATTGAGTACCTTTATTTCATTTAAACATTTATTTTAACCGTGCATTTGAAGCACTACAAGTGCAATTTACTTTTATGTAAGTTTGTATGTTGCTGGCAATATTTATATTTATCGAATAAATATTTTTAGGCAATACTTTTAAACGATAACGTCAAAAAATCTTATTGTTGTTTGAACTTTAAAAGTTCTCTACATATTATGTACGATTATTACTCTGTTTTGTAAATAAGTATTTCAAAATAACTGTTCGTTATTCCGGTCCCGACATTGTAATTTCGAATAGCAAGTAATTTGAAGACTTTCACTGATTATTGAACTAAACTAACCAGCGGTACGCTATTTTTATGACTCGACACGGAATAGTTTCGGCGCAACGTAAAATGCGGCAAACGTAGGTGACGGATAAATTTAGGAAAAAGTATTGCCATTTGCCTTTTGGACGTACAGTTTTAAATCCCTGCAAGGAGATGAGATTCTACTATACTGGCCATTTTACTCAGTAGACGGTGCAAGTTGCACCGTGTAATTAACCATTGTGTATAACGCATTTTTTGCAACTATTGTCATTCGTAAAATGTATTGTGGTTTTTGACTTCATATACTACTATTTGCGTGTGTAGGTGTACTACTACGATACGTTTTAAAAGGATAATTGTAAAAAGCTAGTTTGTCCGGATCAGCAATGTTTTAATTTAATCAACTTGTGTATGTAAAACTTTATATCAATCAATCAATCAATGATATCAGTCTTAGGATGTTTATATAATAATTGTGACGAAAACGGTAATAATAAACGAATAATTTTACAGTCTATACTTAAACCTTTTTCGGTTTTATTGATCAAAAATGTTATTTATGGTACATACTCATTATCATATCATCACCGTCAATAAATTTACTGGCATCATGGCAGTCAATGCGTGCATACAAATGTGTGCCTAATTGACAAAGTAAAAAATGTACCATGATAGGCAGAGATTACATTTTTAAATGAATGATTGATAAAAACACGTACGGATTGTTAAATGACCATGAAAAAGACTGCAATTGAACTTTGTCCTGGACAAAGTCGTTATCAAAATCGGTTGATACTTTGAGCTCATGTTTTTTTTTAATTTATGATTTCAATGCAACAAGATAACACCAAGCACATAAAACAGCCAGTCGGCAATCTGAAGCATTTGAAACCGCAAAAACAAAAGGCGATTATGATTTCTCATGAGTTACGTAAATACAAAGCATCTCACAAATGAGCCTAAAATACAGTGTGCAGCTCATTCACAAAAACTTTGCAAATAAATGTCTGTGATGTTTCAGTTATTTTAAATGAAATAAATTGCTGACTTGTAATTGATATATATAATATACCTAGTTGTTTACCTATTGTACATACGCCTACTTTAATTAAACCACTGCAAAGATGCTGGAGGGATTGTTTCTTCTGTATGAAATTGTGCGACCATGGATGTACTGGATTTTCGTACTCATGGTTTGCAGATGGATATACCAAGGGATATCATGGATAGTGGTAACTAAACAGATTTCAACTATACGCAAATGTAACAAACTAACATAAAACAATTTTAACATGCTGTTTTCCAATCAAAAAGGGGTTCCATAGACTTCGTGGCATTATTAAAAAGAAGCAAGCGGAACGGGAAGCTAGCTTCCGAAAGTTGGAAGGTCAAGAGCGTTTTCAGCTCAACGGAAAATGTGAGGAAATATTGGCTTTGACCGACGAGCAACTTATTGAGCAGTTGCAAAGCAGGAAGTTGAAGGCTCTGGAAGTGTTAGAGGCGTTTATCGCAAAGGTACCTATCACAATGATGATGACCTATTCGGATGATAAAAATGAAATGTAGCAATCTTGTGAAATTATGATCATTTTCCACGTTTTCAGGCATTGAAAGTTACTAGAGACTTGAATACAATTACAGAATTTATACCACAAGCAGAGGTACAAATTACAATGAAACTTCAGCAGACGATTCTTGAAATTCCTGTTTTTCTCGAAAGTGCTTTTTAATTAATTTTACGTTGCAATCATTTTATAAGGAATGGGCTCGAGAGCTGGACGACATGAAAGAAGTGAAAGGACCTTTCCATGGACTTCCTATCAGCGTCAAAGATAACTGCTGGGTGAAAGGAATGGACTCGTCCATTGGTCTGGCGAAATTTTTGTACCAGCCAGCCCCAAAGGACGCAGTCATTGTTCAGAGCTTTAAAGATCTGGGATGTGTACCGTTCTGCAAAACAAATGTTCCACAAACTCTGTTATCGTAAGTATTGTAAAAGAATCGGAAAAGGTATTTCTTGACACTTCATCATTTTTGGCACCATGCTTTATTTTTCTTTACGCAGTTTTGCCTGTGGAAATCCAATCTTCGGAGTAACGAAAAACTGTCTGAATCCCAAATTGACTCCTGGTGGCAGCAGTGGTGGCGAGGCCAGTTTAGTGGGAGCTGGAGGGTCTCGCTTGGGAATTGGAAGTGACATTGGCGGAAGTGTAATGAGCCAAAATATAAAGTCCGCTTTCAACTACGAGTGAATATTGCCTGAACTAATTTTAAATTTCTGCATGATAGGTACGAATTCCGGCCCACTTTTGCGGAATCGCCGGTTTCAAGGCCACTTCCCAGCGCATTTCTGGAACTGGTTTCAAAGGCTCCCTTCCAAATGTTGTCGGAGGTATGCTTTGTTGTCTTGAAAGACCATCGTAATTATACTTATTTCTGTGTATACAATTATGCTGAAATGAGTAGTTTTTAGTGTACGGAGTGCCCGGCCTAATGGCTCAGGATGCGAAAATGCTTGTAAAAGCTACGAAGCACATTTTGGAGGATGGGAAGCAAAACAACTATGATCCAATTGCACTTCCAATCCCGTGGAATGAACAAGTAATAATTGTACATTATAATTTTGAAGTTTTGAGCTGAAAATTAACTGACATTTGTTGTCATTACACTTGAAGATATTTTCCAGTAAACGTAAGCTGCGCATTGGTTACTTCACATCATTGCCATACTTTCCTCTCATCGGTGACACAGAGGAGGTTACTCTCAACGCTAAAAGGGCACTTGAATCCTTGGGTCATGAACTTGTGCCGTTTGAAATGCCCGACAGTTTTGCGATTATGGATATGGTTTTTGATTTTATTTTTGCAGACAAAGGAATGCATTTGTTGGAGAATTGGTAAGATTTTAAGTAGAGATCGATGAAACACAAGGTATGTTTTCTAGTGGTCTACAAATATTTTTCATATAATTTTTCAGGCAATGCGAGCCAATGCTACCAAGTGTCATTGTGAACTTTTTGGTTTGCAAAGCATCGCATTGGATAAGAACTATTGTTGTGGCGATGATGACCAACTCTAAGTTTTCGTTCATGTATTCCCCGAGAGGAGCCAGTATTCCTCGAGGTGCTTGTTCTTTAAAAATTTGCGTAGTTTACGGCAAAATTATGATGGCACTCAAACATCTTATTTTGCTGGTGTGAAATAGCTGGAGTTGAAAAAACTGGCTTCATATGGCGGAAACTCGGGGAAAGGAAAGCTATGATTGAGCAAGTGACGACACAATGGAAAAATCAGGGTCTTGACTTATTGCTCACACCGACCTTCCCATTCCCTGCAGTTGAACACAATATGCCGGGAAGATTACAACGTAAACTGAAAATAATCGCCATTTTCTACGTTCCTACTAACTCTTGTCAAAATCGTTCAATTTAAACTGTAAAATCTTGACTTGCAGCATCCGTCTTGTACACGATGATATTCAACTTGTTTGATTTCCCCTGCGGTGTTATCAAGTTTGGCAAGGAATCCTTAACAAAAATTGATGCTTACAATCCTCAGGGGGATATGTTGCTTAAAACTGCTAAGAAGGTACGCGAATGAAAAAGAATAGTAGTGAAGTTCGTTATTAACATTTTACAATGTCATTATTTTTTCTTCTGCGCAGGCTACAAGGTGCTCCAAGGATATGCCAATTTCAGTACAATTAGTGGGACTTCCGTATCAAGAGGAGTTGGTACTTCGCGGAATGGTGGAACTTGAAGCGAAGGCACCAAAATTTTGAGACCACACGGAGACATAATTTTTAATTATATTTTTAAATTTAATGATCAGTTAACCTTGCTAATACGAACCTAACATCAATAAAAATGTCTTTGATCAACCATTAGTACCATTCATGAACATAGATACCTATACATTACTGCAGACATTGCATCATGTGACATGTCATGCGACCTGAGTGTCGAATCACAGTGACGAATATTTAGACTACACCATTAACTTGTGATTGCCATTTGCACATTGCGGGATAGACTAAATTCAACGTAAAAACGACATCTCCTCTCCGTCGATCGATTATAGTGACGTGACAACTGGGCCTGTGTTGGGATATGAGAATTTTTTTTTTAGTACAATTTGGAATTAGTACATAAAATATTCTTTTTATGATAGATTTTTATTCAGTTACTTTTCTCTTATCACATATGTCATTTTGAAACCATATATTTAGTCAAAGTGTACCATTTAGCCATAATATGAAAGTTAAATAAAAGAAAAATAGTAGCATTTGGAATTGTCACGGGGTAACGTAATAAAGATCAAGATCAAAGGGAACATCTCTGCAGGGTTTGCTCTCTCTCTCTCTCTCATTGGACAAGTTTCTATAGAAAGAGATATGAGTGCTTCCAGAAATCTCACTGGCCATCTAATAGTGTTGGAGTTATGAATCCATTTCGATGACTCGATGGAATGTGCCAACCAGTGCCAACACTGGATACCAAAGATTATAGATCAAAGATTATAGCGCTTGCTGAAAGTAGACCATCGGAAATTTTCGTGACGTGAACATTTTAAAGATGAAGTATTACCACAGCATCTTCAAGCAGCTGCATTTTGATTATGGAAAGATGATTTGGTCTGTGAACCACATCCCGTTTTTTGGTAGTTTGATGTCAGTATGCGACCATCGGAATATTGGCTCTATGCACAGCATCACATTCTATGCTTTCCTAAAAGTTCTCACAAATGGCAAAATTAAACGAGCTCAGGCCGACACCATATTTGCTCTCATAGACATGTCTGCCACCGGTGAAATTTCCTTCTCTGAAATTGCATTCTTTGGTGGCATACTCGTCGCGCAAAAGGATCATTTGGAGAGGGAGTTTCTGTACATGCACGCTTGGAAAATATGGGTCACTTTTAATGAAACAGGCTCTGACCGGATCACGACAAAGGAATTTCGAAAAACTGGACTCTTCTTTGACTTTGATTATCCAACAATTTACCACATGTATCGTGACTACAACTGGGATGATGACAAACCATTGGAGTTTGAGAGGTTTCGGGTAAAGAACTGGAAATATAAATTACCAAATTAGTAAAAGTAATCGCCATAAAATATGCCTCGCAAATGACCAATTGTATGTTTATTTTTTAGTTTTATCTCATGTCCTGTATTCATTTACGAACGCTTCGTCGTGCCACTGCAAAATACATTCGGTACAAAAAATTCAAAGTTGAGCTGTTAGAAGTGCTCCGTCAGCCACTGGTCAAAGTATTAAGGGACAATATTTACCCAGCACCCACAACAATTTTACGTGCCATAAAATCAATTAAAATTCCGCCAATTGAAGGACAAGAAAAACTATACCATTGGTCGGATGTGTTTACGTTGCACTGGGTGAAAAATTACGTGGACCGGAATGTGGCAGTATTAAAACTGCAAATACTCGATTTGATGGACAAGTCAACCGCGTTTCGTTGGTTTATCAATATTTTCTGTTGCGGATTATTGTAAGAATACAATACATACGAAACCTTCAGTCATTCTTTAATTTTTAAGGCCAGCAACAGTTTCAATTTTCAATCACTGACTTGTAACTACTTTTAATGCTACCAGCTGCCTAGGAAGAGAGGATGGCGGCGTGGATAAGGTCACACAAGAATGCGCGAAATGTGGCGCTTGTACCTGGAATGCATGTTGTTGTGTATGTTGCTGTTGTGCTTGTTGCGGCCTCTGTCTTATCCGACGGAAGAAAGAAGCAGTATCTTCGCGACCTCTAAAACCAGTCGTAATTCGACGGGAAGCGGAGCTTGAAATGCTGGCAGAAGTTGAAAAGAAGCGACACAAGTACAAACCAAAGGAAGTTGAATTTCGTGACGAGAAAGAGGAATGGATGCACGATGGAAATTTTAAAGATAATCGCTGTACAATTCAATAATTATCTATAGTTGGTGTTTATCGCTTCAGTTACACATTGAATATCCGTATATAATAATTAGTACAATCAGTAGTAAAGTACAATAGAGTTTTCTTTTTAAATGTCTTATTTATTCTTTGCTTGCTATTTATTGCTGTGCCTAAAAGTTTTCAGTTGAAAGGTATCTGCAAATTTTATATTGTGCAAAGTGCTTTCACCAGCATTTACCATTGTGAAGTCATGGTCTAACAACATATCAGAATCAACCCTTTCCAGATCCGGGGTAGGTCTTTGAAGAATAAAACTTTGTATAGTATTAGAATATTATGTCGTTTTAAAATAATATAGGTATACATGTAGCGATTATAAATCGTGGTACCTAAGCGTAATGGTATACTTTCCACAACTACTTTGAAGCTCCAGAGGACATTCTTGAATTGCTACATGATATCGTGTGGATATTATTGACTGTTCGTAACAGTGGTTGTTCACCTCTGCTTGTGTTTTTGATCCATTAGCAGAGCTAGTATCCAATCTGGTCTTTTTACTGTTTTGAAACTCTGACTTGATCTTCACCTCTTGCTGAACCCTTTCCAATTCCGGACTATTCATTTTTATGTGTTGCAAATTGAACAAGTAGCAAAGTTTGAGCATGTCACAAAGTTCATAAAATTTCTCAATCACCCATTGCGAACAACTAAGAAACTCATTCCAACTGTCAAGTAAAATTGTAATGCAGCCATATATTTGCTTCTTTTCTAAATCATTAAGCGTAGGGAAATTTCTGCTCGAAAGCAATGCTGTGACCAGTTCTTTCACAGATCTTATGGCAGTATAGCATGTAACATCTTCGCTCCCGTCGATGCCCTTTTTGATCATTTCTCTGCTTCCAATTCGGCTTGTACAGCATTCCAGAACACACTTGCTGTTTTTTAACGATTTCTTAACGAATTCTAAAAGGCCCATGATGATTTCCTTCTGTATTTCTGGTGAAGCTCTGGAGCAGTCCTTGTTTTTTGTTACAACCCTGCCGTCAGCGGTACTCGTATCAATAGAAAGAGAAAAGGGAGAGTTACGCTGTACAGTAGTTTTCACTTCCAGCACCATAGGAGTCTTGTCCCTTTTCGAGTTCATTTTTAGAATCTTCTTTATATTGACATCAGTAGATTTGGAGCAAACCTTGAACGGGAGCGCTTTATTACTGGAAGATGTAAGTAGTACTGCTCGGAGTTTTTTGAAAGAGTCATTTAAGTGACTGACAAATTTAACCATTTGATTGCAAAATTCATGAGCTGTTGTCCTTGCGCCTTCCATCTCCCAATATAGCGATGAAAACAATCGACAAAACGAATCGGAGTTTATGAGGTCCTTAATATTTGTCAATTCTGCCGAACCTCTTTGTGAGTTATTAGAATGAGATGCCGGTAATCGTGATTCGCAGCATAATTTCATCAGATAGGTTGCAGCCCATACTTGTGCACTTGGTAAGGAATATTTTCCATTATACTGGCAAAACTATCATGGGTCATTAAACCACAAAAATCGGTTGTTGATTTGATTGACTTCTAAAAGTATGTACGTAGTTGTAATTACGTATTTAGAATAGTGTACCTCCATATTGCCTGCAAACTGGCTTTTTGGAAAATGAACCTCTTCTGCATATAGCTTTAATTTAAGCGTTAAAGAGCCATCAAAGAAGTCTACTATTAGGTCAGTGTTTTCTCTCAAGTCATCTAAAAGTTTTAAGTTGTCAGCAGGAGGATAAGGACCCATTTTCCATCTGAATATTGAGCGGAAAGAAGGAAGAATAGGGAAACATCCATTCGTTACATCCTTACTATTACCCAGCATAACAGTATTAATCATGAGAATTGCCGGTGTTTTCAAAAGGGTAATGATAGTAAGTTGCAGCATAATAATCATTAGTAGTTAGTACCTTCCATCGCTAATTAAGGAACATGCGCCACCCTTGGTAATGCTTCTCGTTGTAGAAACACTCCAATGTGAGCTAGCATTGTCGACGGAATTCTCACTTCCAAGGGACACAGTTTCTGATTGCTGTTGGGTAGACATGCTCAATTCTGGTTGTGAACAAAATACCAGGAATTTTGGTGGGGTATGGTGTTAGGACTTTCTATTAATCGAATTAGGTCGTTGAACTGAAGCTTCCATCTTGTGATGATCTTGTGTAAATCACGGGTTACGCAAGCATGTAACTTACAATAATTAGTGAGACCACAAGCAGTACCATGTCATAGAGATGTCAAGATGTCATTTCAATGTAGTCGTTAGGGTTTTTGTCATAGAGTAAATAATAACTGGTTTTTGTCGTGAGTTTATTTTCAGACTGCAAGTTTCAGGCAAGCGGAAATATGAAAAGTACTATTATTAATCTTTGGTTTTGCTCTACAACTCAAATCCAGAGAGCTTGATCAACTCTGTAAATTTGCTTACTCAATTCATTGAAAAGTTACAATCGTTTCACTTTAAAACCCTGCTGGTGAGTTGACCTTTGATACCCAAAAGGAGTTCAAAGTTTTGGCTAGCAAAATGGCGAAAGAAGCGAAAAAACAAAAATTGTCAGACAACAAAATCTTGAGCTTAGCGAACAATGACTTTACGCATCATCTCTATAAGGTATGTAGTTAGTTACTAGCTAGCTTATTACGCAATATCTTGTCGTAATGCATCTAAAACCAGTAAAAGCAATAGCAAGGAGTTTATTTTTTACATTCACACCATACAGGCTCTTGTCCCTGATTGGTCATCGAAAAATGTCATATTGTCGCCGTTCAGCGTGCATGCAGCACTTGGGATGGTAGGCCTGGGCGCCGAAGATGACACCAGATCCGAACTCATTGAAGGTCTGTGCTTTGATGAGGACATGAGCAATGATACTATTGGTGCAGCGTATAAATCCGTGATAAGTGGCTTCCAGCAAGCCAGCGGTGAAAACTCGTTCACTTTGTTAACTGCTAACAAGGTTTACTGCCAATCTGGATTCCGATTGGACAACTCCTTTGTCAAGAGTTTGAAGGACCATTTCATGGTAAATTTTGAACAGTTTGACTTTGCATCAGAAGCTGGACGCACAAAAGCTGCGACCACGATCAATAAGTGGGTTGCATCCACAACCAAAAACAACATCAAGAACTTTGTTGATAGTAGTACGAAAACACATCGTCCATAATTAAATGATCATAGCCGTAAATTACCGCGCAGTTAGCTAAACTCGTTTTTATCTCTTACATGCCTCAGAAGCGTTCAACGATAAGACTCGACTTGTGCTTGTGAATGCGATTTACTTCAAAGGACTGTGGGAAAGCCCCTTCAGTGTCAGTAGCACAAAGAAGGTCAAATTCCATGTGACACCCAAGAAAGATGTCGAGGTGAACATGATGCGGAAGGAGTCCTGCTTCGCCTATCGCAAACTTGCCAGTTTGAAGGCTGCGGCGGTGTGCTTGCCGTACAAAGGCGGTCGCCTGAGCATGATTATTGTTCTTCCGGACGCCGTGGATGGATTGACCAAGATCCAAGACAAGATCGGGACACTTATCGAAGACGGGAAAAGCATTGTCAGAAGGAACAGTTGGTCTAGTAGTACAAGAGTTAAGCTAAGCTTGCCAAGATTCAAAATTGAATCCACAATCGTAAATCTTACGAATGTTTTGAAAGATGTAAGAATGATAAGAATGCTGTATAATTCCGCTTAAAATAATTTAATTTAAATATTAATTTTTAATATTATATTTTTAAAGATGGGGATGGGGCTCATGTTTAAGAAAGGCCAAGCAGATTTCAGTGGAATACCCCATGAGGATGAAAAAGATGAATGGGATCTGTGGGTGTCAAGTGTAGTCCAGAAGGCGCTCATTGAGGTCAACGAAGAAGGAGCCAAAGCGGCGGCTGCAACACGAGCAGTTGTTTCCGGACTTTGCACGCGCTCTGACCCTCGCACGCCTCCCAAAATCATCCCATTCGTGGTTGATCATCCATTCTACTTTCAAATTGTGGACCACGCCAATGGCGATTTGGTTTTATTCTCTGGACATTGCAATGATCCCACAATCTAACTTTGGTTGTTCATAGAACGATTTCCACCAGCCATTCCAATTTACACGTTTACAACGACTAAAACTAGCGACGGTTATGAGCACACGTCAATGATGAAAATTTATATTTATGACTCTTTTCCTGTTTTCACACAATTGAGCTTTGTATACAATGCATCATGATATAATTATTATTGAATAAATATTATAAAGCCTGTTTTATCACTCATTTGGGCATTCCAGTTTACTCTCCATTCGTGCATACATGCAGAGTGGAAAAGATGATGCATGCATTTTTCATGAACATTTTACAGATAATTTCTCAAAGTCTGGTACAAGTGCAGAACATGGGAACATGACATCTCTCACTATTCAACTGTTTCTTTCGCTATAACATTACGGTCTTTTTCCTCCTCATTCACTCTTATCATTTGGCTCAACATGAACTTGAGAAAAGAACATCTTCTTTCCCAAGCAAGTTTGCTTTCGCAACGCAGCTGTAGGGAATTACCCTTTGCCTCTATTCTCGCTGTGTATAATGTATCACCATCATCATGAAATAATGTGGTCAAAATCCTGCCTGATGAGTTTATACAAAGCTATACCGCAACGCAACGCAGCAATAACCTGTCATAATGTAATCGGCAGAGCCAGTACTTTTGTGCTGTGTGAATCGTGGCAAGCATAACAATCTTATCATTTCGAAATTAAATTACAGCTTTAGCTACAAAAACACTTCTATAATAAATTCTTCTATTCATGCATTCCTAAACAAACTAAAATTGTTTGCACAGATTCCGCACAAAAAAATGTTCACATGTGGAACTGGAATTTGGAAGCTTGACTGACAGACAGAAGTGCAAATGATAATTAACAATATCGCTGCCAACAGCAAAGTTGCCTTCCTAACAGTTCTCTGTGTTCGCGCATGTTTCTTCCAGTTGCAATCCTGTCAGAGTATTACTAAAAAGCCCAAATTACAATAGTACCTAAGTGATATCTATTACTAAAATTTAGAAAGTATAGTTAACTTGAGCGTAAAGATTGGAAAATGTTGGGATTATTCCTCCTGTATGAAATATTATGGCCATGGCTGTACATGATTTTTATATCCATGGCCTGTGGATGGGTATACAACGGAATATTTTGGATTGTGGTAACTTAAATAAATCAACTATGCCCACATTACAGAGAAGTGTAGTTAAAGAAGAGAATAGTAACGATGTTTCACATATTCGAATTAAAGGGGTACCTCAAACTTCGACGTGTCATCAAAAGGAAGCAAGCGGAGCGGGAAGACAGCTTCCGAAAGCTGGAAGGTCAAGAGCGTTTTCAGCTCAACGGAAATCATGAAAAAATATTAGCTTTGACCGATGAGCAACTTATCGAGCAGTTGCAAAGCAGAGAACTGAAGGCTGTAGAAGTGTTAGAGGCCTTTATCGCAAAGGTATAGATACCTTTCTCAGCAATCTTTAGCGCACCTTCAATAAAATGACACCGGTATTTATGCATACGGGAAAAAGTGCGAATGTAAACTAAATACCTGAAATTGGGAACTTTTTCTATATTTTCAGGCATTGAAAGTTACCAGAGAGTTGAATTCCATCACAGAGTTCATACCTCAAGCAGAGGTAAATGCAATGAAATCCCAATAAAATTTCTTGAATTAACTGCTTTTGGAAGTGATTTAATTTTTATCTAATCAACCATTTCATTAGGAGTGGGCTCGAGAGCTGGACGACATGAAAGTGGTAAAAGGACCTTTCCATGGATTCCCCATTAGCGTTAAAGATAACTGTTGGGTGAAGGGAATGGACTCGTCAATCGGACTGGCGAAATTTTTGTACCAGCCAGTTCCAAAAGACGCAGTTATCGTTCAGAGCTTTAAAGATCTCGGATGTGTACCGTTCTGTAAAACAAATGTTCCACAAACTCTGTTGTCGTAAGCGCCGAAATTAATTTTGAAAAGATGATACACCAAATAATTTTATGTGTAATTGCATTCTGATGGGTATGATGGCATGAATTTATGTTCGTCCCTAGTTTTGGCTGTGCGAATCCAATTTATGGACAAACGAAAAACTGTCTGAATCCAGAGTTGACCCCTGGTGGCAGCAGTGGTGGGGAGTCCAGTCTTATCGGAGCTGGAGGTTCTCGATTGGGCATTGGCAGTGACATTGGCGGAAGTGTAAGTAAAGGCACTAGTAGTTCAACTGAAAATGGAATTGAATATTCTACTGCAAGAGTCAAACATTTATGGTTTACTGGTAACAGGTACGAATTCCCGCCCACTTTTGTGGAGTAGCTGGCTTCAAGGGTACATCCCAACGTATTTCTGGCCGCGGCTACAGGGGCTCTTTGCCGAATGTGGTTGGATGTAAGCAGTGTTTTGTCAAAATACTGTATGGATGATGTAAAGTTTCTCGTAAATTCATGAGTAATTTAATGGACAATGTTGAAACGTTTATTTCCAGTATACGGAGTACCTGGTTTATTTGCACAAAATGCAAGAATGCTTGCAAAAGCTTCAAAGCACATTTTGGAGGATGGGAAGCAAAATAAATATGACGCAAATGCCCTTCCAATCCCGTGGAATGAGCAGGTATTTTTTTGCTTTCTTTAATCCAGGCTTTTAACTGAGCACTACCAAACTTCATGTAAACTTTATTGTCCTCAAGGTATTTTCCAGTACACGGAAGTTACGCATTGGATATTTCACGTCATTGCCCTATTTTCCTCTTCTCGGTGACACGGAAGAGGTAACGCTAAACGCCAAGAGAGCGCTGGAGTCTTTGGGACATGAGCTTGTGCCTTTTGAAATGCCTGATAGTTTTAAGATGATGGATATGGTTTTCGATTTTGGATTTGCGGACAAGGGAATGCACATGCTGGAGAATTGGTAAGGCAGGTGTGTAGAGACATGACAGGTGAATAAAGAAACGAGCAAATAAGTTAACTTTGGATTGCAAACTTTCAGGAAGAATGAGCCAATTCCAGCAGCTCTGATGGTAAACTTTTTGATATGCAAATCACCAGGCTGGTTTAGAAGGCTTCTGGTTCTGATCATGACATGTCCTTTGACTCCGTTCTTGTATACAAAGAGGGGGGCTAGTATAATTAGAGGTTCGATATAATGGTTACATTATGTAACTTACATAATGCATATCTTTACATTTGCACTCATTTAACTGCTTCGGATTTCTATTGTAGCTGGCGTTGAGAAAACTGGTTTCCTATGGCGGAGAATGGGCGATAGGAAAGCAATGATTGAGGAAATCACAACAAAATGGAAAGATCAGGGTATCGATTTATTGCTCACGCCCACCTTCCCGTTCCCTGCGATTCCACACAACATGCCAGGGAGGTTACAACGTGAGCCAGCATCCTTCTTTTATTTCTTGATTATCCTGTCAAAAAATTTATACTTAAAATTTAAAATCCCTACTTGTAGCATCCGTCTTGTATACGATGATATTCAACTTGTTTGATTTCCCCTGCGGTGTTATCAAGTTTGGCAAGGAATCCTTAACAAAAATTGATGCTTACAATCCTCAGGGGGATATGGTGCTTAGAACTGCTAAGAAGGTACGCAACAATGCAAAAAGTTGAGTTGTAATGCATCATTATTTGTTTGATTAATATTTTTTCACTAAAATTGGAATTATTTTTGGAAATGGAACAGGCTGCAAAATACTCAAAGGACATGCCAATCTCGGTACAGTTGGTAGGGCTTCCTTATCATGAAGAATTGGTGCTTCGCGGAATGGTGGAACTTGAAACGAGGGCACCAAAATTTTAAGAAGACAAAGAAAGAGATTTTACCTATTACTTAAGTACAATAGCGGTAGTAATTTCGGTTGTGTACTCTGTGTTTCTCCGATAAGCTAATGTTTTTACGGAATGCTTGCCTATTCTGAAATTTTTTGTATCTCCACAAATCAATTGTCAATTAATTAACTTGGTGCACATATGTACATATACGGGCTGGATTGGATCTGAATCATGTATTTATTTGGGAATTTTTATTTTGTAAAATGTTTTCTATATTTAGGCAAATAATGTAACAAACTGATAACTCCAAAGACAATCTTATTGTGATGTCGTAGTTGCTTCCAAAGGTTTTATAGATAGAATCATAGTATGATGAACGTACTCCATTATTGCTCAGTTGGAATAAAAGTTTAATATTTGAATCAGTCTTTGAAAGCGTTGCACATTTTCTTTGATCTTACATTCACATACAGTAAAAACACAATTATATTGTGTATCGGCACGAGTCAAGACTGGGGGCACTCTAATACAAACAATAATTCATCAGGTAAGTAATACTGTGGAACAATGAAACTGGAACTATTCGAAGGTCAAAGAAACAGAAATCGAACAGTTCACAGCTATTCATTTTTCAAAGTTAAGGCTCACATTTAATTACAGTGAGCAAGCATGTTACTGCTATCATGAGTTCATTTAAGTTTCTTAATTACTTGATTTATTTACGTCTTCTCACAGCACAAACTCAAGGACATTTATGCCCGCATATTTAATTGCTATTACTTTATTCTGCATTTTCCTACAACAACATGTAATTTGAAGGTTTCAAGTTGAGTTGACCAGTAGAAATTAAATGAAGTTATCTTTTTATGTCACTACATTGCACTGGGATTTTTACAGTTTTGATTTGCAAATGAGTTCTCCAGTCGTTTATTGTCGTTGGCAATTTTATGTCCTTGTTTAAATACTACATGAAGAAGCTACTTTCTTTTTATGCGAAATTAAACTGTACTACCAATCAACCCTCAACTTTATATTCCACTATCTGTACTCTGTACAATTATTTGCACGCACACACAAAATGGCTTGCCTGAAAATAGATTGTACATACATTTGGAACATTATTAATATATACACTAACATATTATGTTAATTTTGGAAATGGTTGGCTGAAAAGGATTTTGCCTTAAGTATACATTTGACATGAAAATGGTAAAAAAGATATGTGCGCATTACATCGTTGTCTACTTTGTACTTGTTCAGATTTATTCAATAAATAAATAGATCCAAATATCCACTTACCACATTACTCTTATTTCCGTTTATTGTCCAGAATTATTATTATAATAACCCGTTAATGAGGTACAAACAAAGAACTTTCAGTCCACTGGCGACAGGCGGCTCTATCCAAAATTCGTCTTTCTTTGCTTTGGGGGCTATTTTTATTTTGATGTGAAAGGAAAATGAACGCCACAAGTTTGTTCCGAAATGAAGGGGAATAACTAACTACCACTCTGTCACTTACGTCCACTCTTTTCTTGGCGTGCCTTATAAATTACTAAAGTTAATTAACAGCTTTAGATGGTGGTGTGAACATGAACGCAGGTACCAATTCATTTACATTATATTAGACATCAAGAAAAAAAATACATCTTGTACTTAACAGGTAATCAAGTATATATCCCTCATTATTGGGAAACAGCTTATATATTGTTTCCATTATTATGACTTCTCCAATAATTTTGAGCCTATTATACAAAACTTTGTTAAAAATATTTTCATTCCTTGATTTGAAATTTGCTTGAAAGGAACGAAAATGGCGTCCTCATCAGAATTTACTGCTTATCACATGAAGTGCATAAACTTTTTCAAGTGGACCTGTCTGGCAAGAACAGTGATAAAGGAGGAACCTTCGGGTGCTTATAAAGTGAAGCCGTCGCCGCTCCTCAGTCAAATGGTGTTTTTCCTTTACTTTGTGAACACACTGGCTAAACTGGTATTCTTAGCATTTCTCATAACGGGTCATTTAGGAGCTATTGAATTTCTGGACATGATTTGTGGTATCGATTACTTCCTGTGTGGAGCCATGGTATGCATTTCATACATTATTTGGCAGAGATATCCCCTTTACGGTAAATAAAAAGATTTGAAAATTATTGCATTTAATACTGAGCGGAGAAGAAAATGCTTCTAAACTTAATTTCATAAGAAATGCTTAAATCATTGTTCCTTGATTTTCTTCTCAGAAATAATTTACCGACTTTGGGAAATTGAGAATCGAATCTATCGACGTTTGGGACGCCCCAGAGAAATCAAATGGGAAGCAGAAGGAAAGCACAGCATTACTTTGTGGGCTCATGCGTATGTTTTGCATTTTCCCGTTACGCTTTTTATTTTTATGCCTATGGTACAATACCGTCTACCCCCTTAAAATTCCCAATTTCCGTTATAATCAATTAATTAGTAATAACGTTGAATGTAACTTTTAAATCGTCAGGATTTTAACCTGTGTTGGATGCTGCTCCCTCACGTTACAATTTTACGAAGCCCCAAAATACTGCGTCTTCACCTACTCTTTACTAGAAGCAGACAATCCTGTCCTTCGAGTGCTCTTCGTCTTTCACGAGGCCCTGTTCCTTTCCCACGCTTGGTTTGCAATGGCTTGCTCCAATGGGCTTTGCTCCTTTGAAGCCGTAAACTTGTCTCTAATCATCGGGGAAATGACCAAAGCATTGGATGAACTTGGCGAGGATGGTACGGTTTTCCGCCACGATGATTTCACTGCAGACGGCGAGAGAGATGTTAGTGCAAACGGCTTTGGGTTCAATAATAACTCAAGGTCAGAGGATCCTGAGATATTTCTTGATGAAAGCATTAATCCGGCAATTGGACGGAAAAGCTCGAGGAAGGGAAAAACGAAAATTTCCTCCGGAATTTCAAAGCATTACAGTTTCCAAAACATGCTGTATGACTACCAGCAACTAATGCTCATTTCTGAGGAGTTTAATTCCTGGATTGGATACAAAATTGTAGCATTGAGCATCTGTGCATTTTGCCAGTACATTTCCAGTACAACGATGGCTTTCCAGGTGATAAAATTACCAGGAACTGGCATAGGCGACATTTGGTACGTTTCGATGCACGTCTTCTTTCCATTTTAAGAAATATATTCCTGAAGTGGAATTCTCGTGGGCTCGTTTCAGGTTCTACATTCAGGACTGTACTGTGGCCGTTTACGTTACATTTCGGGTATTCGATTTCATGTCAATTGTTCTACCTGCCTCCCAGAAATTTATGCTTTCGGTGAGGAGATATATGGCAGCCAAGGGGGTGGTTGGGGGTCACATCCGCAAGTTTCAAAGAACTCTACGACCTGTCAGCTTGAAACTTGGACCGAATCCATTGAGACGAGAAGCCGTTTTAGAGACGATGGAGATGCTTGCCAGTTATTATGTCTGTGTTGCATTATGGTAGACTGGGCAAATGAGCACTCATATGTATACAATTTAATTGCAATTTAACGATAATTACATACAAAGCTTTGTCTAATAACTAAAGTCTCAAAATAATCTCAATACGCCCCTCACAGTTTAATTTAGATGTGCATTGCACATGGTAGTCTTGCTCAGCCCGAGAGTGTCCTACCCCGCAATTATAATCTCCTTCTAGAACAATAGCGATGATCTTTCATAATACAATGGACAAGATAGATAAAGAATTAGAGAAAAATTGTAGTGGCTTATACCGCAAGTACTCATTGACGATTTTTCTCTTAGCAAAATATTAAGAATGACGAATAAAAAAGTGATGCAGTTATAACGCAATACTGATTCACAGATCGATCGCGCGGGCCGTAGATTATTGAACGAATATGATCAAAGGGTACGAGTGATTGTATCCTGTAACAAGGAACTATCAAATTACAGTTACTAACTATCAAAGTTATCTTAAAGTATTTGCTCTCGTCAGTAAATGAATCCCTTCAAATAGCAAAGAAAATTACATGATTGGAACTGTTATAACTGTAAATTATTTAGGCTCAGTAGATACATGTTTCAAATTGGACATTGACTCATATACCATAACACATATTCATAAAAATTCATAAAGTTTCATAAAATTCATGAATTTGATTAAATATTCAACATTAGCAAATTACCAAATAAGTATATGGATCGAGAAATATAAGACATTTCCAACATTTGTGTAGTTAATACGAATTGTATGATAGAAACCCAGTAGACCCAAAATTGTAAATCGTAATGTGTTACTTTTGACGGCTTGTGAAGTTCTTTGGTAATAAGTTTTGTACTTTATTTTATTTTTTAAAAATTATTGGGAACTTGCGGTGTATGCTACTACCTGTTTGAGTCTAAGCTGTACCCTTTTTCGTCCATTGTTCTATAAAAGATTATCCCTGTTGTTTCTGCGGAGCTTATTTTTGCGGTATTCACTACTAGCGGTATATTCCAGCGATTCTTGCACATACGCAAAAATATATTTACCCGATGTGCGTAATATTATTGTAAACCAAAGCTATCAAAATGAAACGTGTATTGTGTCATCATGACCTATAAATAAATATGCTGAACTATTCATGTGCTAAACAATGGATAAAAGTCCTCTAAGTGTCATTGAATAAACATGTCAGAGTCCATTAGCGAGTACATAAAGCATTCACTGGTATTAGCATTTCTCACAGACAATGGAAAAGTCCACAGAACAAAACGGACCACTGGAACAGTTGTAGTGATATAAATAAAAGAGCAAGCTATTTCCCCAAAAAAATCTGTATTCAATTTCAATATGCACTCTTTCTTTTGCATGAATGTACCTTCTTGTTCTTTTGTTGGTATTTTTGTCATTTAAGTTGACGCTGAAATTTTAAGTGCTCCTATTTTGATCCGACAGCTTCCGTGTCGCCAGCACATGCCATCATTCCGTCATGATCAGCATGCAGATCAGCTCTCATACAAGAAGAATGCCAGGCCATAGAGATGGAGAGACATTTGAACTTCATTCATCTTTTTTAAGACATATCATTCTTCCTTTTCAGCCTGCTGCTGCCATAATAATAAACTGACAAGTCATTTTGGCAGGCAAGATGAGGAGCACTCTTTTTTAGAACAATGCAAGCCTTTGTGAAAGATTGGAGCAAGTGAAAGTAAACTGGAAATGATGAGAAGAGGAGAATGTAATGGGAATATAATTCCATGTCTTGGTGCTACACTGCAGTATTTGCACAAAATTTTCTCCTTCTCACTCGTCGTCGTCGTCGTACTCTTCTACTGACTAATGCTGACTAAACAGAGTGATAGGATCATCATCTTCATCATCAGTCTATATTATGTATAATGATGAATGAACAAAAAGCTCTCCTGTGTCTGGTCTCCTTCCATCCACCTCTGCTGATGCTGCTCCTAGAGTAAGAAAGCTACATCTACGAAGACAGAGGAGACAAGTACGGAGAAAGTAGTCAGTCAGTCAGTAAAAGACCTGGTCGGGTAATATAGAGGACGAAAAGAGGATTTTGAAACCGCTTGTGTCATGCCTCTGCCTGCCTTCTTTCTCCGTTCGTTTTGTTCCATACCACCTTTATCTCCCTCCTGAATTCGGCTTTGCCCTCACTTTCTCTCCGTTGCTTTCCCATCACTACTACTCTCCTTGAATGAAGAACATTCGATGAACCACAAGACGAATAATAATAATGATATTGCTCGGTGAAAGTCTTTCCTTTGAGAGAAAGAGAGAGAGAGTTGCTTTTTCCTTTCCGCTTTTTTCTCCACTGCTTTCACTCACGACCACCACCACCGCCAAGACTCCGCTGATTCACTTTCCCTCTAAGCAGATAGAAAATGCTTTCTCGCAGCATATTACACTCCGTGGTATGGCTTTATATTCTCCATTTCTATCTCCGATACTACAAAGCAAAGAAAATGGTCATGAAGAAGCAATATACCTCCGAAAAATATCTATGACCCTATATCACTGCCAAATATTCTTTATACCTATATCAAACACAGTGGTGCTCAAAGCGATGAATGCAACTGCTTCTTCAGCAACACACATGCCAAGCACATCCAAACACATCTCCTAGCTCATCATCATCATCTCCTTTTTTCCATCTTCTCTTTTTTTTCCTTTCCATCTCCGTAATAGCTAGCGACGACGACAACGGCAGCGGCAACAACGGTGGCGACGACCTACTCCTCACCATTTTCTGAAATGAAACAGCGGTGGCGGCAACAGAAGCACTAGCAACCAACCACCACCACCAGTTTACATGGTATCGCTGCCTAAACTGGAACAACTACTAGTTACACTTACTCTACTAGAGTCTAGAAGCATAAGAGAAAAGAGAGAGCAGCAAGCAGCAGCAGGAGTTTTTTACTAGAAAAAGACGAGGCATATCACACTCGAGAATCCGGAGGAGAAGACATAGAGGCTCTACGAGAGTTGTGGCGAGAGTCAGTTGAAAACAAGTTTGCAACGAGATATCACACACGAACAGACACACAGCATTCTACTAGAAACAGACAAACTAATGATAATAAAAGGAGAGAGGTATAGGCCGGAACGAGAGTAAAAAATAAAGAATTATTATTGCGAAGGAGCTTTCTTTTTTAAAGGGAAATTCAGTATCGCATCCGGAAAAGTTGTTGTATATAGTTTTGCGCGTAACAGATAGTACTACTGCTGACAGTCGTGGTACAAGAGTGCTGGTGTGTGCCGTTGTTGTGAGCTGCTTTTGTTTTTGAGAGGAAGAAAGACTTTTTTATATCATTTTGCAAAAAATAGAGAGGAAAGAAGATACAAAACGAAACACACGTTGTGCAAGGGAGGAAAGATAAGGAGAAAGCAAAGTTCCTTCTCTGCATACACATACTTTGGTTTGGTGTGTTTCAACTCCTGTTCGCATCTGGACTCCAACAAAGACGAAGAAAACAAACTGAGAAAAACAAAAGAAAAATCTGGGAAAGTTGGAGAAAGAGGGAGATAGATTGAAGTATAATTCGAAGAAGGCCTTTAGAGGCTATTTATTTATACTGATAATATATCATTTTTTTCCAAAGAAGAGTGGTGACAGTGAAAAAAGGTGACGGTGCTGTGGTATCGTGTGTGAGTGCGCGATATAGGCTAATAAAAAATTGATAGCAGTGCAATGAATTTTGATGGGTGTTCCGCCAAGTGAGCACAATTTTCTTCCGACTCCGCAATAAATCTCCATATTCTGGTAAGAATTTTATATAATTTTTTGCATATTTTCTTGACAAATTATATTTTATTGGTAATTACTCAGAGATGTAGAATTAAGGTATCAAAGCTTAGAAGGTATTGTCGATGGTTTATTTGTATTTCTGAGAAATTAAGTGAAAGGGTAATAGTTGATATTGCGTTCGACTAACTTTAACAATGAAAAATTCTACATTGACCTGGTTCTGGGTATTCTATTGAGAAAACATGAATTAAGGTGTGGAGGTGACAGAATGAAAAAAAAACACAAAGAACACAGCAACTACATCAAATGTAAACAAATCTTATTGGATCAATATAGAAATCATGACATTTGGGAATACAAGAAAGAGAGAAAACATGTTTTACATAAAGGCATGTTTACTTACAGAGATCCTCTCTGGCAAAGAAAAGAAAAATATGCTGAATGTGGAACGGTAAGCATGAATGTTAGCAGATTGTTAATGATCAAGAGAGATTGTATGGAATAGATTATATTTAAGTGAGTTTCCATTCTGCAATGTACCGAGTAGTGAGTAACGAGCAAACTTTAATTTAATCATAATGTAATGATGAATAGCTTTTGGTGGATATATTGCGGCTTTATCCTTCACGTTCTAAAAAATATTGAATTCTTTGGTGATAAATAATGATAATGATACCAGCAAGGATGTACTGTCATTGTCAAACCTGTCACAATAATTTTACTGATGAGAGTAAGCAGATTCTGACATTTCTTGTTTGCAAAACAGCCACTTCGAAGTAGAAGGCATTTTAGGCGTGTGCATCATACATGCATTGACATTTCACAATTCACATATGGCCTTCAAATACCTATGGAAAGTTTCGAGTAGGAATTCTCGTGGAAAACACGTAAGGCATGTGGGTGTCCGTACTTTAAGCATTTTTTCACGCTAATAAAATGAGGCTTCCACTGCGAATAAATTTGCGAGTAAATCACGAGGGAAATAAGCGCTGTACAACCACGCACATCAAAAATCTACTGCGCCTTCTATAATGTCCTTCCAAATGAAATATTTTAGATGATTGGCAGTTAAAATTACACAGCCTCTCGCTATTATTAATTAATACGTTGCGAACTGAGCTTGAAAATTAGGCATCAAACAAACGACTCGAAACCGACCATTTTCAACTAAACCCGATGGTTTACAGCAGACCACTGCCGCCGCCATCGTATAAAATTTGCGTCCAAATTTATTTGGTAATTTACAGGATTCTAAAATCAAATTAAATAGGTTTTTGTGTGTCCGTTACCCTTTATCCGTTAAACGCTATTTTGCACGTTAATAATAATGAATGAGCGAGAGTAGGGAAATAAATTTCGAGCAAAAAGTTCTCCCTCTCTCTCTCTCTTCCGTCCCGCTTTCATTAGCCAATATGGGCAACACCGCACAGTACGGGAGAGAAAGCCACACACATTTTCCCTGTCCGTTTTGAAGCTCGTTCATGCGATAGTACGCAGCTAGGTTAGGAGTAGTAGTGGAAAAACAACGCAACGGCAACAGCATGACAAGAAAGAAACATGCTGACTGAAGGTATAGTATGTAGTTCCATTGCCACAACGCTCAACATTAATCTCATCCCGGTCGGTTCGAATGACTGACTTCTCCACGGAATAGATATTTTGTAGCACCGGATTACATACACGAACGACTACTCGGTGGATTAATACATAAATTAAGAGAGCCCAGCGCAAAACAAACAGACAACACACGACACAACACATCGTTATATCACAAAACCGTATATTCCACAGTTTCGCCCAGTTTTTAAGGATGAATGCATGCAAAGGGATTTTGCACTGGAACTACTGAGGTGGAAAATCCTCTCTGGAAATTACACACACGTAAAATGTGAAAGTAGGTAAAAGTAGGGAGAATGTGTGAAGGCATGAGAATGATGGTGGCAGCAGCGGTGGCATGAAACATGAAACACGGGAGAAAAACACACAGCACTTTAAATTGAGCCGTGTGTACTTTTTATTATATGCCGAGTAATACTGGTAGTGTAGATGCAGAGATGCATAAAAAAGGGACATGTTGTCTGATGAAAAAAGAGAAAAAAATATATACAGAGATATTCATCTCGAGTGAATTTATATCTCTGGCAGGGTTATTCTATTATACAGTGTCGTGTCATGTCTGTCATGTCATTCTAAATATCCTCTTTTACATCTCCGCAAGGAAACACGACTCCGCTTTTAGCAAAGGGCCACCAGAGAGAGTGAGACAGAGAAAAAAGACAGAAGAGAGAATGATGGTGTATTATAGTGGAGTGCAGAAGCAGGCTCAGTTCTGCTTATGTTGCTTCTGATAAAGATATTTTTATTGGAGAAAGTAAAGTAAGCAAAGGAAAATAAACAGGAGAGAGATAGAAATGATATGTCAGCATGCTTGCATGTTTCACAGAAAATGTTTCTTGGTAAAGTTGTACTGATCTTACCTATCGCACACACATAACATTAAAAGTGGTATGGACGTTTTTTATTGGTGAATCCTCGTTAAGTTTTTAGATCCTCTCTCTCTCTCTCTCTCTCTCTTTCTCTGTTTCTCGCTACTATTTAGTGTCTCATATGACACTATTGCATAATACGGTTGGCTGCCTGAGCTGATCATCATGATGGCATGATGCTTTTTTCGTAGTGACGGTGGTCACCAACTAATTCGATGCATAACATACAGCAAGAACAACAAACATAAACTGTTACCGTTACCCATACAAACAGCCTAATCCATAAAATGAGCAACCAGTAAAAATTAATGTTGTTTTTTATATTATCCATCCATCCATCTAACCAAAACGCAGTAGATAGATCACAGGAACAAACAATGTAAAAACGGCTCGCCTTATAAAAATGTATTCTGTTTAGTGTCTGTCCGTCCTTCTTCCTTATTCCACAGTGCACCACTGTCCGCGTCCGCTCAACCAAATCCGTTTGTCATTAAGTCTGATTCTCTAACAATCAATCCGCATTAGAGGCAACGACAGCTAAAAAGCGCAGGCTTTTTACTTTGCAAGACCTACAACATAACATACGTAAACAAAAAATATATACGCTTCCGGTGGTGGTGGTATGTGCTTACAATATAGAAACATTATTGTTATCTCTATGTTCTTGTGTACTGCTTGATGCTCTGCCACTACCGATGTTCAAGTTGTTGTTTGGTGAACAAGGAGAAGTACACGTACTGAAAATTGTAATCCGCCACATGGCTGAATGAATGGATGGAGGGTCAGAGAAATAAGCTGTGAGGAGATAGAAGAGGAGAATAAAAAGGAAGAGAGAGAGAGAGAGAGAAAACAGGAGCTCTTGTGGAGTGGCGACCAACAGTTAGTTGACATGACCAGCGTACATTATTAGTCTCCTTCGAACGAACAACATGCTTATAATATATTTTTGCACTCACGCCATCACGCTGCTCGTCAGTGGTGGTGAGTGCTTGTGTGGATTTTGAGGATGATGATGATGGTGGTGATTCTGGCTACAAAAACAATGTACATTTTCATATGACATGTTTGTGCGGAACTAGTCGAAAGTATATTATATTTATGTCGAAGGCGGTTATACGACGGCGTATAATATGTAGGTACTATAGATGGTAGACATATACATCCTGTCTGTCATTGTATTACATCTGTTCACCCTCTGATGAAGCGTCTCTCAAAAAACAGTTGTTGCAGAAACGACAATTCATCGCTCTTCTTTCCAACAGGCTGTTGTTCCATTCTCTGCACCATTCACCCAGCAAGCCAGGCAGAGTTGCTCGCCTTTTATCCATCCACACGCGCAGTTTCCTTCATGCCTTGTTGCTTGCCTGTCTGACTTCAACCAAATGTTTTAACCCACTTACTATCAAACTTGTTTACGAGGATACGAAGATCGAATCGTGTGGCTTGTGTGTGTGTATGAGGAGTTGGAAGTAGCATGAAGATGAGATGCATAATATATTGTTATTCCTAGTTCATCATAAATTTATTCCGAGCAAAAGGATCGATTTGATGGATTCTATGTTTATGAGATTCATGTGTGGCATGATAATTTTCACCACTGCTCCATGCTAGCTGAAAAATGGCAGGTAATGGGTTCAAGCCTAATGGATGGTGGAGGAAAATGAGAGGAAGAGTGAGCGAGAGGAAAGCATATTTTATGTTTGTTCGCATTGTTAGTTCATTGGGTTGGTCCTGTCAAAATCATTACGAAAGTTTATTGACACTTGTTTAACTACCTTACTTTCTATTGGACGCACAGCGCTTCAAAAAATTAAAGGTTTCAAGATACTATGCTTTTCACGTTTCTGAATTTCTAAAATGAGCTGTCCACCTGGCTATATGTATATGTAAGTATGTCTGCAAGCAGTCGATATCATGCCGAGAGTCTGAAACAAAATTTTCCTCGACAGTAGTGGTATTTTGTGCTCTTCCCAAACTATTATTAGGTAGATTATGAAAGTTTTGACAGTTTATTTCCCGTCAGTCCTGTGTAAATTACTACTAGTATATCTCGAATGTTCTCATTTAAGAAAGTATATTACCTGTGCTCTTCCCGTAATGAAAAGAAATGATAATGACGAAAGGAGTAAGTCATCAATCCGCTATACTAATACCAGAAATGCGGCAATGAACTGTTTACTTTTTTATGAAAACTGATATGCGCGTGAGTAAACTATTTTAGGTGTTTGGCTCTGAAAATTTCCTCAAATTATTATTTTCGCAATTTTCAACTTGTTTGCTCGCTGGAGTTTTCAACTTTATCCCTAATATAAAATATCGAAGGAGATAAACAGCAATAGGACTACGTAATGTATATTTATTTAGAGATAGAATAAATGGATATTGGGCTGTAACATAAAAAGGAGTTGCGCCTCGTGTTTCGTGACTCGTCCCATCAACTCGTCTTCAGTCAGTGATGCAACGTGGCATCATAAAACGTTGTACTTAACGTGTAACGTGACAAAAGGCAATATCATCCCAAGGGGCGAGTTACATGGCTTCCTAGAAGAAGAAACAATATTGTTTTTTTTGCATTTGCTAATGACAAGTTGAATGGAAAGAGAGAATCATATCTTAACTAAGAGAAATCAGCAAATACTACAAAAGAAATACGGAAAATTTTCACGGATCCGCGGCACGAGACGTTTTTATGACAGGTCTTAACAGTTTCCCGATATAACCATTATTGCATATTGTGCATACATGTTATAAGGTTTTGCATACACATATATTATATACTTTCACCTTGCGTGCAATTTTATGTTCCTAGCAAATTGCAATAATACTAAAACTTATCAGTGCTTCATTTCCCCCAACAGTTCTAGGACAAGCTTTTATCTTGGAGTGAATGTAACGTGCATTCACCCACGCAGTAGCACAATTGGTGATATATCGTCGTTGTCGTTGTTATTTACAACGGAAGGAAATAGAGAAACTAGTTGAGTGACTAAAGGAAATTACGTATAACGAGGGATTATGGAAGCTTTGCTCAAGTTGTTTCTATAATGCTCTATAAATATAAACGCAATGACTATGCACACCACCAAATGCCTGTGCACGACATAAGCTAGGAGGAGGATATAATAATGGTGGCAATGTACAATTGGATGGAGATGAATTATTTTCATCATCATTACTATTATTTCTACTTTCACTCATTCTTTCGCCCAAAAAATGTGTACAAAAGTTCATTCAAGTGAAAGCAAAGCGGTGTACTAACATTTTACACCTCAACTTTCTCTTTTCTTTCCTAGCAAAGTCATTATTGCTGTGTAGTCATTTGTATCGTAGAAAATCTCTTTAGGAATGTTCAAGATATCGTACAAACCACAATGCATAAGCTTAAACTTTTCAAATTTTATTTAAGTAAAAACGCAATTTGCGAAAGCATGCTCAAGAATAATATCAATTTAACAGTATTTTTGTTTTGTCAAAATGAGCAGTTTATCGCTTCCATTATTACTCGCCATTTAACACGTCGTACAAACTTTAATATTCTGCAGAGTGAATCCGCATTCTAAAAAGATTCAGCATCTTTCTTGAAAATGATAACAAAAGTGCACGTCGACTCTTTACTAATATATTTAAGTAGTATAAATCCTGCACAAGAAAAAAAAACTTTTCTTCTGGACAATTTACTACGTGGCTCATGTCTACCACTACCACCACTACTGCTGCTGATGCAGTAATGCGGTACGGGTGGCATCACCAGCGGCGGCGGCGGGCGGCAATGAAGTTTTTAGTACTTTGGCACAGATTGATTATTACAGTAATTAAGACGAATCGTTTCCGCCAAGTTGACTTGAAACTATATTTTTCTGACAGCTTACATCTCTACTTGGCCACACACAATACCACTCTTAAAAATAGGTATTTTTGGATGTGGAGATCTATATAAGATATATAATGTCAGCAATTCTTTACCATGTCTGTGTGTCCTCTTGTCCACATTTTTTTCTCTACCAAATCCATCCATCTACAAGAAAGAGCGACTTCTACTACTGGTTTTGTGAGTAGTAGTGAGAAATCCTTATATATTTTTTACTTCTGGATCATCATTCGTTTTTTGCTCGTCATGTCTGTATAACCGCCACAGACATATTTTACCCAACCGGATAGACTTGTTCCTGGACTGACTAACTGAGTTGTTGCTACTTTTCCTTCTGGGCATTTTGTACGCGGACAAAACGAAGTACAAGAGAAGCTTAACTACGGCTCGCTGCTGTAAAACCCTTTTCCATGTGAGTAAATAGTAAATTTGAGCTGAGGAGAAAAGAAGCTTACAAGTCTCAAGACAAGACTCAAGTCACCAGAAAGTAAGTAGCATGCGTACTGTCCAGTCCACTAACCAACCACCCAGAGAAACTGGCGGACTGCTGGACTTGCTGGACTCGGCCATCTAGTTTATAGTATCATCCGGTGTTATATGGTTATTTTTATTGCTGACTTAAATGCTACATTGCTATTCCTCCGTCCAATTTATACCTATATAATTATATATGCATAATAGTTTAGCAGCATGCCTGAAAGTGAGGTTAATGTACACATGCATCACACACAACACAAAACCCTTTTGTTCTTCATGAAACATTGTAGAGAAGCTCATAATTTGCGCTTCCTCAATTACATTGCTTGCATCGCTACATTCGTTTGCCAGCTTATTATTACCAAGTGGCGGATTTCATCCTGCGGAATGTGACTCGTGTCTAGAGAGTGGGGCCTGTGGCTCTGGCCCTTCTTCGTCATGAAACGAATCGAGCGTTCCGTAGACTTGATGACGATGATGATAGAAAATATGTGAGCATAATAATAAATAAAATGTAGGTAGGTACATGCCCACACAGCCACATGAAGCGCACGAGCGAGCAGGCCAAGAAGAAGGAGACGATGAAAATGAATACTTTTCCTTCTAATGAATTTTGCTCGAGTGCGACGAGATAATAAATGATTATGCTTGACAGAAGCCAACTTACAGACTTACATTACATTTAACATGCCACACAACTCACAGGACAAAACCCTTGCACAATTGTATAGTATGCTGTGTGCTACGCGGTGGTAGTTGGCGATTATTACTATGAAGCTGTTGACAGAAAACATGTTGATTAAAGTATAGGTTTGTCTGGAGGAGGGAGAAAAGCGACTCTGACACAATAAATTTTAGAGTCGACGATTGTCATGAGTGAGTGTGAGTTGGAATGTTTGTGCTGGCGGCGGTATTAATAATGCTGCACAACAAGTGAGCTCAAAATAGTTTTTACGCCTGAATGAACAAAAGAGAAAAGGGATGGTGGCGGCGGGGAAAGTAGATGATTGGGTTCTTGTCAATTAAGCAGTGGGCTTACAGGTGATGTGAAACGTTTTACCTGGAGAGCACTTTCACACTATTTCACAAGGAGCACATGTCTACTTGAAATGTTTTTCTCAAGAAGCAAAAATGTTATTTTATATGCTTGAAAATGAGAGAAAAGAATGCGCAATACACGAAATATTAGTTCAGGGAAATCTTACAACGAAATACCTATGTAGGAATTCAAATAAATATTTGCCAATATCGCTTTGCGAATGACACCGTCCACCGTCTTCCGTTTGTTTGGGCCTCTATATCTTGTTTACAAAAATGTAATGAAGTTTTAAAAAGTTGTGATTTTATTGTCCTGTTGTAAAGAGTGCTGGATTTGGAGAAGAAAAGAAGAAAGAAAGCACACAGAGGAATGAAGCACGTAGTTGTCGTATTGCCAGTTGGAAACTTGCTGTATTATTATTATTATTGTCATATCATCATCATATCCGCTTGTTCTTGAGTCGTGTTCGATTCACAAAGATGGAAAATCGATTTCCTTTTTATTATTACTTTTAAGGAGTCTCACACTCCCATTTTCAACGCGTCTCTCTCCATTTCTCACACGACTCTGTAGTCTACTACCACTCTCAGAATACACTCTCAGCAAACAAAAGTTTCCGTGTACTTACTTACGTTAAAAGCAGCCTATTTGTTAATGCTAAAGGCGCTGTACTTCACTGTTCTGACTCGAACCTACGAAAAAAACCCGGGCATCATGATTCACAAAAGTTTTTTGTACAATTTTTTGTAAATAAGCTTGGTGCTCGTGTGTGCTACGTTGTCCTCGTCATAGGTAGAATACCAGTGTTTTACGCATGAGGGTTTCCAAAATGCATTAGCTAGCTGCCTGTCTACCTCACAGTCACACGAGAACGATATAAATAAGTGGGAAAAGTGCAAGTGTCTTCATAGTAGAGGAAGAAAAAAGAGTCACCAACCAACTCAGCTAGTATTACATCCGTCACTTGGGTATGTACACTATGTAAGGTACTTATTACAAGCGAAACTTGTGCAGAAATAGTTTAGATGGGTTGTGCGAGTAGGGTGAAAGCTGGTGGTGTTGGTGATGTGCCACGTGAAACCAGTTTTTTTACTTATTTCCTTTCACAGCAAGCACTACGATACATGCATAAATCCATGAGGTAAGACATAGGAACATACATTTTCCATCTATTCGTTCCTCTCCCGCACGCAGTTTTACTGGATTTAGGTATCGTATTTTCATCAGGAGGAAATACCATTGTGCGTATATACATTTGACTGCTGCTGCGTATATACAGATATATCATTTCACTTTCCCTTTTTATAGCTACTATAAAGCCCTTTGATAAAATGAACTTTTCCTTTAGGGAGCTATAACACTGCACTCTGTATATATGATTCTATATTAAATGTGCTAGGAAATGGCATGAATGTAGATAAGTTGGAGGCAGGCAGGAGGATTTTGTGAGGAAAGAGGGAAAAGTACTGTGCGTGTGTAGTTCACTGAGAGCATATCTCTGACTGAACTGAAAAGAGTTTTATGGATGATGAAAATACTACCACTACTTTGCTAGTCCACAGACAAAGAATACTTTTGTGTGCGGGAGAAGAGGAGTTTGCTGAGTAGAGCTCGACGGGAAACGTTAGATGAGTTGAGTGAGCAGGAGATCCTATCCTGCTGTTGTTCCTCCGCTGCTGCCTAATGTTTTTCTGCGATATTCACTGGGAAAGAAAGGATCCATTCCTTTTTGCGTTGGCATTCTTCATGAAACACAATCCCATACACACAAATGAACGTGAATTATTCGTATATTACTTCATTGAAGTTGTATAAGTTGTTGTTCTTGTTTTCCTGGCTGGCGCAAGTTTCAGAGAAAACCTATATAGTAGTTTCGCGACTTATGAGTAGGGAGGGGAGGAGAAGACGATGGAAGAAGAGAAAAAGTAGAAAAGGACAATCGGAGGATGACTCGGATGACTTACTCACGTTGCTTTGTTGTTTGTTGCCATTTCCCCTTTTATCTGTTTCTCCAGTTTCGCAAGAGTTCAACTTGCAAAACAAAACGGAGAGCGAGAGAGATGTGATGTGTGTGGTATAGACAACTTTTAGCTTCGTTTCACCAAGTTTCTGGAATTGATTGAAATGTGTGTGTGTAATACTTTCGTAGAAGCGCGGCATAGTTCCTCCTTTCTGGTATTGTTTTTCTCTCTATCGCCAGTCACCCAGCCAGCTCTAGAGGAATTGCGATAAGTGTACCTAAGAAATTTAAGATTTTCCATTAAGCCACCAGCAGAGTTCCAGTTCCGCTTAAGTAACTCAATTAATTAAGAAGGATTGCTTGCTAGAAAACTTGCAATACTCCTGTTGTTGTATAGGTAAAACACAAAGTTTTAATCTTTTGGAAGGCGGAAAAACTTGTGCTTGACAAGTGGATAGATGATATCATGGGTTAAGCACGTATTACTCATCCACTTGAATTCTCCGAATTGCTCACCCAAGATGGATGGACACTGACACGCTGAATACCAAGAAGATTGTAATCTGCTTGCTGTGCGTTCTCCCTGCTTCCTCTTTGTTTTGTCTGCTGTTGCTCTCCAATTTCCGCTGATTCCCAGAAAATGAGCTTTACATTGCGGAGCTAATAAACTCGCTAGTGTGCTGTTTGAAACTATTAGGCACAAGAAAAACTAACAGTGTCTGTTGCGCAGACATTCTCTCGCAAAAAATATGTAACATTAATAATATTTTTTTACTATCCGTCAGAATTTTTACTGCATAACAACTCATGTTTTTGGTGTTGTTTTTGTACGTGTTTAATGCAAATAAATTGTGGAGGGGAGGGAGGCAAGTCCCTATTGTGAGATAAAGCATATATATATTCGTGGAGCTGATTATATGATAAAATTATTACGGCACACAACAGTTTAACGACTTTGTTCTGTCTGGTTGTATGGAACAGTAGTAAAAAGCTGAAAAGTAGGGCATGGTAATAAAAAGTGGTAAAGAGCGAAAAAAAGATCCAAACTTTTTTTGGTGCTGATGTTGCTGACTGTCTAACATGTCGCGCCCATTGTCGACGTCGACAGGATCATCAGCATGCTATATGTAGGAAAATTTAATGACAAAGCTATCAACTCTATCAACGAGATGCATGCGCAATTATATAGCATCAAAAAGTCTTTCATCCATTTACTCTGACATACCATTTCTGATTAAATGAAAAGTTTCGGTTTTCAACCAATGAAAAAAAATAATGTGGGGAAAACATCTTGCACGAATTATTTCGGTCTGAGGAGGAAAAGCACATATTGTAAAGACGTTTGAGGGACAGGGGAGGGAGGGAATCTAGAAAAAGATAAGATTTCGATGAGTGGGAGGAGGAGGAAAGGAGATGAAATCAAAAGGGAAAAGATTACTTTCTTCGTCTTCTTCTTCGTCTCCATTCCCTCCGCTTTTGCTAGAGAGAGAAGTAGTTTAATAGAATTTAGAGGAAGAAAAATAGGAAAAGAAGAAGCAGTGGTGGTCGTGGTGTATTTTTTTCTGTAAGTCTCTCTTCGTTTTCATCATCATGTTTTCATCTCTTTTTCATTGATTTCTTCCCATAATCTGTTTGGAAGCACACAACACATCCTACTTCCTCCAGACCAAAAGACTCGTTGGCTCCTTTGCGGTTGATTAAAGATGGGAGAGAAAGTATAATGCTGTGAAAATGAAGTTGGATACACATAACAAAAAAGTCTGAATAACGGTATTATGATTACTTCCAGTGCACATATAATGGGAACAAGCTCATTCATCTTTCAAAATCAGAATTGAAGGAAATATAGCGCATTAGAGTGTCCTCAATTTCCCCTCCTCCTTTCCACTCCCCTGCTTATACTTACCTCTGCAAAACGCATGCTTACATAATAAAGAGTTATTCCTGTCTATTTTTTCATCATCTCTCCCTCTCTCGACTCGACTTGAAATGTTCAATAAAAATTGGTCTTTTTTCACAGCTTTTATTCCTCAGAAAAGAATGGATGTGGAAGACGAGGAAAAGAAGTAAGCAACAAAAAAAGAGTAAAGCTTCTTTTTTCTCCGGTAAATACTCACTACGCTGCTGTTGTAATAAATGCTCTATTTCCACTTACTTGTGTGAACATTATATCTGCTCTCATGTGTGTATGTCTGTGGTGGAAATTACTTTCCATTCCATACCATTTTCATCTTCCAGTCGTCCACAAATCCGCACTAGACCACAAAAAACTCATATCGTTCTACCGTACAAAATACAAAGTCATTGAGATAATGATGATACTTTTTATACCTTCCTCGTCTACCTTAACTTATCTATCTACCTAACTTCTTTTTTCACAGCTAAAAATTGCTACAAGTCTTTTGAGTACTAAAAGTTTAGAGGAAAAGGATGCGCAGAGAGATTTGGAATATTATTGAATGCACCATACACATATAAGTAGAAACCTGGTGTGGAATCTCATTGTTGACGGTGCTTACCACATTCGACATAAATAGGAATATAGGTTGCGGGTAATAAAAATAGCAGCTGTGGAAGATGCTTCCAGTATAAATATTCCACAGGTACATTATTATTATCACAGCGAGTGCAAGAGAGAGAGAGAAAACACCACCCACACCACCGCCACCACTAAAAGCACTCACAAAGTTTAATGTTAGTGCTTATTTGGTTCTTTTAATGCTCGCCTGTATTGTGAAAAATCATAAAAGGGAATACAGAGGCACCAAAGGCATGCCAGGCTTCCTTGGCTTTTCCTGCGCGCCCAGAGAAGTCACTGAGTCAGGAATGCAAAGATATTAATGTAGCGTTGTTGTGCTGGGAGCGGAAAATGTAGGATAAAAACGCATATGGCCACACACACACACGCCATCATCATCACATGTCGTGCTCGTGCTGCTTCTGCTGCGATGTAAGTTTTATTTCAACAGGAATGTGGACAAACAAGCGTGGTGCATTCTCCAAAGCTTTTTCCTTGTGCATTCCCAGCAAATTTATCTAGGCATTCGTATTTTTTATGTAGACCAAATTGAAGAGAAGAGAAGGAACGGAGAGCAAACAGCTGCAAATTATGAGCTTCTTTGTGACTTGTGAAAGTATTTTCACAGTCATAAATTTACAGAAATGTTATACACTCTGCGCGGTAAATGGAGTAGTGAAGTGAGACGCAAGTTAAATCTCTCGCGATAAGAGAAGAGCTTCTCATGATATTATAAACATTCACCGCCGCCCACGCACACACACAAAATGAGCATGTAATAGATTTGCTTGTGTGTGCGCAGTCCAATTGGTGAAACATTTCCAATGAATGCAACACTCCAACAAGCTACAAACATTCATGAGCTCCTTAAATCAATTGAGGAAGGTAAATAATAATAATCCAGTATTTGAGGAAAAGCTTATGTTTTATAGGACTTGTAGAAGTTTGTATACCCGGAAGTATGCAGAATGCAATGCTATTCGTTAGAAATTCTTGGAAAATGTTAATCAGCTATTGACTTTGCTTTGGAGGGAAGAGGAATGACTTGCTTTTGAAAGGATGATAAAGACTGAATGGACTTTTGTAACTAGAGGCCTAGAGAGATAAAAGGAACAAGATGGAGTTTGTCGGTTCTTCTCTAAAGTTTAGAATAAACATAATAAAACTTGAGAAGTTGCCTTTTTCTTGAGGAATTACACTTGTTCGACTCGTGACTCTACACAATCCTCGGCATTATCCTGAGCTTCTTCTTAAGTTACATTTTCAGATTCGAACAACAAACAATAAGAGATTTTTTTAGTCCGTCCATAATATACATACTCACATCGATTTTTTTCCTGGCAAAAAAATAATGCTCACGCAGCAGAGAACCGAAAAAAAATTCCCACGCTGCAAGCAATTGCTTTTTTTTGCTTAACAGTACGGCCCTTTTGTGCAAACTAACATGAGAACTGACATCTAGTCCATTTTTCATTGCTGTAACTAGATAAGCTCTTGAAATTCGACTTTTCACTTACCACTTCTTGACCTGACTCCATTTTCTTTTTTTACAACTTTTTTCTTTCTTTAAACATCTCTCTGTTAAGTGGCAGCCACAACAGCTTGCAAAGTAGATAAGTTTTGTTGATGTTTGAGTTTCTTGGTGTAATCTGCAAGCAGACTAGAGTATATGTAGTAGTTACCAAAATAAAATGTTACTGCTTACGAGCTCATTTTCTTTCTCTACCGCCACCACTACCCAACACGTTATTATTTGATGTGTCCGGGATTTTTATGCTTCAGGAAAGAAGTTTCATTTCACGGGAAAGGGAGAAAGTACTACTGTTGTAGGACAAGAGAGAAAACCCACTTTCACTATTTCACACGTACATTCTGTCAGTTAGACCGACACATCCATGGAGAGCGAGAGAGTGCCAGCAGCAAAATCCTTTTTTTCTGCTGACTCTCACTGCCACGGTCATCAGAAAAAACGGAAATGAAACGGTCCCTATCTCTGACCCGACATACATACAATGAGTGTAGAAATAAAGGAGAGAAAAACAGGCAATCATTCATTCAAAATTCATTCAGCTTCACACTTGATCGCATAAAATGTTGAATTGAAACTTTCTCTTTTGATCCTGTGCACTGTAGCTGACATGGTGTTTTGAGTTTCGTCATAAAATTCAGATACACAAACAGTTGTAGAGATTTTTTAGAACTCGTCTAAAGCAGAAAATTTTCCTCAAAGGCTTGTTCTCAACTTTTTAAATAGAGTCGTTCATTTTTATTTGCCAGAACACACATGTAGTGTTAAGTTTCTTTGCACCGTAGACGTGCGTATCTCTACTCTTCTTGTTCTTGTGGCTGGAAAGAAAAGCTGCCAGCAAAAACGTGTTGACTTGTTTTGAAACTCATTCTATTGTACATCAAGTATTTAACATCTTGCCCAGAAGGGATAAAAAAGGGCCACTCACCAGCAGCATAACGGACAGGGAAGGGACAAGGGGAGCAGTGAGCGGGAAAGAATAATGGAAAGGAACGGACGAAGAAAAACAAGTTCATGTTCTTCTGACAGGAAAAATACTAGTTTGGGAATTTATTTTTTTCACTGACTTGGAAAAGGAAAAAAAGTACCTAAGTAAGTAGGTATTATATATTATTAGGACAATAGATGCAGTTTTATTCCACATGAAACATATGCTTTCAAAACTTTTATACTGACTTTTGCAAAATATATGAATAGATAGAGCAGCGTATATGGACGCCATAGGATTTTAGGATGCTATGAATAGATAATACTTTGTACGCGTTACATTTGACTTTGCTGTAAATGTTGCAGTGTTGGCACATTTATCCAGAGTGGAAATTTCCAATTTTGTCCGTAGTGCAAAATAGTACAATTTCCTTATAGTATTGTAGTCACGTTATCCACTCTTTCGTATATTTTATCCACCGTTTAAAATTGGCCATGGGACTAACCCTGATTCTATTGTTAGAGGAAATACGCTTTCCATCTTTTGTTTTCTTAGCCTTTCCTTCCATTTATGATTCACCTAAATGGACTCTACTTACACTTGCCACAAATGTCTGCTCCTACTCCTACATCCCACTATTTCATCCTAAAAGTATAATAATGCAAAATGGGGATCCAGACTGTCATCTTCGCAAGCCTCCGTTAGAGAAAACCATTTAAGTAACTGGACGGCAAGATCTATGAAAACACAGAAAGCAATTTTTATTCCTATGCGCGTACTAAAGTCAGCTCACATCATATATACGAGAACGAAGACGACGCTGATTGGACTCAAAGACAATTCATAAAAAAATATGTCCCTAAAACAAGAAAGGAAGAGAAGAAGTGGAGCACTCAAAAGATTCCTTTTTTTCCTTCTGGCTGAAAATGCTTATTTATTTCATTTTGACTGTCACAAAGCTGTAAAAACAAGAAAAGGATTGTAATGCAAAGTCCATCAAGGAATATTTTTTGTCTATTTGCATACCTCTCCTACGGCCCCTATATTCTCTAAAGTGAAGAAAGTACATAGGTAAAAATACATGTACATATTCAAAGAAAAATACTGCTTTCATTTCATCATCGTCCTTTTTTATTCTCCTATGAAATGGAAAATGGCCTTTCACTGTATCCCATTTAGCGTAATATTCCCGAGAAGAGAAATATCTTCCAGCGCTCTTCTCTCTTGTCGTAACAGTAAACACTCGCATTTTTACATATGGAAATTTTCACATCTTTGTATAAAAAACATTTCCTCGTATACATACACCTTAAACAAAAAGTTTGTAAGAAATTTGGCAATAAAAAGCAGTGGTGGCTGCGCTGGCTGGTGCAAGAGATTTTTATGAAAAGTTGTAAATCATCACTCAAACAGTTATATTAAGGTGATCACTGATTTTAGGTAAAATTTAATTCAACGACATTTTTTATGGGACGAGATTTTTGTTGCCTTAATTTTGGCCAGAGAAGGATTGTTGCGAATGCGATGGAACTAGAAAAAAGTGAAGAAGGAAAGCATTTTTACAGGTTTTCAATGGACGCTTCTCAAAGTATGGCTCTCGTCCTCTCTTTTCTCAGGAACATGAATAATGTGTTACAAAATGGTATAATGTTCTAATTGTAAGTTTTCCGGTGGCCCAACGACTATAAAGATGAATAGAATTTTTAACGAGGGAAGAAATCTGGCATAATGAATTCTACAAAAAGAAGTCTCTGAATGTATTTTTGCTATGAATGCGGTTTTATAGCAGGTTACAAAAGCGCTGCGTAAGTCGTCCGTGTCGTCTCTCTGAAATGGAAAATTACAGAAAAAAAACCGGGAAAAGGAGCCAGAGCACCAAAACATTCATAAAATATAAGGATTTTCTATAAATATCAGCAACACGCCAGTTAAAATAAATCATTTTTCCAGGAAAACTTGTCTCTTTTCTGAAAAGTCCCCGCCTGTGCTCCCATTGAAATGAAAGTAAAGTGCATACTATCCACGTGAATCCAATCCTCCATTTATTTAATATGCTGTTTGAGAAAATCATGAGAACAAACAGGCAGGGAAGGGAGGAGATTATCCACGTTTTTTAAAACCTTTCCTTGAAATATTCATCTTGTGCCGTTTTTATTCAGACCACGCTAGCCCATGTCATGTCAATATCATTACGCAATTGTAAATCATCCCATTTTAAAGGGAGGAAATTGTTATTGCAAATTTGGTCGGAAAGTTTTGTTTGCAATTGTAAGCTTAGTTTTATGACAGAGCTCTGCTCAATTCTGGCGTTTGCATGCTTAAGGTTGATTTGAGGAGGATGATTTGATAACTTTGTTATTTTGAAGGAGAAAGCAGCGCATGGAATATAAGGACGTCGTAGAACATGCAATGGGCGGTGCGTAAACCATGTATCATCGTGGCATCATCTACTCCCTTTCACATTTCCTTTTTACTGCCATGAGCATAACATCGTATTACTATCGTCCTCCTTATCGTAATCATATCATAATATATGACGAATGCAGATGAAAAAAAATATTATCAGGAAACCGTTTTACTAGAAGTTTGTATTATAAACGCAGCTCCTTCCTGTTATCCTTTTGAAAAGAGTGAAGCATGACGTGAAACGCGAAAGCATTCCCAGAAAAAATTATCTAGCTCACTCTCACTACTTAACTCACTCAGTATCAGTATCAGGTGAAACGTATGTGCTACTCGTTTTTTACGTTTTCATAAGAACTTATATATCTTTTCCTATTCCATTTTCCGTCCACGTAACCTTTCTGCCTTTTATTGGAATGCAACAACTCCCAAAAGGATCTTTTTACATTTTGCTGTGCTGGAGAGAGGGGAAAGTCTTAATCTTTATCATGTAATTTCATAGCACTTAAATATATGGATAGAATCTTGCAGCCTGTAGGAATTTCAGACATTAAGCAAGTTATGTTATGTAACTACTTCCACCAGAAGAGCAAAATTATCTTGTCGGTGCATAAATTTTTTGCGCAAAAAGATATGAATATTCATGCTATTTATTACTACATAGTGTACGATTGAATTACACTTGTGTGAAAGGTGAAAAATGTTAGGTGAAGTAGACGTTTGTCGTAACAAGGAAAACTTCGGAAAGCAGACAGCTTTCAGATTATTTTACAACTACCACAAATATAATTTTTTTATATAATTCTGAACAGCTCCATATCCAATTTATATGATATCACCTAAAAAGGTGACATGACAGATACGAAAATGATATTTCGCAAAAAAACAGATAACGATGGAACATGCCGAACGGAATTCCATTATGAAGTGTATTCCATGTATCTCTCGTTTCCTTTTTCATCTTTTATAACCAATTTTGTAATTCCATACACGTTCTCCATCTTAAATAAAATATTGACACACACGCATAAAATTCAAAATATTATTATGCATGTTGTAGTGTTAGGGTCGAGAAAACAGGACACAGACAGTAGTAGGCTGACATGAATTTACGATTTTTACTGCTTCTTCATGGCCATTTTCCTGACTTTGAGAACAGACATAGCAAAAAGTTATGGTGGTGTTTCGCTACTCCTTCCAGCACCCCGCCTGTCGTTTTATACTCCAGACGAACTGCGTATCAGTACCAAGTTCCAAACAGCATAGTTCCAAATTCCAAAGTGTGTACACAGGGAAATACTTTTTAATCTGCAACACAGAATAACGCCAGTTCATTCAGACTATCTATTTGCTATATGGAGATGCAGTTGGTCGAAATAAATTTACATGGTAGGTGGTTTCACTTTGCAATATCGCCATCATCCAATGAATAGCAAAACAACGCTTGGGAGCGTATCAACTCCTCGCATTTGAGGATAGTTTTCATATATTATATTAGCGTTTCCTGTATGCAATTTTAGAAAAGCCCATTTTTTATTCTAGCTCCTAAAAAACTTGCATGATCAGCAATAACAAGGGTAGCCGCAGCTGTCGAGGCGAAAATGGCGAGGCAGTAAACTTGTCTTGCCTGAAAAAGCAGAAGAGAACCGAAAATAATGTATGGTGAAAGTACACCAATAAATTGAAAGTGAAAGCTTGTGGGAGAAGCCAGCGGCATTGCATGATGATGGCGCGTTTGTTTTGTTTGCAGTTAGGCAAGCTGGAGTTTTTATAGCGAATGATGAATTTTTGCCCATAATAAACTCGAACCGGGTACTTTATAAATGAATATTTATGTATTAGGTGTTTAGAAATGAGCGTGAAAAGAAACAAGTAAATTAAAGTCAGGTGGACATAAAATATATAGTTATATATAGTTGCGATAATTAATTAAAAGAACCATTTGGACAATTCGGACTTGTGAACACACTTTGTTGTCACAGGCTAGCTTTATTTTCATAATTAATTGTAATTGGTTTTTAATGAAATATGCATTTGTTTTTATTAACTACACCATCATTGTGATCCACCACCTACAAATTAAATTGATATGGAATGTTGATTCCATGTTGGTTAATCTTCCTTTCAATGTGCAATACCAATCTATTTTGGATGCATTCAGTTCCAGGATTTGATAGTGGTTTGTACTGCCGGTATAAGTTGCTACTGCGCTAACCACAACCCCCGTCGCAATTCAAGGTCCAATCATCACCCCCCTGAAACCACAAGAGCACCTTTCAAGGGTTCTTGAATACACACATTGAGGCTGGGGAAAATTTCGCAGGCATTAAGAATTTCATTCACGTTGATGGGCATACATGCTAACGAACGAAATTGGTTTCCTGAAAAATAACAGTTACATAGTCAGGTTGTACACTTCCTCAGGGACTACGAGGTAACTGAAAAAGCACCTAAAGTGGGCATATACTTTTTCGTTTAGGTTAATATTTTATATTTATACTGTTGATAAATCGATTGAATTATAATGTAAACATGTCCAAGAAAGCCAGCTCACAACAGTGTAGGCATTCAATCCACGAAACACCTCACTGACATTGGTGGTCTTTTTAAAGTGATTACACTGACAGTTAGTACGTACAATTTATCTTGCCATCAGGTAGGTCTTTGGAGATCGGCAACTCTTTTTGCGTTGTTGTCGTTCTCTTCCACTACTCGCTGAGAAAAAAGCTGCAGTAGTAGTGTCATCAATCAATGGGATTTCCGTGATCGTAAATTATCGTGGCGATGGTATTGCATGCTACTTTTATTTGAGCAAATTCCAATAAAGCGTATTTACATAATATTGCATAGGTAGTTTAACATACAAAAAGGAAACACCAAAGTTTACCTTTAGAAATATCTGAAATGACCTACACAATTATATGTATTCTATTTGGAACGTACAGCTTTTGCTTCTAAAGTTGAAAGAGCGCAGAATTGTGACCGGAAAAAGCAGGAGACAAAGCATTTCTCCATCTCTGGATAAAGCAATGTTGAAAAAGTCTCTGCGTATCTTCTTTGGTAGTAAAATATATGGATGGGCTATCGAACATCGAACACCAAAGAGTCAAAACTACACAGCGCATTCAAAGCATTTTACAACTTTCTCTTTATCTCTCTTCCTCTAAACTTTTCTTGTTCAAAGAAAAGGAGCAGCAGCAAAAGTAGTAGGGACTCTGCGGAAGAAAAGGGAAAGAAAATAGAATCCAATTTCACTTATGCGATTTTGGATTGTAAAAAGGATTTTATGGGGGTAATAATTTCTTGCAAGTATCCAATAACATTCTCGTCTTTCCATTTTCCCTTTTAAAAAACGGGATACATATATTCAGATATAAAAGGCGTGGGACAGGGCAGTAGGCTTTACACAGGCTCGCTCATCCCACTCTGTTGTGGAATGTTTTGTTATATTTTATAGAAATATTATTAACAAGTTATACAGCATATATAACAGCTATTGTAATATATTGTCGCATTATAAGACCCTGTGTTATCCAGAGCTTGACACATTTCACCTTAAACATAATGTCATTTTTGTCACATTCTCCTTTCTTCGCGACGAACGTTTATGGCGGCAATCGCTATTTCGGTGGTCGCTGCTTTCACCGTTTCTTTCTTGAGCCGTGAAAAAACACCTCTCCAGTGCCACACACTACTCTTCCACTTTTATTCAGCAGTGCAAAAAAACGAGACAGTAAAAGTATTTTTTCAGCAGCCAACAATGCCGTACAACAATACATAACTAAACAGTTTTCCCAGTAGTAGCGGTAGGTCACCTCTGTCATCCTTTTATATTTGCTCCATGACATATCAATTTTAATATGGGCTATACCGAAAAAAGGTTTTATGTGGAGCTAGAGCATTTTACCTGTGTGTGTGTCGGCGTCTTGGGTAAATATATTATATGCTTCATCGGAGAATATTGAATTACCAATAATAACAATGTAAGCAAAAGCTCAGAAGAATTCCTCCGGCAGAGGATATACAATGTATATCGGATACATACTTTGGTTTCCAATCGCGGATTTACTGCGTCAGTGGCCCACCTTTATATAATATAATAAAATTGTGAAGGTGTCTTCTTTTTCTTGAAGCAGTGCGGTTTGGCACATTTTCTCGTTTCGCTGGGTTATATCAAGTCAGAGTTGAGTTTTAAGCGCCGACAAGTACAGAACAATGGAGCGAAAAATGAGCCAGGTACTGCGTCCCGTTTCCACTCTGCTTCGAGTGGTGATTGGCGTTAAAATCGACTCGCCTTCTCAACAGCTACATGAACAGCGTTGAAGGGAGGATTTACCTCTAACCCTTTTTCACTTTCACTTTTTTGCGAATATGTATCTTATGCCAATAACCCTGTTTTTGTGTATCGGGAAATGGAAAGTGGGATGCAGGAAGTGAACGTGAAAGATGGGCGTGCAAAATATGTAACGTGTGTGATCGGTGATGCTATATGAAATTACTTTCACTATCTTGATCGTTGGAAGGAAGTATCTTATTTTTTATCATGATTGCAAATTTCAACAACGGCAAGCATACTGAAATGACCACAATACCAAATCAGTCGTTTAAGCGGATTCTAGAAGATTTTTCATTTCCACAGAAAAATATGTCATGTCTGTCATTGTAGTACATGCATAACAGCTTATGCATGTAAAGCTATAATTTTAGTATCATTATATTTCGTTTTGGTCGACTGAGGAAAGATTATTTTTGCTGGAAAGCTGTTGCCTTTGCTCAACCAACTTCAAAAATCACACTTTTTAGCCTAAAAGACGAGTGGCCTATGTAAGAGAAGGAGTTTAGGTCTTGACCAGCAAAAGCCATCAGAGTAAATTTACAATTATAGTTCATTCCGTATTGCATCTTTTATTTTGTTCTTATCTACAACATAAGTAAAAGGCAAACAAGTATAGGGTTGTCTGTACATTTCGCTGCCTCTGTGGCTGCAGAAAACTGGGTGTCTGGAGAAAGTATAATGGAGCAGTATTTTGGCAGAGGTTTCCTTTTCATTTTAAAAAGGAAGCAAATGGCATCAAAGGCAGATGCTGCTGCAGAAACCTACATCGCCATCATCAACAATGTCTCGAACGCGGAAATGGAGAAAATGTGTTTAGAAAAAAGGGACTGTAACATTTTTGTCTTTTGTGATGATGCTGGGCAGCCATATCAAACGAAACAAAGTATAAAGGAGCTTGCTTTTTAAGTTGCTTCCTCTGCGCGTTTCAATGCAATTTTATACACATCAAATTTTCTCCATTCTCTCCTTCCCAGTTTCTTTGAAACATTTTTTTTGTTTGGCTCGTTGTTTGCTTTCAAACTTGAACGTATTTGTTAACCAATTTTTTATATTATTTTTACATAACATTTGCTTCACAGAGTACAGGAGAAAGTGTTTATGGAGAATAGAAGAGCCTTCTTTCTGCTTGGTTTCCTTTGCTGCGATCAACTACACACTGTACTATGTCGTTTTACTTTACTTTGTAGCTGACTCTGGTGTTTCATAAAAATACATATAATGTCTCGCTGTTTACTTGTTATGCATGGATAAGTAGTCTGGCCGTACATAATGATGTATGATAAAAAAAGGAGCATTAAATAGCGTGTCGGAGCTGTAGCAACTATCTCAACGTAGCTGAAATTCCTCTAAATGATTTTGAATACGTAAGTGTCTCCGATGGACAGACAGACAAACATGGCGAAACAAACTCGAATCGACTTTATTACATAATGTATTTCCTGGGTCTCGTTTGGAAAAGTGGGTGAATGGACTGAGAAGTCTTCTAACGTCGTTCCAACAGCAAAAAAGATTAAATGATGATATAATCTCCGGCTGCTGTATATTCTTTCTTTTAAAACAAGTCAAGCAAAAATTGTACTTATTTTTTCCAATGAAATGATGATGAAAGTACTTAGGAAAATGTCAGATCAATTTTCTGAGGACAGAGGAGACACGTATAGATTTTTTGTCTAGATATACAAAAGAACCAAAAATTACATGGAAAGATTCTTGTTGACAATTTCCTTCAGAAAAAGAAATAATTTGTATGAGCAATCAGTACGGTTTGCTGAAGCTTTTTTACTCCTTGTCAGACTTCCTTTTCATCCGAGTGAGTGCATGGCGAAAGGAAAGAGCTGCTCTCGTTGCAAAAACAAATCATTGTCGCTTTTGTACAGTTCACTGACTGATGATGTTAAAGAAGATTAAAAAGAATTTTTTTGTGCTGTACGTCCGAAAAGGAGGATACTCATTTTTGTCAGATTGGCTTCACTTGTGACCTTTCAGCTGAGCATCGATTGATCTTGCTCTGTTGCTTGGTGGTGGATTATAATGAGTCTGACATTGTTTATAAATAAACTAAACTCATTTTTTTCTCTGTCATCATTTTCGTTTCACCCACTCACCACCGCAACTGCATCTTACTATGTCATCTTCAGTTTCGTGTGCCACGCAGGATTCATATGATACTCTGGAAATGTATACGCTTCAGTATGTCCAGCAATTTCGTGACTGCAATCTGGGAAACAGATAGTTACGTAGGTGGCCGTCTAAATGACAGTAGTACGAGATAAATTTATTAGCATGTATTACTATTAAATTGGATTATGTCTTTATATAAGAGTCCGCTCGTGTGTGGGCGTCCCTCTCGATGCTCATGTAGCTCATGATCATTTTAATATGCCTGAATAGACATTAATTATGCGCTGAAAAGTAAATATAGTCGGGGTACTATACATTGGAGGTAATCACACCGGGATTGAGTGGAGCTGCTCATTCATTAAATAGTTTACTTGATAAACATGATCATTAAAATGCAAAATCAATCAAATGGAAGACGAAAACAGTTTTTGAGCTCGCATTCTGTTTGAAACATGTGGAAATGGTACTGAGAATGATGATATCATTGAAGCGCCCTTGTTATTACAGTCCTCGTGGTGGTTGCGCAAATAATCAAGCCACGTCAAGTGTAAGCAAGAGCAGAGCTCTGTCAAAATTAATTTTAACCAAGAGAATTCCCCCGTTAAGAATTTAAGAGTGTCATGTTGACTTTTCAATTAGCAGTGGAAAATCCCAACAAAGATACAAAACATGCTACACTGCGTGTATTGTTTCAGTATTACCTAAGCTTTCTTAATTAAACAGCATGTGTGGGCGTGCTCTAATTAATCTCAGCGGAGGGTAATTAGACGTCTTTTGCAGCTCATGCGGCTTTTAAAAAACAAACATTTGCAGTTGCAAAAGTTACAAGGAAAACTTTTTTCCAACCATCCTCCAACCAAGCAAACTAACAGCAGTGGAGCAACATATCTTATGTTAATGCGCGACAGAGATGTAACTGTACTTTCTTTAGGCACCACCGTTCCATTAAGCCTTTGTTGATTAAAAAAGAAAGGAAGGAATGAATGAATCCAAACGAGCACACTCTTGGGCAGCAGTTCTTAAAAGCCTTTTTCCTTCTGTCATCTTCTAATGCTCCGTATTCCATGAAGGAGTGCGCTTTCTAATAATACGTTCTTGCTTTCCCCGTAGCGCCGATGAATGAAATAAGGAAACAAATCCATTTCAAGGACGCGTCTACTACATCTCTGAGAGCTACGTTGTCTGTGAGAAGGGCTGAACTAACCACGCGGACATTTATTGTGTTTGTTGTTTAGGCACACACACGACGACCAAAATACCAGACCGGAGCAGAGAAGACCAGAGAACATGACCAGAACCCAGAAGCAGCGCTGTTAAGCTCAGTACCCAAAAACTTTCCCTGGCCGACGACCAACACACCAAAACGTTATTTATGCCTGGCTGACTATGGCCTACTGTTGAAGAAATTACCAACAGACGAGGGCAACTTGACAAGAGAAAATCTGTGCAGCAGAAGCAAAATGTTGCCTGGAATATTACCAGAATCACCTTAGGAAAATGAGTGGTAATACGTCATACATGATCTATTTCATTATTGTCACGGCTGGACGGGTAGATTAAGGATATTTCTACTTCAAATCAATACATGAATGTATCCTCTCTCACCAGCGAACACTGTTGTCGTTCTGATTAAAGTACTCGTCACAACAAGAAATCCTATCATTTCAGAGTCGAGAGAGGAATTATTGGATTAAATTGAACCTACTCTTGTGAATAGATGATGATGTCTGTCATGATAATAATACATAATCACGCGGCGGATGTACATTCTATGACGTACCAATAGTATCAAATAAGCTCAGGTACAGTACAGCACAGGGACACTTTAGTTTCGAGAAGTGCGTCATAATATTATAATCACCCGAGCTAGGAGTGTCATGACATAATATATCGAAGAGTATACCTCCACAGAGCCAGCCAAGGTACGAGATCCCGAGTGTTACGAATATAATAGCGCATTATAGTTGAGTGGTTAACTCGGGAAATTGTATTCAGATCACGTTCTCAATTGTTTGTCTTTGACGCAAAATGTGAAACTGTTTAGAGTGGTGGCGGCGGTGAAAGTGATAGTAGCAGTGGTTCGTGGAAAACAACCGCTGTAAATTGTCAAAGGGAACGCGATTGCGTTTTGGACAAAGACAGGAGGATAGAGATGAAATTATTTGGATTTTGTAAAATGTTGGGGGAAGAAGAAGAGCAAACGCTCGGCTCTGCTGGCATTTCCCTTTGGAAATGCTTATAAGCGTTTTGTTTATTTTGTGTGGTGGTATCAGCATCGTCCAGACTCTGTGTAAGTAAATGGTTGGCTAGCCTCAAACAAAGGGAGAGTGAAAAGAAAGGCGGATTTGCTTTGAAACTAGTATAAATCAAACATTGTTTAGCCTTTAAGTAACGTGCTGTTCATTCCTGACAAAGATCATCATCATTGCTTGCATGTGTGCTGCTGGACTTGTTTCTTGTTTTGGCGGTGGTGTTTGGTGTAAGTAGTTCTGCTCCAGGTCTGTTCGTTACCTACCACCACAAGGCAGAGAAAGAGGGAAAGTGAGTGTATTATCGGTTTAGTAGTGTGCATACACAGTGTAAATACAGAGTGCTGTAAGGGAGACAGAGAAAGTTTCTCTCGAGAGAAGACAAAGAGAAAAGAAAGTTTTTGTGCATCCACACAAACCACAAAATGGATTACATACGGGAATTTGATATCAAGCTGGAGAAGGAAATGTTTTACGCGGGAGAGGTCCTCGCTGGCTTTGTAATCTTGGACACGATAGAGAATTTCAAGTTGAGAGGTAAGTCAAAAGGATTCCAGGGAGAAAAGTAGCAAAATAAAACGCGGGGCACCGAAAACCAGGAACAAAAAATAAGTTTGTACCTTTCATTTTACATTTTTCCAGCAATTCGTGTTGTTCTTCGCGGAAAGGCTCATACGGAATGGAAGGTGATGGTTAGCGGAGAACGGCGAACTGTTAAAGACGACCAATACTTTATTGATGATCGAGCTATGATTTGGGGAAAAGGTAAGTACGCAATTTATTTCATACCAAAAACATTAAATTGCTTCCCATTAATTTTCATTAAAAGTAGTGGAAATCGAGATTTCTCTTTATTTGTACTAGTATTTCTAGCGTCTTAGCGTGGGCGGCTTACACGAGGAAATCTGAATTAATGGTCGCTTTCTCTTTGACAAAAACTGAATGTCTTTCAACCTACCTATATATTAAATTTTCACTATTTACATTCTCTCGCAATTCGTAACTAGTTTCAATTTTTAAATATAATTTTCTCGGAACTGCTCATTACCCGTTCCCACATCATATCTGTTCCAACTTTTTTTGCGGTTTCACTTTCCTCTGTACATTCAAGGTTGCGCAGTAGAGGTTATGAAATTTATTACGAAACTCTTCATCTGCTGTGCAACAGAAGAGGGGGAGAGAAGATGAAAAGCTTTTTTCTCTCTAGTCCATCATCACCGTCGTCGTCTCTTCATCATCATCATCCGCATATTCCCTTTGTACTTTCTTTTCGCAGAAGTAATATAATATATATTTTTGCGATGATCAGAGAGAAAGCGACTTTTGCCAGCTTCCCTTGCTTTTCTAATATTTTATTCATGCTCATGTTGTTACTTGTACGACTTCTTTGGTGGTTTCATTTATCTAATATTCTCGTTTAAAATTACTTTTTCCTTTCTTTGCGTCTCTGTTCCTCCTCTCATATCTTGACTACTGCCACCACCACCGTGACTGCATTTTATAGACAAGGCTGATGGGCACGTCCAAATCCTCCCCAGAGGACTGCACAAGTTTCCTTTCCGATTCCAACTCCCTGAAAGCTCACTTCCGTACTCTTTTGAATCGAAATGTGGAACTATTCGCTACTACATTAAGGTATGTACACTTTATCTCTTCTGCTCCTTAAAAAGTATCCAAAATAGCGTACACATTTTGATTGAATCTCATTTGATCTACTCACTCACTCAGCTTCTTGTTAGCAGTGATAATAGCGAATAGGTAGTTGTTGGTCTTGGAGAAAAATTGATAATGCCAGTTCTTTTAATCGAAGGAAGAGAAAAGTTGAATGTGACGGTGCTCAACTCTTGGGGAATAATATTTTCAAGATGATGATAAACTACACTCACTGGATCATGTAACGGGAAGACGTGCATAACCATCCATCTTGTTACAAAGATGTAGATTACTGGATGGAGGAAAGGAGGAGAAATGAATACATTTTTTTCAAATCTCTTGTAAAATGCTCACTTGGGCGAGACTAACAGTATCATAGTCATCGCATCCTCAATGATCTTCTTCTCCCCGTTTTTCACGCTTCAAATCTTTTCTCTATATCCTTCCTTCGTCTTCCCTATTGATTTTACCGATATGATTCCAAATATGTACTCTATTCATAATATTATGATGTATGGGCATGATGGCAGCTAGACGGGTTGGTAGAGTGAATTTGTATAAAAAAATGTTTTGTAATCAGATGTAATAATAATAATACATTTCGTAACATGCCCATCATCCTCCATTCCTAGATTTAAATGTGAAAAGTGCTCAAAATCCAATTTTTGCTGGCGCACACCATGAATCTTCTCTTGCATACTTGAAAAGATGAAAATAAGCGTGAACGTATACACAACATACAACTTATCACGATTTTCTATTCTCTACACGAATATTTAGCATATTTTTTTGGGAGAAAAGTGGCTGTGAAGTGAAAGCAGAAAAGCGTCATCATTGCATTATTTACTGACATTGTTCGTGGGAGATGCCTAAGTAAATATAAATAAATAAATAAAATATAAGTTTTCTATGTACTTTTTTTCGTTCCCATTTTCAGGTAACAGTAGACATCCCGTACGCCTCTCCACCTCAGGGAATGAAATATTTTACCATTATTGGGCCACATATTGACTGCATGGACGATATTTACCTGGTAAGTGATCGAAGAGATGACGATAATAATCTATTGCGACTCATATCCTTAGCTTAGTCAACTGAACTTAATTTGATGATAAAAGTATAAAAGTAAAAGTGAATATCTTTTTGTTCGTCCTCCTTGTTAAATCTTGCTCAACTTTCTCTACTGCTCCACCAGTTAGTTACGTTGTGTGTTGAATTGATCCAGAGAGGCATAGTGGTGGGTTCGTCAGAGATGCCACATGATAAAATCTAATGCAAAAGTTCCAAAATAGAATGCAGATTGTATTTACTACTACGGCAGCAGTAAAGTAGTCTATCTCACTTTCTCTTCTTCCCTGTTGTTGTTCAGAAATTCTCTGTCGTAGTAACGAAGCAGCAGTAAAGTAACTAACTTTTGGCAAATGAAAATGAACAAGTCTACTAGTTGGCGGTGGTGGTGGTTATTATTATTATTAAATTATGTACTTGTGTACGCCACACAGTTTCTGACACACTCTCTCAATCTATCTCTGGCTGGATCATATAATATGATGTGAAGTTTTAATAAGACTGACTCCATTTCCTAACAAGTTTCGATGGTTCTGGTTGGATGGGAAAAGTCATAAAATAGATATATGATAATAATAGTGTTAAAGCCGTTATGGAGGAGGAAAAAGCAAGGTTAGCACAAAATCCACCCAGGAAAGGAAATAAGAAGCTCACTGCTTGAGATCTCCATTTTTAGATTGGGAGGAGGTAGGTGGATAATACATCTTCTTTGTTGACTCTCTTGTCTGATTGTGTCTTCTATACTTTTGGCTTGTGTTGTAAGCTGACATACGTGGTGGTTTTAAAACCACTCTGAGAACATTTTTTGTGGCTATAGCTGTAAAAATGTACATTTTAAATTAGCTAACTCGTTTATCCTAGTAAGATGTAAACATGAATGCTACAAAGTAATTGCTAAAAACGGTTAAATTTGTAGATCAGCACCGTCAGGTACTTCAGCTTCCATTTCATACGCCATTGGATAGTAATAAAGTTTTAGTGACATTTCTTATCAAAACCTCCCCGTACAGTTACGGATAAGTAAGCATTATATAACTTTGCAAGGTATTTGCCACTTTTTCGACCTGAAGTGATGTTATAAAGTTTCAAGTTCGAACTTTGACATTTGGATGGCTGGTGGTATACACACCACCACATTCTGAAAGCGCTCTTCCTAATAATAATGCAGCAACTCAGGGATTGATATAGACAGCTTAGATATATTATTATTATTTCCGGAGCCGTCACTTTATTTCCCGCTGAATGAATACATTTTGCTTTAATGGATTGCTCATGATGATGAATTCCTGCCTTTCGCGTGGTTTAGTTTGTATGTGTCCCTCTTTTGCAATAATAAAAGTAATAATAATCACACAGGCAGGCAGGAAGGAGCCATCGTAGCTACAGAGTAGTTATTTTTCAAGTAGAGTAAGTGTGCCTATCTATCTACAAAGCAGACTTCTGAGAGTCTTCTCCGTTTTGGGAGTAATTACGTTTTCACTTACAAAGTTAGCAGCGCAGCAGTAGGACATGACACAATGGAGGAGGATGTGAGCATCGCTGAAAAAGGCTGTAAAAAAGAAATGTAGGAAGCCCCATTCTCCGTTCTCTGCTGATCTGTTATAATTACATATCTGATGCTGATGCTGCTAGTATGTCAAAAGCAACATAAATTCATTTTAGCGGACACCCGTCCTGACCTCAATACTTGTAATTACAAAGGGAAGTAGTCACTCGCTCAACATTTTTATACACATGTTTTACTGGCTGTCTAGCTGACAAAAGTATGATAACTCGGGGGGAAAAGTTTAGCAGGCCTTTGCACATTTATGATGGCAGAAAACTGTTGATTACCATTGTAATGGAAAGGAAGTAATAAAGTTGTCAGGAGTAAAGTAAGTAAGTTAAAAGTGACAAATGAAATTGAAGGTCTTGGCAAAGTTTTTAGGTGTAAAAGTGCCAGATAAAATTGTGAACTTAATAAGGAAAGTTCATCGAAAAATGTTTAAAATGAGGAAGAAAAGAGCAGGGTAGAATTAACTAGGCCATATGAACATTTAATAATACAAATTGTAGGATAAATAGACAAGTTTGAAAAGTGCAGTAGTAGTCGTGTGTCATACTGGTTAATTAAGGAGAACCAAGACGGAAGAACAAGAAGAGAAATAATTACTTTTCACGGTCGCAAGTAGCCTAGTTGTTGAAAAAAATCTCAAAGTTGGAAAAATCAGTTAGATAATTTTGGATTTCTTGTTGGCATCAGCTTTTGATTAATTTTATCTGTCTCTAGAAACCAATTATGGGGGAACGAAGGAGACCACGCTTCAGTTTCTGCTGGGACAGAAGAAGAGTAACGCTTAGAACCAAGTTGGACCGATCAGCATACGTCTGCGGTGAAAGTCTTCGAGTGAAAGCGGATATTGACAATCAGAGTGACGAGGAAGCCAGACTCAAACTACGTCTTGTCCAAGTAAGAAATTCCTTGTAGGTTCACTTCCATTCATTTTTATAAGCATGTATGGTCTGACCTGTTTTATAGAGCGCCGAGTGGGTGCAGTTTACGACTGCAGACGTTTCAATTTTTCTCTCCTAAATCTCTTTCCAGAAGACAGCCGCTTTGTTTTTGTCAGATGAATCTAGTTTTCCGCCATTATTTTGATGGACTCTCCGTACAATTTTTCATTTACATTTTTACTCGCTTTCTCTATTCCAGTGGCACATTTTGACAGAATGCTAGCAGCACACACATTTGTTCACGTATGATGATGAATGTAGCTGCAGAAATGTTGACATTGCCTATTTAGAATGGTTCAATGGGTTCACTGGGAGTTCAGTGTGCTCTTTTTTCTTTCTTTTCAAGTTGCAATGTAGAAACGGGAATGATGATGATATGGATGGATTTGTGTGCTTTCTAGTATGTGGAGTACTACATCGATCGAGGCGTGTTGGGTGTGTCAAAGGAAGTGTCCCATACAATTTTTGAATATCGAGGAGCACCTGTACCAGCACATTCAAGAACCAAGTGGGACTCTCAACAAAATCTCGTTGTGCCTACCATGCCCCCAACGCTAATTGGTGTTTGTCGACTCATTCAACTGTACTATGTGCTCAAAGTAAGTGCTTCCATCTATTACGTTGTCGCTCCTTGTAGTATCCCAATCCCAGCTCTACTCCACGACTATGTACTAGATATATTTACATCTCCTGTCACAACACTTGATTCGTTCATTGAATTTAAGAGCTTGTTCAGAGGAAAGACCAACTTTCACCGAGGTCACTACTGCTGATAAAAGGCTTTAGCAGAATCCATCAGTCCTGTAATTTGATGATGAAACCAAACCAGTGTAATGAATAAAATTATGGGAAAATGTTGGCTCGTATCTGGACTAATTTTCACTGGAAATCCATACTGTATTGCTGCGCGTGTGCTTCATTTGAATTCAGTGTAAAATGAATATACTCATTTGATGTATCAATTAAAAAACTAAAAATAGTGCTGAGCATACCTGATGCTGCTGCATGGAGAAAGCAATTGGTACATTAATATTACATTAGCGAGAGAGACTAGCTTGAAAGACTGTCGGTTAAGTTACATTAAATGCGGATTCTCCATTCTCCGCCACATGCAATCGGTCACACGTTTTTCATGTAACTACATCAAAAAGTATACATATGTTGCTTATATGCAAAATTTGTTTGATTTGTCATCTCATTTATTATGCAAGCATGGGCAAAGTAGTGTTAAAAAATTAACACGGAGATTCACACAAACCAGTCGGTGTTTGCGTAAGTACCGAAAATACGCGCTTCTGTGCATTCAACATTTTCTACACATTTCTACACAAACCAACGTCAGTTAGGAAACTAGAAAATCGCCTAATCTCGAAAACGTATTTGGCTGCATGTATTGTAGCGTTCGAGTGTTAAAAGGAAAACGTCCCTTTGGGCCGGCCACTCTTGTGCCTACCAATCTGTACAATGTACATTAGTTTAATCAGTAATCAGCAGTTGAGCACGACTCTTCTTTGATGTCGTGGAAGCAAAGAATGAATGAAAGGAGAGCACACACAGCGAAATTATATTGCACGATGACGGTGGCAATGCTACTAGAGTAAATATAGTGGTTTCTAGTTTTTTTTCTGCTCCTTTCTACTTTTCTCCAATAATGTTTTGTTGTGCTGGGAGGAAAGGCATGAAAGAATTTCCCTGGATTATTCCAGTCCGTTTGGCAAATACTTATTCAAACATGGTTTCTATTTTTCTGTGTGAAAAAATTCACTTGAACACGGTTTTCTTTTAGATTGGTAGTTTTGGTGGTGGTGGCTTCTGGCAAAAGAATGTGGATTGGATAAAGATAAACTTGCTTGTTTGTTACCAGGAAAAAAATGGATGGAGAAAGCAGCTCCCATTAATACACAACGCAATTATTAATATTATGGAGAGTACCTAGAGATGTGCATAAAATGTATTTTGAGAAGATACTTTTTAGTGATAATAATCACGAGGAGGAGGATGATGATGAGAATGATTCCGCTGCTTTCATGTCTTGTGCGGTGAGTGGAACACCCCGTTATTAAAATGCCTACGGGATAGACATCACTTTCTCCGCTGCTGCTGTGGTACTACAAGTACCGGTAGCAGTGTTAGATTCTAGAGTCCATATATTTTCCAAAGTTTTAGAAACGTATGTCTAGTAAAGGCAGTGATGCATAATGGAGCTCGGTTGGTGATGGTGGTGGCGGCGGCCGTGGTGTTCCAAAGTGGTTTGAATATTTTATTGTTCTGCCAACTGACTTCACAACAAAACTCAAGTAGTAGGCCTCTGCCCCAGGACACTTGAGGTGGGTCACGCTGTTTTCTGGATATACGTGCTCGTACAGCATCACACGATGATAATATCTGGGTAGTGTGCTAGATGGAAGCTGAATCTCAATACCAATATTTATGGTGATTATTAGTGAGTGTATATATCACATAGCATGGCATTATAAGTTATCTAGGCAGCATTGGACGAACCCAGTTTTATAGATCGGTACTCTAAATTATTTACTAATACTCATGCTCTACCACTGCCCCTGCTGTTCAGCAGGAAGGAGGATTATTAATGAAATGAGTGATGTAATAGAAAAGGAAAATTTTCACTTTCTCTAGGACCCTTTATTAGATTATTATGCCCTATAATATGATACTTAAGTAATGTAATTTAATACTTTCTTTGCATGCACACGTCCTATCGCTCCCTTTCCTTCTCGTAGAACTTACTGTAAAAGACCCACCGGGATAGAAGCGCTGAAGATTGTAGTGTGTAGTTTATGTGATATGATGTATCTATTCTTGGACAAATAGCTTCACTACAGTTTACACAAACTATGAGCTCATGTTTAAACCGACACTGTACTTGTTTATCTATTGGGTGTAGGTTATAAATTAGAGAAAGTTGCATCACTGTCAGGAAAGTTTGGCCTAAGTGTTCGTATTCCATGTCGTTTCTTAACGTATTCTCCACTATCGTAAGCAAGCAATTAAGCGTAATAAACACACATCATTGTATGTTTGCCCCTACAGGTTAGTGTGGAGCTTGAAAAGTCTGGCGAGGGTGAGTCCCTGAACATGCACTTTCCCATAACAATCGCAACCGTTCCTTTCCGGATCCCGAATTCTAATCAGCAGCCTGTGATTCAATACGGTAAGAAGATGTGTGTCGTATACATTCATGACGATGTGTTAAATGTGTAGTTTGGTAGCAGTGAGTGGTTTCTACACATATGAATCACAAGTCCCTTTTGATCTTTTACGTGTGTGTGTGTGTGTTTCTTTATTCAATTATTGATATTTCTTGGAAATTGTCTGCGTAGAGCAGCAAGCATCGGACGTAAAGGAAAATGAAAATTTCAAGTGGTTATGCAAGAACCACTACAGCATGGCAGCAGCACGACAGGAATATTTTTATTATGTATTTTGTGTGATATTTGCCTTTTGCAGAAGTGGCTTGTGATCATGCTGAGGGAGGAATGTACATTGGGCCGGAATTCCAACTGGGTCAAGTATATGACGGAAGTGTGGAGAACGGCGACACAATAGTACTTTATCGTCCAGTTTACCTTTCAGTGGTTTCACAAGGTTTGTTGAATTTCTTGAATAGTAATTGTAATGATATGTGGGATGGATTTTTGCACGCTGTCTTGATTTCAATTGATGAAATGCCGTAAATTATACAATAAGCGTGCATGTAGCTGCTTCCACGCGCCATTAAACTGTAGATTTATTTCATTATGTCCAGCTCCATTCCACCTGCCACGGCCGTATATTTTCTTTAGACGTTTTTTTTCTGATTGCATTTGTGTATTAGGTAAAACGCTGAAATCGGAGACGCCTACTTCAATGAACCGAAACGTGGTAATGGCAGTGGGAGGAAATAACGGCGGTGGTGGTGGTGTTGGCGTTAACAGTTCAAACCACCCATCCTCCAGAACAAATTCTTCGTCTAATTTAATCAAGCAGAACTCCAAGTCTGACAACATTCGAAACAATATCAGCAGTGGTGGCGGTGGGGCAACTACTACAGCCAAGCTTCCAGGAAAGGACCATATAAATTCCAGCTCGTTCGAAAAAGACTCGAGTACACCGACAAAAGGAAATGTTATCACGTCCACCGATTCCAGTGTCACCTCCGTACCCCCAGTTTGAAAGCACGGTGGATGAGTACATGCACTGCAGCCCAGCTCACCATGCTTCTTCGTCTCTCACTCTGTAGCTCACACAATGAATGAACACAAGTGAAAATATGTTCACTTCTTCACTTCCTCTGTTCGCTTTTTGCAGGCAGCGAAAGTATGTCCGCGAAGCCGAATAGGAGAAAAAATATTTTAAAATAGTTGTGCTAACATTCCTGTTATTTGATAGGAGCCGGTGCTATACTTTTACGTGAACATTTTGTAATGTACAATTTTGTATACTTTTCGCATTTCAGTATTTTATGACAGCAGCCATTTTACATGCTTCAATTATGTACGTGTCGAAAGGATGTATGGTCCGAAATATGCATTTAGGATTTCAGTTTTATCCTTGCTTGCGACTATTGCAAGTGGAGTCAAAGACATTAAGCGCCAAAGCCTCCTGCTGAATGCATGCAAGTTGCTGGCATAACAAGTGAAAAATATAAGTGCAAACCAACAGTAACTTTCTAATGATGTACATTAGAGTAAAACGTTACTCATACAACCCATTATATTAAATACATTTGTTCATCTCAGTCATGTGTTCAGAGTCACGTTTTAAGGCCAAAAGGAAATACACCATCACCAAAAGGCTCGCTTCTTTTCATTCTGTAGGACGCTGGGTGATCATTAAGCAATGCAGGCACAGTAGAGGAAAAATGGACGCAAGCATGCATGTATATAGCACTAATATTATTTTGTTAAATCACGTTAAGTATTTGTTAGTAATTTTCCTTTTGACCTTATTTTCATATGAATGTATGTAGATCACTTTAATGTAATTCTGATGGTACTGCAGAAAATTGCGCTCATTTTTTGCATTGCTAACTGGATAAATAGTCGTGGCGGGGAATTTGTATGTTTTAATGGAAAATCGTTTAAGTTCTGAGATATGTATTTATAGTAAAAACTTGTTCCTTTAAAAAAGCTTTAGTCCTCCGGGCAATATTCACTTTCTTCGTAAAAAAATTGCGCATTGAAATGCGAGTAGATAATGTTATCGAAAACATGCTAATGTTAGTTCTACAGAAAATTTGATGGTGACGGATGCCCCTACCATCGTGACAAGAGTTCCGTTGTGTGTTTTTAAGAGAAAATCAGTATCGATTTCCCTACTTTTTCCGACAGAGTGACTGTAACTTTGCGCTATGCATATTGTTTGCTGCTGGTATATGTGTGCGTCCGTGCAAGCTAGCATAAAAAGCAACACTATATAACGATACATCAATTTATTCCTTATGTCGTACAATATACAACGGTTCCATTGTCAGAAATGCCAACAGAATCACGGAAAACTTTACTCCACACTCATGCAAGGCATGTATTTACTATTTGCATATTTTCTAAATTTTTTGTGGTTGCTATGTGTTTTTTGTAGCGTTCAGCCTTATAAACAAAAATGATGGCAACGATTTGACTTGATAGTTAAATGGATTTCGAAAAGATTGGCTGTTAAATTATTTTTCGGGGTTTCCGCTTGAATGACAGCACATAAAGCCGTGACGACATTATAACGACATGTTTACCTTTTACGCTCGAGTTCCAGGAAAATGTGAGTATGGAGTTGACGACGAGATGAACTTGAATCGGCTTTATTGAAAGGCAGGCTTTTCCGTGAAGATACTATTATATTTTTTATTATCCGATTTACGTGATCATGTTCCCATGATGGACCAGGTCAAACTTTTGGCGAGGTAGGAACCATAATTTAAGTGATTGAAGGGGAGAGTAGTTTTATTATTACGTTACAAATCGAGAAATCTCATTACGGAGAATAGATAGGAAACCTAAGAGTATATGACTGGAAGACGCACATCTCTGTTTTATGATTTCTTGGACTCATTTCATGAATTATAATTATTGCCGTTTTCACAGTCTACTACCTGCTGTATCTCGAATGTATTGTCCTGTATCCTCCCACGCAATCCAAATTCTCATCACCAGTTTTGATATTAAAATGAGAGTATACAACGGGATTTAAGGCTAACTTTCTTAAAATTCCCTAATGACATAAATGCGCCCTTTTAGAAAGTTTGGCTTCCCAGATACTTTCTAAATACTAAAGCACAATATCAGGAACAAAGTTTTAGGTAATTTATGTATTTCTGATGATATTTTCATTGCTGAAAATGGGACATGATAATGGAACCAATGAATGCAGTCTTTATTATACAAACTCTAGGTATGTAATCAAACTGACAAACTACAACGTGCAAACTAACCGATGTTTCGAATAGGTAACTGCAATGCTAACAGAATTTGGTGACTTTTGCATTTTTACATGCACAGATGGATTTACTTTGTAACTTTAGAGGTTGAGTGCTATATATAGCTGTTAAATTTATGTATACATCTTACTGTAGACAATACAAATACAGATAAAAGAAAGTATTTGTAACACTAACAAGTAAGTATTTTAAAGTTGTTTCTGCTAATCAGAGTCAAATTGTATTTTTGACTCCAACGAGCTGTGTTGATTGAATGAAAATTGGAAGGACGAAATTCACAAAACTTATTACATAATCTACTAAAATACGCGTTGAAATGAAGGTAAGGTTAGGGTACAAATTGTATATACATATTATTATTAACTACCGGAAGCATGAAATGCTTATATAGGTAGTTATTGCGATTGTTTTGTTTGTCTGTGTGTCTGTGAACACGATAACTCCTCTCCACGTTGACCGATTCGGTTCAAATTTTGCATGGAGGTACCTTAGGGCAAAAGTAATTTCCCTATTGATTTTGGGGTTCCAGGCCGTACCCCCAGGGGAATGGTGGGGGGCAAGGTCCCCCATACTGGGGTAAAAAGCTGATCATTTTTTGTCATGACACCATGGGTCAATTCGGTCAACTGTCGTAGTTGTGGCTCCATGACCCTTAGGGGTCAAAGGGTCACGAAAAGGTCAAAATATATTATTTAGGAAATTCATCGAAAACTTTAAGGTTAGTGTTTATGAAGGAGAGCTGAGTGTCAAATGACTCAATTTCACACACAACACGTTTCCGGTAGTTTTTTATTTCGGGTTTACACCCGTCCTAGTTATACAGAAAACTGCTTCGTAATTATCTAATTACAGCAATCTAAGTATGGCCATAAATTATTATCAAGCACACGAGGAGCAAAGGCATCATATAGGTAGATATTCTATTTAAATAGGACAAGATAATTTTTCGATAATTAAATGTAGTTAACTTTAACCGTGTCAGGAAATGATTTGCGACTTTTTGCAGGGTCATCCTCTCATTAATTACATTATTGGGTTGATTGAGTTTAGATGGTACAAGCGATTGTTTTCCTGTTATCGAATGTCATTCAATATTACCTATGTCAGTTATCATAAAATTGACTAAATACATGTCAACTTTATGTTTAGCATTACATGTATAACAAATATAAAATCTCAACTTGAAGATTTTTCGTAAGCCAAAGCTAAACACTTACAAAGTCACGATATGATTTAATCCATTGATTATTTGTAAATTACTGTGTAGTATAAGTTCAATGTATACATTGTACATACATTATATTGCTAAGATTTCTTTGTATAAACACCTGTAATAGGATTTTTACGCGTGAAGTGTAAAAGCATAATTTATATATTTTATCGTCCATTCTAAGTATTTTTAGAGTAACGAACCAGAAACTATAGGTATGTAAATACGTTATAAAATAGATAAATTATTATAATATAACTGCTAATCAGATTATGTCATGAGGAATTACTAATAAAATTGTATTTAAATGGTGACAAGTGACGTTGACGGATACGTATTTTCACTCCCCATTTTTTCTCTCGCATTCACATCACGTATTATAATTGAGAATGACCCTGAAACTGAAATGTTTTTGGCTTTGGTTCACGCAGTCATTTTTGACGATGATAATAATGATATTGATAACCTTAACCGAGAAAAGTTGGACATATGAGCAGGAGGGGGAGGAGAAGAGATATGGAGCGACCTGATGCGAAAATATTTAAAGATGCATACCACGCAGTTGGGCGCAAGGTTATAGACTTAATATTATAAGCCATGTGTTGTGCACATGCTGCTAAACTTTCATAAAAATAATATACATACATTTCTACTTGAGAATATATCGCTTCTCGCTTCCCTGCTTTCACTCGCTCCTAGTTTGCCCAACTCGACAACTTTCTATTTTTTTGTGCCGAGGAGATCTCTGACGGCGAAGTTGCTACTGCTGATGTTCCTCTTATCCTGCCAGCCAGACCATAGCCGCACTTCACGTCTCCAGTAATCAATGAAGATAAGTAGTAAAAATAGTGAAAAGGAAAAGTTGCCTCGGTCTCAAGTAGTTTTCAGGGTAAAAGTGATGCCGTCACCAACTACTGCTTATATCCATTACATCATAATATTACACTACTACTAGACTTTTCTGGTAAGTCATTATTATTATTATTACGATCCACCGTCCAATGCATCATGAAAGTACCTAGTTACGTCGTTCTGCTAAAAAATTGTAATATCCTGACATATATGCTGATATCGCATCATTTCGTACGAAGAAAAGCAACATTTTCATTATTGAGATATGTCAGTTCGGTGCTCACACAGTATCTTGCACACAGCAGACCGCACATTTTGCAGAAATTTCCTCAAGGATCCTGTACGCGGGAATGGTACGTTAAGGTACCTACATTAAACATGAAAATATGGTGCCAGGAGTGAAAACAGACGGTGAGCTATTTCTTTCCAATTATAAATGTAAGTGGAATATGATGATGATGAACATTTTTTAACTACCTACATATTTGTAAACAGTTCCATTTTAGTTTTCTCTTTCGCTAGCTGCATTCAATGTAGTAAGTATGTGGGCATAGTCCTATTTTTGTGTCATATTCCATGTTATTCCATTTCATGAAAACTGCGAAGTTGACGAGTATTTTGCATAGTAGTTGGAGCAAGACAAGGCCAGATACCAAAAGTAAAAAGCTGCTCCTTGTACAGAAGACAGAAACATCAAACGGAACAAAATTGGTAATACGCCAATATACAGCGAGGCTGGTATGTATTGTTAGGTGGAAACTGATTTCTCTGCTCTGACAACCTTTCAAAATGTTTTACATCCGATGGCACTCCTTTGAGCCATCACTTATCAAAAGAAAAATTTCAAACGTTGAACGTTCCAAGAATAGATGTCAAGTAAGCAGAGACACACAGATTATTAATATTTCATATTCTGCAGGGGAGCAAATGAAGAATTCCTAGAATTGAGTGGTCTCTCCGAGTTTATTTGATGTGCTTTCACTTTTCATTTTACTTTTATCAGAATGCTAAAAAATGTACCAATTATTGTCTCTTCGCAGAGGGACAAAAATAATATTGGGCTATTGGATATGAATATCCAAGTGAAATTGAAAATAGGTAAATCCAAAACAGTTTACTATGCTTTTAAGCATTGACGACGATAGCCAATACAATCATTTCATTTGGATATACAATTTCTTCATAATAAATTATATTGGAAATATTTAATATTTTCTGATCGACGTACCGTAAGAGTCTTAGCTTTTCTCTTTGATCTAACTCCGTGTGAGAGTATAAGCACCGCAGTGCGTTGTATGCAGTCTCAAATTACTTTTCTCAGCCTACATTTTATATAGTCCTCTGAGTTTTCATTATCAAACTTATGTACAGCTTAGTATTTAGTTTGCCCATGAAATCCACACAGTGTAGATCATTTACTACGCAGCACTACATCAAACATCATTATTATTGTGAGACAAACAAAAAGACAATGCAGATCCCATTTTAGGAGAGAAGCCAATTTGGCTTCTTTTTTGTTTTTATATGCATTCTTTCATTAGGGCTCTCACCGCGCTTTCACTGCTGCTGCGAGAAGCCTTCTTCATTTCTTCTTCTCGACTCTCGCTTATTTTCTCCGTAGAACGATGATTCCTCCTTTTCTCTTTTGTTTTGTCTAGCTTTTTAACAATTTATATACGCTCTAGGTTACAAAAACCAATTCTGTCTTCAGCCTCAGCGCAACCAGCAGAAGTCAAATGAGTGGCTGGAAAACAAGCGAGGAAGAGAGGAAAACGGAGAAAGGGGAAGAGAAAGTTTAAATGAAAGTTGGTTTTGAGTTTTTTAAAGAGGATATTATTTTGTTGTTGTTTTTTGCCGCGTTTGTTTTGGATGTCGTCAATAAACAAAAAGTTAAGCACGTTCCTGCTTCCCTGCAAAATTCATTTTCTAGTTTCAGCAGCAGCAGTTCCTCCCGATGGTACAACAGAATCTGTGATTTCCTCGTAATAATGGGCTGCTCTCACTATTGCACTGCGTATTATAACCAGCTAGGGAAGGTTTTGCTGTGTGTGTGGAGAGAGTACACGGTTGCGAAATTAAATGTACTGCTGCATTTATAGAGTTAATTATCGTGGAGCTCATTGGACATTATTTAATGGTTCGCCTCATCCCCAAACTGCAAGGTTTATCGCCTATTGCGACACACACAGTTGTGTACATATAGCAAAAGTAGCATCTATATTTATAGTGCACTTGCCTTGGAAAAAGTTTCAACAATTACAAGTTGCTACATAATAATGGGAAAGGAGAAAGTGCTTTGATGATGACGGTACTATTTGATGTTTTTCAGAGAGTTGTGCAAGTTGCAAACAGAAGCATTTGAGTACAGAGTCTCCGATTCTATTTGGAATTTTGGAATGAATGAAAGTTTTAGTGTATGGAAACTTGAGTAAAATGGAGTTTGAAAGAAAAGTAAAATAATATATGCTGCTTATATATTCTATGTACCATGTCATGTCGTCATCATCATCGTCCTCTCTCTCTCTCTCTCTCTCTCTTGTTTGTCATTGTGGCCTGCTTTTAAACATAAACAAAATCGGAAAAGGCGGCAGTAGCAGCGATGTAATAGAATGTGAATGTTCGTAGCAAGCAGCTAATGGGCTTTTCTAATGACTTCTAAATACGCAGATTTCGTCAGAACTTCAATAATAGGCTGGAATGGTAATTCTTATTGAGGCATATTTATTGCATAAAATGAAAACAGGGGACTTTGATAAAGATGGGCTGTGCTGTAAGTCTAAATGAAGGAGACATGTGGAAAATGAAGCGAAAACTACGTCGTTCTGAGGTCTAAATGGCGACTTTTACACGGCTGGCGCTAAGCCTTTGTTGGGAAGGTGAGAATAGTTTATTGGGAGAGGATTTCCAATGCTTCGTTGCAATGCCATGTCTGAGGCTGGTGGATATATGCTAATGTTATGGTATGACATACGAACATGACAAGGTTGGCAGAATGTCCGTTTGACCCAGTCCTTACTTCTTCCTGTTTATCGTCAGGTTCACTTAAATGGAGCAATAAAAAGAATGGGAAGAGGATGGGAGAGGAAAGTCCACAGAGATTTAATTAGTTCATGGTGTAACATGACACCACCCTCGCCTACCACCAGCGAGAAACGAGACCCCAAATATAACGACGGGGCACATACACCGAAAAACGAGTTTTGTACCAATTAAATCTAAGACTTAGGCAAACAGGCAGACAAACTATTTATAAGAAGAATTCCTCTGCTAAAGTCAAGTCACAAAACAAACAAGAAAATGCGTAGAAAAGGAAATGGAGAACAATGGGCGAGCTCATTAATAATGGGCACAGTAGTGCACTTAAGATTGTCTTAAGGTCGTTCCACGATAATGGTATTTTGCTTATTATTTCCATCTTATTGTTTTCATGCTGTCTTCGCTGCCGATACAAACAGCACATGATGTGTGTTTAGTTAGTTTAGAGGCATAGTTTCTACTCTTGTCACGTTGTGCAACATTACCTCGCATTACCTCAACTTTCCTCTCCAGTTTCGGGTTACGAAATGCACGGATAATAGACTCCCGCTTTGCCAATTGCAAATGGTGAAACAATATAAAAAGGCTGAGGTGTGTAATTACGTTAGTCTGCTCCTGGTAGTATAGCTTTATGACAACTGCCTAATTATTCGACAAAATCCGTGACTTCAGTTTCAGAGTACAAATGTCAACATTTCTTTTTGTATGCATCACAAAGCAAGTCGTGTTTAGATAAGATAAAAGTGAGCCTTGCCATAAAACTTGAATTACTCGCAAATAAGGAAATGGTAAATTATAGCAGCTTACACAAACATTATGTTGCCAGAAGCAGAAATATTAATCGTTAAAAGTGGTACGATAGTACGTTACATATGCATGCTCAACAGTGCAATATTCACGAAAACTTGAAGAAAAGAAAGCAGAACCGGATGAATGGAAAAAGTTCAAGAGAGAAATAAACTAAATACAATCCATCCAAGCATAAACAACAGTTTCTGCTTTCAAATTCTTTCTCCACTTTCTTTACGTAGAAAAAAACTTTTTGTTCGAGTTGAGTGGTAGTGAGGAAAAAAGGAAAAAGTAGGGTGTTGGATTTCACAAACATTGTCCCATTTATTTTAAATTTGATTTTGCTTCTTCCTAACTATTATAATTTGAGATACGATTGCCCTTCTGACAAGACATTTCTGTAGAGTGTAGGATCGGCGAGAAAAGTTTTTGCGATTTTCGAAACATGAAAATCCCTTTACCTTTACCAGCATTTTTTCACCTCATCTAATGACCTTGGAAGTTTATTTTCCCCAAGTCATATATGTTTGGTGCTCCAGGTTAAAATGTGATAATTTGTTTTAATTAGATTACTTAATTGGACCATGTCTTGATTTTGCAGCTTCATCAGAAATACTACTACTATATCTTTAGTCATTGCAAAATGCATTCCAAACAGCAAAAAAATATTCAGCTTTTCTGTGACATTACTTTTACATTCTCAACTAAAGCCTGAAGACATTTTTTGATGGAATATTTCGATAAAGTAGATTTTATTTGAATACAATGTCTAAGCTCATTATCAAGCCTTGCTGGTTGACGTGTGTAAAGTCCTATCAAAAAGTTAAAAGTAGGTCAATATAAAAAATGAACGATGGATGATAAAATACATTTCATAAAAGTATAAGTTGGAATATTAAAGTTGCATCTCGTTTTATTACCTTGAGACGTTGGGTACAAAGACAACATTTCAGACAAGTTTATGACATTACTACAAAACCAGTTAAAAATGTACATGCCTTGGTTAGGAAAACATGATGACAGTAGAGCATAATGAGGAAAAAGTGACGCCGACTTAGGAAGCTCTACCAAGAGACTGCGAGGTTTGACTACTACTGGAACATTCCACAAAGAAATCTAGATTTAAAAGGAGTAACTGGAGTAAGCAAGAGTGAAGCCGACATAAGAAGCATTATAGGAACATATATTTGTAAATCATAAAACTGACGCTGCCTGTTTCATGGCGGGCTAAAGATACCATAAACATAAGACATTTTAAATGGCATTCTTTAAAAAAAAGAGTTTTAAGAATATCTCATCCAGATTTGTATGCGTATTGTTTCCCTTTGGGTTTCATATCCTCATTCTCTTCTGCCATATTTTTCTACTGACACGATAATAATAGTGGTGTATATCACAGTAATCCGCAAATCAGCAATGCTGCAGCTTCGCACTACGGAAAACAACATTCAACAGAGAAATTGTGTAAAAACGACAAGATTTTGTAGACTGATATGGTATGTATTTAGGTATGTATTGGCTATGCCATGTAAGACTGTATGGTAGGTACATTCTTTTCTCTTGCGAAGGAACAAGTCATTTGTTAACTTGTCACGAGAAAAAAAATTGGGCCTGGATCCACATCCTGCCAACACCACTACCATCCCATTGTCACTTGTGTTGTGCTGCTGCTTTCTGTTAACAACTTTCTCAGCTCTTTTTAAAAACGGGGGAAAATGAAAATGCACAAAGACAGGGCTACTGTCACCTAATATGTGTGTAATCATAGGGGATTTTTGTTTGCTTGTCATTTTTATTTTCTAATTTTTCTTTACTACGTTCATACATGCGGCATTATCAAAACTGACGGCTAGTTTAAATGGTAGATATGAATTTCTTGCTACAAGTTTTAAGTTTTCAGAAGAATCTCAAACGTCATATTATTATTATCATCACTATTTACAGTCATGTTTCACCAAGTCTTCTTATCCACGCTGAAAATGCGCTCTTTCATCAATCGCAACGGTTATCTCTTCCCTTTCCGCCCTTAGTTTTACAACGAAAAGCACGGCAGAAAAATTCGCCAGGGAATTGTTCTACTCGCTGACTAGGCTGACATGCATCATAACTCGCGCACATTTTCACTTTCCCTTCATTCTTCATTTTATCTTCCGTTCTTCTGTTGTCGTCGTCAGAGGAAGGAAAGAAAAGGGATAAGAAACTTGCTTGGGACAAATGAAATGGAAAAAGCAAACAGCACATTTGCTTTATTAAAATGTCCACAGGAAAAAAATATATAAAAGTTACTTGTCTAGTTAAAATATTCATTGTTCTAAGAAAAATGCCAGCGAAATTGTTTTTTGCACCTTGTTTTTTTAAATCATTGTGTCAACTTATAAATTCTACCTTAAAATATGGAGTGCAGATATAAAATTGTTGCTTCCACCTCTACGATGAAGTTGACCTGACGTTCCTATTACAATAACCGAGTATGGAAACACGACGAAACATTACAATGTTTGTGTGTCATCTGGTATTTAGAGGTTATCACCAGGCCCTGTTCATTCTTGTCCTCTAAACTCCATACTATCTTACAAGCTTATCTTAGAAAACTGAGCATATGGTCGGAGAAACGACATGAACGTGACTGGAAAATTAATGGAAATCTTCCATACATTCTCTGTCAAGTCAGTAGTCAAGTCCAGATTAAAACATGCATGTTCGCAATCATCATTAAAATTAAAGTGACCTCAACTTTAAAATGTAGTCCGTCTCTCTCGACCCCATCAATGTGTACGACGGATAACGACATGCATACATTTATTTTGTTAGCAGAATGACTAGTTGACAATACACAGGGTTAAGTGAGTGTATCCAACAACCAATTTTCTGCATCCCACCACCAACGACAGTGCAACAAAGGGGAAAATTATGGTGGAAAATAGAGTTATGGTTATTTTTTGTCGGAGAAAAAAAATAGAAGTGGTTGTTTCTGTCCTTTTGCTTCCTGCACTTTACTTTATTGTTTGAAAGCCTGGCGGAGAAAAATGTACACATTATTCCAATCTATAAGCAAATTTATGCAAGTTTGCTTGTTAGATTTTACCCTCTTACATCTCATCTCTTTCTTGTTCTTCGTCTTCCTCCTCCTCTTTGCATTATTCTTCCTGAGGAAAATAAAAAGGAAAAAAAGTAAGTAGATTGCACACTAAAAGATTACTCTATTTTTTTAGAGGAGAGCAGACTCCTGTGCAGAGAAAATAGACGCTACCCGCCGTTAATTCACAAAGGAATACACCGTGTAGTACTACGACATGGTTTGCTACTTGCAAAGAATGAAAAATGTGGCAGACTCCCCATTCACCAATGGATTTGGCTAGTAGTAGCGGTGGTGGCGAGATAGAAGCATATAAAGTGTTGCCATTGCAAAAAGAGATGAGTCCCACAAGTGAATTAAAAAGTCAGTTAGGTCATGAAATATTCATGAAGTGATCTGCTTTTTTTCCACCGTGGCACATACACATACACACACGCTCATTTTATCTCACATGATGATGTACGTTTCTTTACTTTATTCACTTGTTTCGTTTCTGTCATTGAATGAGAAGGAAACAACTCATGTGAAAATCTGCGAGGTCTTCTCTTATTATCATCATATCATGCATAAACAAGTAGGTACTATCCACGATATTCTTTTTCAAGACGCATAAAATATTATTCTTTATCAGATTCATAACAACAACAATGACACATTATTTTTTCACTTCGAAAAGTACATTCACCTTGCCATCTTACAACATTATAACATTGACTCTAGCAGGGATTTAATACTTTGTGAATAAATATATTATGGCATGATCTGTAATTGGCATCTAGATAGAAACTGCTGCATTGACAATTTGATGCTGCGTGGGTGGTGGTGGAAAATGGAAAGTAAGATGGAGCACATTTGCAAAAAATAATTCATATTGAACGCAGTTTCAAAGAATATATTGTTGGAGCGAGGTCAAAGTATATTTATAGGTAGGTATATTTATTTAAGTTGATATTGGGGACTTTTTTATGTGAAATTAACGCCGGGTTTTAGGGTTTTATTTTTATTTGTTGGATATAAAGATCTCCTGATATGGATACACACTATATATTGATGTCCACATAATCTTTCCTGGTATCATCCGTGAAAGCTGTTTCTAAATAAAGATTTTGGGTTTGAGTAACGATATCTTGATTCCCTTTTATGTATCTTGATCATGGGAGGGGTCTGCGTTGACGATGACTGTGGCCCATGAGCCATGAAATAAAATGAAGAACGTGCTTGTTTCTTTCTGCGATAATGACTTTTTTCCTGCGCCACAACTGCTCACACAAATGACGACGTTTTCCTCTGCTTGCTTGGTACTACACACTACACACAGCAAGCAATGGCACACCGGACTTTAGTTATAGTCAGAGATTGAAGTATCCATTTATATGTTATGTTGACTTGCATTACAATTACCGAGTGGAAAAACTTTTCTTTGTCCGTGCTGGTTTTTCATTGAGGAAAAGAAAAGTCACATATTTGTACTTGCAACAGAGCTATCAACCAAGTAAACGTCACTGCATGGAAATTTGATACACTTGTACACACATCACACTGAAGAGTTATGTTGTCAAAATGCCAAATGGTGTTTTACGACATTGAATTGATATTGGCTAGGTTAGAGAAGGACATCCGCGTGAGAGTGCTACTGGTCCTCAGCTTAGGAGTGTACTCAACTCGCATTAAAAATTGGACTTGCTTTCCAGTATTGTCATCCAAAGGAAATTGAAGGCGTCATGGATGACGTTTTAGCAGACGCATCATTCGCTAACCGCTATCCACTAAACTGACAGTTATCCCCATCCAACCGGTTGTTTGTCAACTAAACTTGGTTATTAATGCCGGAATTTACATTAGTTAATCAATACAATATAGTTAAAACATGCTTGATAGCTAAACAAATAATGTATCCGATATCATGCACATAGGAATCCCAGTTTATTTCAAAGAAAACAATGCAACCGCTAAATAAATTACACTTTTAACAGTTGCGCAATTATATGATCCTTATTAGTTACGATTCTCCGGGAAGTCAGGATTTGTATAATGTCGAGTAATGTATCTTCAATTACTTCTTATCGCTTCTGATACGTAGTTTCATTCTTTCATTATTTTGTTGTCTGACCTGAGAAGTTGTATTTTTTCATATGTGGACAGACCTACTTCACCACTGTAATTTATGAATGGTTGTCGTCACATTGGTAGAAAGAAAATCTGGTAATACTCATTTCATTATAGTTAAATCTGTTGGGCTTCCCCTTTTGTCATTTTTGCTTTTCTTCGGTCAAGGTGGCTACGAAAGAAAGTAACAAAGGGGAACAACGATTGTATAGATATGTATTCTACACCAAAGCATCTCTTGTCTTGTTCCACTTTAATTTTACGTCACAAAAGGATTCGTAAATAATAAGAGTAAAGAGTACAAATTGCTTAAATAGTAAAATGCTATTTTCGTTCGAGTGTCTCGTTCGGCTTGTTCTTCTCTTCTTTTTCCACAGAATCAAATCTATTTCTAATCTCTCTTCGATTTATTTTCTGTTCCTGCCCTTCTAGCCTTCCAAAGTCTAGAGCCAGCGCGATAATAATGGTGGCAAGAAACAATGGACGAATAACATCGCAAATGGTTTCGAGTCACGCCATCGTCAGCAATTTTTCTTCACATCATCACCATCAGCATCATGACCGGAAGGATCCAATATCCAATCCAAGCAAGCATGTCTTTAGAAACACGACTTCTCATAATATACCAACCACCATGTTGCCCTATTATATGTATCCTATAATTATTTCCCCAAGCAAACTCCTGCTGCTATGATGTAAAATGATTATTTGAGAAAAACGTGATCTCTCAGCAGTTTCCCTATCCCCGAAAGTTTAATGACGGAAAGAGGGTATCGAAATTGTCTTTGTGATATAATTTCAACTAAAATAAGAACAATTGGAACTTTGATGCATTTTGTACAGAAATTTTTGAATTCTCTTTCCAGCTAATGCTGCATCTCCTGCAGAAATTTTGCCAGATGCAATTGAGCACTTTTTTGGGAAAATTCCCAAAGTAATCTGTAGTTGCTGATAAGTAGGATTTTTTAAAATTTATAATTCATAGCGCTTTTCAAGAGCTAATGCGATATAAATGATGCCCAAATGAGTAGTAAAACTCGAGGCATTACGATATACTTACGTTATTCAAAACTGAGATGAAAGTTTCGATAATACTCGCCAGATTGAAGCATGATGACAAGCAAATGTTCTTTATTTCGACTATTTGTAACTGAATATTTTTTCCCGAATAAAAGTGTCCCCTGACGTCTTTCAATAATGGTCATTGAAAGCAGAAAAAATCGTTATAGGATTCATCCGTCATGTGATGAATGCCGTAATAGTAGTGGTGTTTGAACGAAGAATGGAGAAAGGGGAAAGTTCATCCCTTCTCCTTTGAACCAGCACAGTTTCGTGTAAATAAGACGCTTTCTTCTCCGCTTCTAGACAATTTTTTGATGAGCAAACACATGAATGGAAGGATATTTATTTATTTTTTCTTCTCTCTCTCTCTCTATTTTTTTTACAAAAAATACTAAACAATCAACCAACATTACTTCACTCAATTTAAAAGACTCAATCGCAAAGTGTATGATGGAATGTATAAGCAAACACCAAACAGGATGGAACGTAAACAACAAACAAATAGATATATACACACAGTTTTAGTATACGAATAAACCTAAATAATATATGAGCCATAAATAAAAAATCAATATCAGCGAGGATCAGTTTTACTGGACAGATATGGATAGAGGTTGTTGTGGCGCGGCAAGCCTTCGGAACCGATGATCGTGGACCAAGAATGAAGATGCAGCAGCTTAGATTTAACTTAAATATATGATAGCTTTAACTATGATATTTATTGATATAATGTTAATTGTAATGAAGCATGTCGAATAATATGTAGCTATTGTACCTCATATCATAGTGCAGAGTAAGGGAAGTTAGCTAAGTTGTAAAAAGTAATTAGTCATAATTGTTGTAATTTAGGCAATCGATTCTTGTAAATTGGTAGAAAGATAGTTAAGGCCTAGTTAAACGTGTGTACTAAATATTAGGAAAATTGTTACAGTCGCACACGTTGAGAAGCAGGGTCAAAGTTGAGTGCATTTAGTATGTAGTAGCTTGCGTCATGGTCGTAGTGTGACGTAGTTGTCAAGGTAGTGTAGTTTGTTTACTTTGTTTACTGAACGTTACGTCGGCTGCGGGGAGAAGCTGAGAGGGTATATAAGGAGGAGCGCACGTAACGTCAGTGTCTGTCTTGCTGCTCGAACGGTCAGCAGTGGCCGTTTTCGCTGCCTGGAATTGTCGTTAGTCTTAGTTGTAGTTCTGAGCTGGAGCGTTGTCCAGCCAGAAGAATTGTAGTCTAAAGTCTGTGTAATGTGTTTGATAGTTTGTTTCTTATGAATAAACACGTGTAAATAGTATTTTGACTGTCTTGCGTGTTTTTACTTGTCCCCATCACCATCATCTATCTTGTCAACCAACATCATAGTTAACAGTCCTGAATTATACTGAGCATCGTTGCAACAAGTGGTCCTTCGAGCGTACAACTGAACCGGCACAGTGGATAGTCTATTGGAGTCCAAGTCCTGTGGGAAACAGAACCGGGAGTAGTCTATTTGGAAACCCAGTCCTGTGGAGAACAGAATCGGGAATAGTCTACTTGGAAACCCTGTCCTGTGGAGAACAGACCTGGAATAGTCTATTTGGAAGCCCAGTCCTGTGGAGAACAGAACTGGCATTGTGAAAGTTCAAGTGAATTTTGTGGAATATTTGTAACGCCTGTTAACGACAAGAATGAGCATCGGACAAGACTACGTCGACATGAAGATCGTGAGAAGATACGGAGAAGATTCGGATTGGGTGATTCTAAGCAGTAGAATCACGGGAAGGGGGAAAGGAATGGGATCTTTGGAAGCTTCTGGAGCTGATTGGAAACCAGGTTCGACGGGATCTGGACAGACAGAAGCCGATAATGGGACGCGATGGGCCAAATCGTGGACACCCACTCCTCACTTCAACCCACAACCAAGCGGAAGCCTGATCTCATCCGTGGACACCATCTCATCAACGAAAAAAGAAAGAAAACGCCGTCGTCGATTGGAGACAACAAGGAATCTCACTCAAATTGAAGAGCAGATGCGATTACTGGGACCGTATTCTGAAGACTCACGATCGAGAGTACAAAGACTGATCAGCAATTTGAGAGCTGAAGACCAGGCAGAAGATTTGGAAAGACTACAGCAGACGGACCCCCGACGAGCTCCCCGGGTTACAGTGGAGTACACGCAGCCTTGTGCGTTGGACATCGGTCCTAAATTCAAGGAACAAGGACCTCACCTGGAGGTAACGCAGCCTTGTGCGTTGGACATCTGTCCTGAAGTCAAGGAACAAGGACCTCACCTGGAGGTAACGCAGCCTTGTGCGTTGGACATCGGTCCTAAATTCAAGGAACAAGGACCTCACCTGGAGGTAACGCAGCCTTGTGCGTTGGACATCGGTCCTAAATTCAAGGAACAAGGACCTCACCTGGAGGTAACGCAGCCTTGTGCGTTGGACATCGGTCCTCAATGCAAGGATTCAGGACCTCACTCGGAGGGACTGCTGGTGAATTCTCTTTTGGACTCACTGGAGAAAGCGCAGCCTTGTGCGTTGGATATCGTTCCTAAATGCAAGGATTCTGGACCTCATTCGGAAGAATTCCTGATGAACTCGGACTGCATGGAGTCACCTAAGATGACGCAACTTTGTGCGTACGAAGCAGGATCGCGAACTGGTGCGAAGGAAGGCCCTGAAACCAGAGACACCGTCTCTCACCTGGAGGGACAACAAGCGGATTCGTGCTCGAGCTCTCAAAAGAAACCATTTGTTGTTGGTCTGGAAATTGGCCATGGTTGCAAGAAAGGTGAACCTGACTTGGAGGAGCCGATGGAGAACTCGCGTCGTTTCGAATCACCAAAGGAAGAGCTGCCTTGGGCGTTGGACACTGGTCCTAAACGCAAGGATTTGGAATCTCCATCGGAGATATGTCCAGTGGAATCACAATCGGAAACACTGGAAGGACCGCGACCTTGTGCGGAGGAATCAACACCTGAAATCAAGAAACCTGATTGTCATTTGGAGAATAGGACAACATCGACCACCCGGAAGAAATGGAAGACGAGAAATTCTCCAAAGAAAAAGAAAACATTCACCCGAAGTTCGACTTGGAATCCAGCAGATTATGGATTCACGGAAAGCCGTGGTTACGAAGACCAAAGTTTGGAACGGTGATGAAGAAACAGAAGATGGACCTGGAAACGAGATTTAAAGAAATGACTCTGACCGATGATTGTAACCTTCTGGAAGACAAGAAGCACAAGAAGAATGAAGCCTTTTTGGATCCAGCCCTGGAGAAGGCGACAGTTGTGGCTATAACTGAAGCTGATGAGCCAGGATTGGGAACTTCAGATTTGGATCAACGCGGAGTGGAGCTGATCGCGAATGGATCAAACACCCCAAAGGAAGTTGACACCTCACTGAAGGATGGACATGACAAGTGCTTGAAGTCCGAATATCAAGTTCAATCAGAAGTTTTGGATGATGATGCTGCGTCAGAGTCGGAACCAGGGTCCATTGAAGATGGCAACATGGAGCCATCATTTTGAAATACGAAGACCTGGAGGATGCAGAGAGGGCTCTAGGAACAAGGAAAATGGAAGCTGCTAGGATATCATGGAAGAACAGAACGGGAAGCATCATCGTGGAAAACTACATGGATGTGTCTGGAGGAGATCGGCTGCATCGCAACGGAAGAATCAACGGACTGGTGATTCTAGCAACTAGAATCACGGGAAGGGGTATGTTGTGGCGCGGCAAGCCTTCGGAACCGATGATCGTGGACCAAGAATGAAGATGCAGCAGCTTAGATTTAACTTAAATATATGATAGCTTTAACTATGATATTTATTGATATAATGTTAATTGTAATGAAGCATGTCGAATAATATGTAGCTATTGTACCTCATATCATAGTGCAGAGTAAGGGAAGTTAGCTAAGTTGTAAAAAGTAATTAGTCATAATTGTTGTAATTTAGGCAATCGATTCTTGTAAATTGGTAGAAAGATAGTTAAGGCCTAGTTAAACGTGTGTACTAAATATTAGGAAAATTGTTACAGTCGCACACGTTGAGAAGCAGGGTCAAAGTTGAGTGCATTTAGTATGTAGTAGCTTGCGTCATGGTCGTAGTGTGACGTAGTTGTCAAGGTAGTGTAGTTTGTTTACTTTGTTTACTGAACGTTACGTCGGCTGCGGGGAGAAGCTGAGAGGGTATATAAGGAGGAGAGCACGTAACGTCAGTGTCTGTCTTGCTGCTCGAACGGTCAGAAGTGGCCGTTTTCGCTGCCTGGAATTGTCGTTAGTCTTAGTTGTAGTCTGAGCTGGAGCGTTGTTCAGCCAGAAGAATCGTAGTCTCAAGTCTTGTTTTGATAGTTTTTCTTATGAATAAACACGTGTAATAGTATTTTGACTGTCTTGCGTGTTTTTACTTGTCCCCAACACCATCATTTATCTTGTCAACCAACATCATAGTTAACAGTCCTGAATTATACTGAGCATCGTTGCAACAGAGGTTTTTATTTTTTATTGTATGAATCCATTCAACTCAGAATCGGATGACCTCTAGCATGAGCGATCAACACGGAGTGGGCAAAAATTGATCTTCAGTAAAGCAGCACACAAACAAACACAGACACAAAGAGATATTTCATTTTCAGTGAGTATATTTGTGTATCCTAATAACAAAAGATATATTGAATTTGTACAAAGCAATAAATACGTTGTTGTTGGTTGTTGTTGAAGATCCATTTTGTTGGTAAAAAACGCCATGAAACTCGAAACACCTTGCCATTTTCTTTCCCTTCCATTATATCCTGTTCCATTATATCCGCTAAATGTAATTTCTGTGTTTCTCTGCTTGTCCAATATTTTCTACTTGCTGAAGAAAACGATTATTTCTGTTTTATGCAGCAACACACTCAAAAACAGGTTAATACTCCTCAGTTTTCAGAGATGCATGTATTTTTTTCTGGTTGGGAAACAATCTTGTAATACACAGACAAGAGGAACAAGACAATCATTTTTCATCTCCATCAAGACACTTATGTGTACATAAATAACCGATTCCTTTTGCTTAAAGTGTTTCCAATCATAAAACTCCACAACAGAGAAAGAGAGAGGCAGGCACACATTTCCTTTATTTTTTACAGACAAGTTTACAACTTAAGTTGTACTTGTGTCACATTATTTATCGTAACAACTTACTTTCACTTCCCCCTAAAATCCGGTAAATGCCTAGTCTTATGCCTATAGTGTATAGGTGCGTTGAAATATGTTTGAGTGAAAGTGAAGCAGTGAATGCGAAACAACAGAGCTCCGTCCGGGGACAAACCGTTGCGTTGTTACCTCAGCTGCTGCTCTTCTTGTCCTCTAGGTAAATCCCAGGAAGTAAAAGAAGATCCGCGTCGAGTTTGATCCTAGTGCTGGAGAGATGTCGGTGTGAATAGAAGAAAAAACTTTTGCAACATCTCACCTCTCACATGATGGCTGTGTTGTTGGCAACATTGTTCTTGTCTCCTGTCTCCCCTAATTCTCTTGCCAGTTTTTTGGGAATCCATTGTTTTTCACAATGGGAGGTGTGAATATATACACGCTTTAAAATGGTCAGATTTATTTGCCAAGAAAATGGTAAAGTCAAAAAAATGGGTCCAATATTGGAATAAACACAATAAATATAATAGCACTAAGGCTATTTATATTGGCCGAATTACGCATACCAAGATATGTATATGGTTTTGGCAATCGTTTCAATTTTAGTAATTAATATATATCATTTCGACCCCAAAACTGTATAGAGGTACATAAAGTAAAGATTCTTACAATGTTTTAATGATACTTTTGCGCAGTCAACATCGTTTGTAGTTTAGTATATATTCTATAGGCTTTAATATATTATTGTGTTTTCTTGCATGTTACAATTGGGTCGATTCTGCAATACACGCATGTGTTGGTCTCAACTGCGCGGGTATTTATATCGACGATGACGATGAAACGATGATACATTCATTTTTCTCGCCGTTGGCGTTGGTTGACACACAGTTGTTAGACGTGTGGGTCGAGTATACCACATCATTATTAACTACCGAAAGCGTGTATACGCTTATGAGAGGTAGTTAATGCGATTGCCTTCCTGTCTGTGTGTCTGTCTGTCTGTCTGTCTGTCTGTCTGTATGTACGCACATCTCCTCCGAAACCACTTTACCGATTGACACCAAACTTGGTATATACGTTACTTAGGTCACAGGGACAAAAACGCGCGACTTTCAGCTCAAACGGCCAACGGCAACCGTTATAAACCGTTACGATTTCAAAAAGTTTAAATGGCAGTACATGTCATGTGACACCTCATTCGACTCGTCTATGAACATAACGTATAGATCTGATGTCATTTTGAGGTCAAAGGTCACCGTTTAACGGTAAAAAAAGCAAAAAAGAAAAAATTAATTGCCACTGCCAGGACTCGAACATGAACCCTTGCGTTGGCCGAGCGAACCCCACACCACTGGGCTACATGTGCGTATCACGTGTCTGGGGTGAGAAAGCCTTGCCTTGGTCTTCTATCTTGAGTCAAAAACGTATATCTTCGCACACAGGGCGTTTCGATGGTGGGGAATTCGATGAGCATGGTCCCGTGACCCCTTGACATTGTTTGACACGTGTCAAAGGTCAAGTTTGTACAGAGTGTGCTAGCGAGCTGAAACTTGGTACATAGGGGGTTTTGATGGTGGGGAATTCGATGAGCATGGTCCCGTGACCCCTTGACACGTGTCAAAGGTCAAGTTTGTACAGAGTGTGCTAGCGAGCTGAAACTTGGTACATAGGGGGTTTCGAAGGAGGGGAATTCGATGAGCATGGTCCCGTGACCCCTTGACTTTGTTTGACACGTGTCAAAGGTCAAGTTTGTACAGAGTGTGCTAGCGAGCTGAAACTTGGTACATAGGGGGTTTTGATGGTGGGGAATTCGATGAGCATGGTCCCGTGACCCCTTGACACGTGTCAAAGGTCAAGTTTGTACAGAGTGTGCTAGCGAGCTGAAACTTGGTACATAGGGGGTTTCGAAGGAGGGGAATTCGATGAGCATGGTCCCGTGACCCCTTGACATTGTTTGACACGTGTCAAAGGTCAAGTTTGTACAGAGTGTGCTAGCGAGCTGAAACTTGGTACATAGGGGGTTTTGATGGTGGGGAATTCGATGAGCATGGTCCCGTGACCCCTTGACATTGTTTGACACGTGTCAAAGGTCAAATTTGTACAGAGTGTGCTAGAAAGCTGAAACTTGGTACACAGGGGGTTTAGATGACGGGGAATTCAATTAGCATGGTCGCTTGACCACTTGACATTGTTTGACCGTGTAGGAGGTCAACTTTATACAGATTGTGCTAGCGAGCTGAACCTTGCGTAAAACAAAACATTACGTAATTTAAATAAAAAATTACGTAATTTAAATAAAAAATACGTAATTTAAATAAAAAAAACTACATAATTTAAATAAAAAAATTACGTAATTTAAATTTAAAAAATTACGTAATTTAAAAAAAATCCAGCTTTCGGTAGTTGCTTATTAGGGTTTACGCCCACCTCGTTCTTTTTGTTACAAAGTTTGCTTTGCTGGAATGAGAACGAGGTTTGAAAAAAGGATTTATCTCGTTTCGTGTCTCCCCTGAAATTGATCGACTCCAAGTCAATATTAGTTCTTCCTTGCAATATCGGCAATATACTTGCTCTGTATAATATTGTATTGTCTTGTTACAATGGTTTTCTTATTTTCTATCCGGGATCTGGAGTGTTTGTACAACGGATTACTATTCCCAATTTCAATTTGTAAAATTCATAAGTTTAAAATATTTGAATGTTGCAAAGTGAAAATGGTGTCTAATAAGAGAAACAAGTGTGTGAAAATGTTTGTAAACTGATTGAGCTACAAAACATTCATCTTCTAACACTGAACCTGTCACACATGTTATTGCATGTTCTTGATTCTTATGTCTTGGTCCAGCCTTTGATGACAAACACAAATATTCTGGCAACATGATTTCATTTCATTTACAAATCCACACAACTATGATATAAAAGAGCTCATTGCAAAATCTATATTGATTATCGTAGTAACCCTGTATCTAACATGCCGCACGTGATGCTTGATAGATTGTATATTTTCTTTATTGCATTCATGTAGCAGATTTACATCTCAAAGTTCTGCTGTCGCCGTCAATATATTGGGCAATTTTGATACGTTGATTATGTAATAGCAAAATATTTCACGCACCACATTGGAGATAACTCAAACATTATCCCGATTTACGATGTATGTGATTAATCAACTGCATACATATAATTTGTATTCTTAAGATTGCCATACAAAATATTGCTCCATGAAAAGGCAAAGGTCAAAAGATTCGTTGGCAGTCAATGTCAATAGCTAAGCATTATGTCTTCTACATTTTAGGAAGCTGTTTCTTTACCACGCTACTTGTATGTTTATTCATTTTCTTCAATATTCTATCGTTGAGTAGTGTTCATTAAACGAAAGAGCGTACAACTTATTTTCCGTTTCGGCAAAGTATCTGTATATAATTCCATCTAAAGGAATTTTACAAAAAGAGCTTGAAGGTAGTATAGGTTCATGTTATTCCTCTCATAATTTTAATAAGGACATTTCTGAGTAGACCCAAGTCGCACTTTATCTGCATGATTTTCTCAGTTATCTTATTGTTCAGAATTACACACTTCTCGTACAGTCCAACATTACACGAACCGAGAACATGAGTTTAGATAAATGACCTTCCAAAAAGCGAACAAAAATGCTGCTTTCCTTAACAAAGCACATCTTGAACACGTGCGTACGTCCAAAATTCCCAGCACACCTCATCGCCAATTTGAAAGGATTTACATTCAAAAGATTACATCACTTGAGATTTCCCTGTCTGAACTAAAGGAAACTTGAAACGCGAAATCATAATAATATGATGATGTACTTCATGCTAGCTTTAAAAATCTCAACAAAATATTAATATTCCAATATCGTATTTGATGCCTAGAGTCCACTTACCTACATTACTAAAGATCGCGTTTAGTTTTTTCCCCTCCACGCAATAAGCAAACAGTCTACTTTTCTTTCCGTTTTTTTATTCAGCCAACACAACCGCCATTTCCAGTCCTATTTTGTAGCCATTTCCTCACTGCTTTAAAAAAGATTCACATCACTAAAGAATGAAATAACGGGAAATATGAAACGGAGATGGAAACTTGTATGACACGTACCTTTTTCTATTTGTTCAAGTACTTTAGAAAGAGAGTTGTAAGAAAATGGAAGGAGGGAGTGGACAAAGTGTCGTACGTCGCTTTATATTATATCCCCTTGTTTTCCCCTCTCCTCCGTAACTTTCTCAAAAAACCTATTTCCTCCTTTCCTCCAGAGCATCTTGCAGTATATTGGTTTGGTTGTTATAAAAAAAGTGAAATATCCTCCTAGACACTTGCTTCTCATGTCACATCATGATCATCATTGAGAGGAGCTGAAGAGGAAACAAAAAACTATAATATATTATGGTGTGCAATAGAGTAGTATATATGCCGACTAGTTGAAGCAGAGCTAAATGAAAAGCTTGTCTTCAATCTGAAATTCGGTTAAAGTGAAAGTCACTATCATCTTCTCTTGCGGCTAGAAAAAGAAGAACGTGCGCGAGAAAAGTTGATCCAAGAAATATACGATGGAGAAAGTAGTGACATGGACTGGTACAAAAATATTGTATAGGGTCCCTATGTGGCCAGTTTTTTTTCACCCACTTTCAGTACATTGCCAAGAAAAAAACTAGAAAAATGTGAACTGCACAACGGAGTTCTTCTCTTGTTTTAAAAACATGTTTCAAGTTACTAGTTGTTTTTATAAAAAATAAACTATTTTAAAAAACAAAGTTGCGTCAAAATTCCATTATTTTATATAGGCCTCCCAGTATAGCCCCTTACGGCTCAGATATAAAGTTGCAGAGATGATGAGCTGGTCAACATGGCTGGAAAAAATTCCATAGGAAAACTATTTTCGATGTGATACTCCTTGGGATTTTTTGAAGGATAGAAAAATGAAAACGACATATCCTTTCATGTGCTCAGTTCGCTCTCAGAGATTTCAGTTGTGTCAACATGATAGAAAAATGCGATTAGAAAGAGAGGGAGCGAGAAAAAAAGTAAAAGCAATGCGATGCAAGGAATGAGCACTTTTGTGCCACGACAAGAAACGTGCATTACATGAATAGGTCGTAAAAGAGAGTGGGTTCTGTTTTCCTTCCTTCACAACTTGCTCAGCAGTCTCAATATTCCACCGTTGAAAGTGGAAATAATGAAGCATTTAAGGATTTCAATTAAATAACTTGCTTGAAAGGGTTAGCAGCGACGTGTCGTTCTCTCTATCTCCCTCAATTTCAGTTTCACCATCAACTACCTTCACGTTTTCCTCCAAAGTTGGTGCAGATGAGAAAGCTCCCTGGTTTTTTCCTCTCTCTCTCAATCACTGCAGCTTTTATTATTTACAGTAATAATTACACTCTAGCTCTCTATTAAGTTGTACGATGCTTTCTACCTCAAGGAGAAAATGTAGTAACTGTTATCACACAAGTATCAGTGTAGTGGTCAGTACGATTACTTCTGTTTTGTACGGAAAACTTAATTTGTGGATATGTAGCAATGCCTGAGATTACAACGAGGTGCTGTTACTTACTACACCTCTACCACTTCTGTTTACACTGGTCATTTTTTTCTTCTCTATCCTTAAAACGGGTCCTCCGTAAGCTCGTCAAGATAACCACTATCATGGAAGCTCATTTTGGATGCACTTTACCGCAAGACAAGATTTGATGATATTCTTCTCAGAAGCACCAGCATTTGCTGCTATAGCCCACATCTTCCCTTCTTGCTTTGTTTCTCGGATAATATATTTTCTCGACTACATACTACAACGCGTCGAGAGAAAGCATTGAGCCAACATACCAAAGTATACACACGTTTCATTGAACACGAAAGGAGAAAAGGAAATGGAAAGTGAGAAGGGCCAACGAACGAGCGAGTTGAGAAGAGGCTTTTCATGGTAATCCCTCTTGAGAGCTGATAAATAAGGTAGGCACAGCTTGTGTATATAATATACACTCCTACTAATGTCAGCAGCAGAACAAGTTGTGTACTTTTGCTCAGTCTGACGAGAATAAAAAGATAATTATTGTAAACAGAGTAAATGGAACGAGTTGATGCAGAAGTATTATATTATGGCATTTATTACTCTCGTATCGAAGAAGAAGTGCGTTATGGGCAGTATAGCCACGTTTTTTTACCCTATTTTAAGGGCACACAAAATTATGTCATTTTTTCTGTGCAGTTGTGTTCCTTCTCTGAGGACAGGGTATAAGAATGTGAGGCAAAAGGAACCATCTGGGATTTGCGTCACTTTCTCCTCTCTACATGTCTCACACTTAACTGCCCGATTATACTGGGAATAAAGATGATGTAAACTTTTTTAACGTTTTTAATTTGCATTCGGTGGCTGGCGTGTGTTAAGCATTAATGGTAAGTGGAAACGATTATGGCAGGGCATAATATATTTTTATGTGTGAGGAGATGTGATGCGTAGGATTAATCTTTTTTGAGTTCATAAACAATATTTTTTTATGTTCAAGTTTACCTGTCGTCATCAAGTTTGGGAGGCGTTCCAAATTGTCCTTCTTATCATCATGAAGGGATGAGATAAAAAAATTGTGAATTTGAATAATGTTTCTATTTTTCAAGATTCATTTCACAAATCCACAATTTTTCACACAGATGAGCAGCGGAAATTGTAACGATTATTCTCTACCGTTGTGGATGTCAGTGTATGTACGTGTGCTAACCTGTGAAGAGAGCCATTAGGGCAAAACGAATGGCGCGGATTTGGCAATCGGTTCTCCTGTTGACGCAAAAAGCTTTGTTCTATTCCTTTCTCACAATTTTTTTTGTGTTTCCGTTAATATATCCAATTTTTCCCAAGATAGGTGGCGGCGATGATAATGACGCCACAGACATAAGGCTTCCAAAGGATTTTTCGATCAGGTTCTAACACGGCACACAGGAGGCAGTAGAACTGCTTGAGTAGAACCAGATTATTATTTTTCCACATTTTTTGCAAGTAAGTCGTCTTTTGGCGCAATACCAAAATAACCTGGTTCTCTGGCTGTTGTGGAGTTGAGTAATATGTGTGTACTGTACACGTGGGGATAGGTAGTTGATAGTGCATCTAGCTTGCACCCAGAGAAGCAGCCGTAGTCGCCGTTATTCACTGGATTTCTGGGTGGAAAGATCCGGGAAAAAGATTCATTTCTCTGGTGAAAGGAGAATCTTGCAAGAATTATGTAGATGCACACGACTCCAATTTAAAAGCACAAGTTGCTAGACAAGCAAGCTTATTTCATCTATTTCTTTTGTGGGCATAAAACTACGTGGAAATATGAAAAACATAAAAAAGGAAGAGAAAAAAAGACGACAGCGGATGGTGACGGGATGCTATATCATCATGGCCAGTTGTATTCGCTCTTTCTCTCTCGTGATATTATGACGGAGGAAAATAACTTGCAAAGTTGTAGAAGAATGGATTTAACAAGATTGGATGATATGATACTATGTTGTATTATGTAGATATAGTCAGTATATCTGTGTGAAGTAGTGGGAGTACACAAAGTAGCCTACGAAATTACTATACCAAGCTGCTGACTTTTACAAGGCTCCTTCCCAAGTTTTAGCATTACATTTTTTTGGGAATAGCTTGCTTACTTGCCTCCTCCGAAATTTCTCATGAGAAACGAAAAGGAGACAGTCAGAGAGACAGAAAGAGGGAATATTGCCATTCAGAAGAGAAGAAAGCGAAGACTATAAAATATACGAGGAGGGGAGAAGTGGCAGCCGAAAAAAAAACTTACACGTTCTTCGCCACACACACACACTTATTCCGTCCTCTTGTTCTCTGCAATACCGCTACTATTTAATGCTACTACTGCCAAAGCAGTAGACTTTCCCTACTTTCACCAAAACACCAAAAAAGAGAGAGAAAGAGAGGCAAACCAGTCCATGTTAATGTGTGCTGTACGCAGTTTGTACATGATGCCATCTGTCTATCCATGTTTTTCCCTGTATTCCCTGCGTGGATGCCTGTCTGTAAGCTGCTCCTATATTGTTCCCATGCATTGGCGTTTTCTCCCAGTCACTTTCTTCTTCTTTCTCTGGCAAAGTTCTGGCTTTTGGCTCGAGAAGAGAGGAGACATTCTGCTACTACTGCTACCACTGCTTGTTGTACAGGAATAAAGCAGAGTAAGCAATCTCCTCAACTTCACCTCATCTCTGTTTTCCCTTCCCAGTTCCGTTTCTCGTGACTTTCGCCAAAGCCAGTCCAGCAGACCAGATCAGAGTGTAGTCATCCCAGCGTCTCTCTCGGAGAAGCAAGCTTGAAAATAGAACGCTCTCCCTGCTTAAAATAATTTTGCATATTAAGGAGCATAGCTTTGAGGAAAAGGGAAAGGTAACCAGGAAATAGAAGGGAGCATATTGTCTTCTTGCTCGTTCTTCTTTCCCTCTCTTCATATTTTTCTTATTGCATTTACTATCATCATTGTTTGTGTAGTTCACTTTCTCTGCCCCACAATATATTCACAAAGTCCAATTTCATTCCGAGCTGATTTCCCAAGAAATTTTACTTTCTTCTTGCTGTTACCTCTTCTGTAAACAAACAAATAAATATTATATGTGGAAAATATGTTTTCTTCTTTTCGAGCGTCCTTCCTCCCTCGCATCCTTCCTTCCTTCTGACTAGTTTCGTCATGTTTCACGTGCTGCTGCATAAACCAACAAGACAACACCCGACCGACCAGTAGCCGCAACCCAAGGCGGAATATAATAGCGTGTCTTTTTTCGACAGAATAAACAGCAGGAAAAAAGTTGCTTGTTTGGAAAACACGTGCAGTGCTTTCACCACACTTCCATTATTATCACGCACACTCGTCGTCATATACCAAACACACGTCTTGCAAATGAGTTTGTTTGCATAAAAATATGTTTTTGTTCCCCCCGTGCTTTTGTGTCGCTCTGCTCTTGTACTGTCTGTTCTTGTGTGGTTCGCTGTTGACGTGGTCATGAATTCCACTTTCATTCTTTGTGCTAGAGTGATGAAAACCCTTACAATATGCACGCATCATCATGCAGATTATGATCTCTACAATGGTGTGAAAAGTCTGTGTACTGTGTGGCGTGGGGAAAGTGGTTGAAAACTCTAGTGAAATCATCCCAGTAATCCCACAACACTTTATTGGCGGTTAGCACAAGGGAAACAACGCAAGGGAAATGCGACTTTGCTGAAAAGAGTTGATGAGATACAATCCTCGTCTTTCATACGACATGATGACGATAATAACGCATATTTTTACTTGCGAGTGAAAGCAAAAAAAACATTATGCAAGGAACTATCATCATCATCATCATTTTGCATTATTCAAGAAGACATTGAGCAAAAAATACTACTACTGCAATAGCACCGCAACGCAATACTCCTTCTACACAGCACAACAACCTTTGCAGAATATCAAACGGGAATGATAATAAGCCGGCATCCTCAACAAGCTACTAAAATACACATATGTAATAATGCAGTTATGAAACTGTGTGGAGAAAGCCATTACCCAACATTATTACATGAGGGAATTGCAGTCGTCAAAATTGATGGAAAATGAATATCAAAACTGATGTTTGCTGAAGTTGTCTGTATAGCTGATATATAATTCTCCGATTTAATTCAAGCTCACATACTCACGTGGTGTTATCGTGTTGTTGCTTTTGTTGATTATGGTAGTGTGATATGTTAACAAGTCTGATGCGGTGGTGAAGACGAAGACAGTGAAAACTACCAATAAACGTGCACACACATTATTTGTTTTTCTATGCTTCCGGTGGTGACTGTGAACAGGCGTTAATGGCTTTGCATTGGGAATTCGCATCACGATCAAAAAGGTATTCCGACTGGGCGGGTGGTAATGTTTTTTTTACTTAGTATTTACTTCTCACAAACTCTCTCTCCTTTTCTGCTTAGAAGTTGAGGAAATCTGACAGTAGTAAAAAACACGAAATTGAGATAGGAGGAAATAATGCGAAGCTATCAAATTTAACTGTAGTGCTCCAATTTACTAGATCCCGATACCAAAGTTTGTTATTTAAAAACAAGAGAAACAGGATTATGTTGAATAAGGCGATGGTGCAGTTACGGTTGTGTTTATGTGTCCACTTAAATGCATGGAAGGAGATACTCTATATAAGGTCAATGGTGTCGTGTCACACTTCAATTTTTCTACCGTTCAATTACTCAAAAGAGGGGATGGTAATTTTGTAAATATTATAGGCATTGTAGCTCTATATACACTATATTCATGCAAATTTGTAGGCAAGAGTGTAAATAAAAGATGGGGATATGACGTGTTTACTCGTAAAAATATTGAAGTTTTAAGATGATATGGTTCATAAGCAGAAACAGTAACCCTGCTGCTGCTGTGTGTGAGTTACCGTTACACTTTTCTTCTTCTTTACTTGCCAATGGGATGGACGGCAGTTTGTAGTGTGTCAAAACTCTGCGGTGGTAGAATAAAAATAATCCATCATACAGACTTTGAGTTTCTCTGCATCGTCTCTTCTTCTCTTCCATTCTTCAGAAATTTTTGTGCTACTTTATTTGGAATTTTACTTTTCCGATTTCCTTACCCAAGTAGTTTTTCTTGCTGTCATGTGAGAATAATGAAGGGAAATGGGAACTAGTGTATTGTAGAAGAGCTGTAACGAGAGGAGAAGCGTGCCTAGCCTTTGAATGAATTTCAACTGTCAGGGAAGAAGAGAAGACTGGATTTTACTGTGTACCAACCAGCAGCACTACTTTCTCCCTTCGTTTTTCTTCATCCTTTCATGATATTTACGAGGCACAAAAAATATCACTGCTTACATACATATGTATGCAATAATATGATCTAGGTAAATGTAGATGTATAATACATGTACGTCGCTATTATATTTAATGATGATGTTAATGTAGGGATATAATAGATATAGCCAAGTTGCATAATACACTTTTCATCTTTTTCTGCAAAGAACGTCATGTCTGTCACTCATAGTCCTTATTAGTTAATGCCAAAACTTTCACATTCCCGAGTTTATTCAGAGGAGAGCAAGTTGGCACGCTACGATGGACGAATACAATAAAAATGGGCGTATGTACAGACGTGTATTCATTCATGTGTGTAGCTGAAACAAGTGTAGTGTATTAGATTCGCTGGAGGAAGAGAGATCCAGTCCCGAGTCCTAGAAAAAAAACTTGTACAAAATTACCAGATAGTTTGCATTTTATGGAAACTCAAGCCGTGTTTATACTTTTGTTTACGTTTAGCGAAATTAAAGGTATATTCATGCGGAGAGACACGCGATAAATCAGAAATTATTCATTTTGAAGAGATAGCCATGTACAATGGCAAATATAACTTTGGGCATAGACGCGAGTGAATGGAGCCTTTCAAATCCGAAGCGAATGAAAGGTTTAAAGTCGAGATTCTTTTCATTAATGAAAATATTTGTGAATTGTACATGATACGCATGTTGCGAGAAATGATTTTCTTGCATATGAGCTTCGTTACCAACAACAGTCAAAATGATTCTATTCAATTTTTGCATTGAACAATTCAAATCCAAATTAGGTATTTTATGTTTTGGTAACCATTTTAGTTCAATTTAAGACGCATTATCACTACATGGGGTCATTCATTTTGTGTGCGGTGTCGGATATGACGGGAATGCTAATAAAAAGCATTGAAAATGGAACACATGAATAATGATGAATGGCCCCATTGTGAACTCATGGAGGTCATCAATATATAATGCTGATTACTGATTACAAACTAGTTTTATACACCTCGTGGCTCGCTGTTTGTTTGCACGTGTATCACGTTGATTGAGTACTTTCCTACGACTACTCATAACTAGAGTTTTGAGTTGTGAATAGACAACTTTTCACTCTATCAAATTCTCTCATTTAAATTATGATCATGATGATGACGACGGAGAAAAACTTTTCCAACCACTTCACACCGTTCTATACACACTTTCGAAACTTTTACATTCCCTCGTAAAGGATTAATGCATTGCTCGTGTCAACCATCTGGAAATAAGAACCCTAGACTAAAACGTTCATATTGCCTATAATATTCTACTTTTAAGTAGTTCTCAAAAATAATTTTCTTGGCTTACTTAAGCAGAGCTTTTAGAGTGTGTGAAGTTTTCTAGGCTTTTACAGTGTATAATTTTCACCTCTCCAACTATTAATTAAAAATGCTATATAGTCTGATTACTTTCAGTAAAGTCTATATCTAACGATAAGTAAGGGAAATAATCTCTGCCTAGCCAGTAGCGTTTGTACGGTAAGCTATAATATTATGCGCGCTCGGAATAAAAAAGTAAGCCTTTGCTAATACCGTGAAAATCTCTATCTGGCAATGCAAAATGCACATGTACCGTAGGCCCGCTTTCCCTCCAGTAACTGCGTAGGATCTCTTGATCCCAAGCTCATTGGTTGTTACAAAAGATTTCCTTCCTTTAATTATGTATCAATGTAAATGTCCATCTCATACATGCCTTCTTCGTTCGGTTTTCCTAACGATAACTGACTGGTACAAAGTTCCATGTCGATGGATTACATATTATCGTCGGTTGAGAACCTACTTGTAAAAATGAAGGCAAAGAACACTTTTCCAGAAGAATCAGCTAATTGGTGACTACGCGTGTCAAGTGGGGTAAACTGGGATGTCAGGTGTTTCCTAAAGTTTTCCAGTTGTGTAAGCTATGTATGATGAATATATGTAATTCGATCGTCTTTCAGTGCTTCCAAATCATTCCATCTTACACCAGGACGATTGTTGTCATTCCGTAGTAGACCGGCTAAACTCACTATAAGTATTTGGATAGTGTAAATTGTACAATAGACGCTCTTGTGTCTGATTTTGAACTTGTTTGATAACTCATGTTTCATCCGTTCTGCCTGGTTTATTTTGCACACGTGTCACAAACATTCAGCACGTGTCCTGCATCCTTTGTAAAGCAACCTTTGTTTGTATTGCCTGCTTCAATAATTTATTTATTTCCAATGTCAAAATCAAAGAGTGCTCCTTGGAAGCACGTTTGCGTAATATACTGCATCCACTTTGTGAGGATAGTGGTATTTAATAGATTATTCATGGAAGCGAGACTAGAATCCTTTATTATTCCCTCCAGCAAGCTATTTTATCTGGTCCAGTGCATATATCTCATCATCTCATCTCCGAATCTGCATACAGACATTCCCTCTGGATTTTCTCCATGTCAGGACAAACCAATGTGGATATAGTAAACAAGAACATAAATAGAGTGCTCATGTCGTTTTGATGATGGCTTTTGAAGATGATTAATTACCAGTCACCGGAAAAGAGAAGGGTTGGGACGTGATGGGATAAAAACAATAACGGGTTTTGAGCAATTGTCATGAGTCATGATGATATACTATTTTGGAATACATCTCCCATCCCTTTCGTTCAGCATCACTCGCCTTTCCATTCATTTCCCGTAGATGCCAGTTTTGTGTTGCGTAATTTATGTTGATGCTGTCAAGGTGCCTGTCTAATGCTGCTGCTGCTGGGAAATTGAAATAGCTTGGCTCTCACTTTTCGCAATATTTTATGGTGAACTGAAGCCACCATCCATGATCATTTCGATATTTCAACACCAGCTTTCTCCAAAGACTAATTTTATAAACTGATATTTCAATTTGTCGAAACAATTTCTGGTTATTCAAAATAAAATATGACGGAATTTCCAATCGAAGTCGGCTACAGATCATATATCCGTCTCCTGCGTACAAAATGGGACATTGTGTACCACAGCAAGGATTTGTACTTTTCACACGCCAACAAGATCCTCGAGCCGCACTATGACATGACCACAAAAGAGTTTTATGGGGCGGAAACAAACCCAACGAGATTGGCAATCGTAAAATTTATTGATTTGTTTCGAGACGGTCCTGGGCTGTACGAGCCCGACAAATTTGAGGATCTTTTGAAGCACAGCAAAAGTTACGGGAAGAGAACCAAAGTACGAAAGCCATATCGGGCGGGCAATCATCAGCAAAGCCACGCCAGTCTGAGCGAAGCTTTCAGAGAAAACTGGTATCAGTTCCAGGAAGTGGAGCCCAAAGTCCGAGAATTATTACCGAGAACTCATTCCCTAAAATCCTCGCTTATTGTGGAAAGTCATCCATACGAAAAATTGATTGGTAGGACGTGGACACTCATTCTTGCTCCACTGCCGGTGGAATATGAAGTCATGGACGAGATGAACCAAACTGGACACACGGAGCTACTAATGGAGGCTTGTATGGATTCCCATGATTTGATTGTGGTCGAGCCAATCTGGACTCGTTTCTTTGCGACAATCTGGATACGAACATTTTGGTGGTCCAAGCTGGCAGTGAAAGGAATGTACACGTTGTCAATCATGGACTGCTGCCACAATCCGCACAGGTGGGAGCGAAATCTGTTCCGTTTTCTGGTAACAGCAAGTATCCACGCTGGACTTGTGGCCATGATGCAAACAAATCCACTGGCAAAGTACAAGCTACCTGATCGCTTTCACGATACAGAGTCCCTAAACGAATTAAAGTATTTTAAAGAGTTCGTTCCGACAATTGTTGATAAGGTAGTGGTACTCTTTAGGGATGAGGAATGGAAATTTGCAGAGTCACTGAGGATCATGAAAGCTCTCGCTGCAATCAACTTGTTTGTTCTGGGCTACAACCACATGTACGGCATTCACCACTGGTTTTCATTTAATAAGAATTAATCGAAAGTCTAGTTGGTAATTATATCAATTACAAGTTCATCAGTACAGTTTTAAGGTGTATGCCATATAGTTAGCCAGTTTTATATCTTAATTTAAATAAAAGTTAATAATTAAAGTTTTTTCTTTCGAATCAATGTACGTATTACTTATTACCTACAAAGCAAGCCTGATACGATACCTGATCTGCTTACATTTTGTAAATAAATGTTTTGTAGGAATATGTGTACGTGAATAGAATGACATCCGAGAAAGGATGCAATGCCTATTTTTCTTGAGTTCTCTATGCGGATACTTTCCGACAAAAGTCAAAGACATCATTAACTGTGGATGCTCTTTTATTGCAATCTTGTCACAGTCAAACATGGAAATTCTATGAATTATAAATATCAACTCGCAAATAAAATCTATTTACAAAACACTTTGCTCGGATTTCGATTGTAGTTGTCAATTACATCAACACTACTTGAGATTCACTTGCTAGCCTTTCTTGCTAGCCTTGTTAGTTTACAATTTCATCAAACTGCGTTTTATCAACACTGCGTGAGGTCTGAGGTCATACTGACTTGAAACTTTGTACTTTTTATCGGGATGAAAATTACTTTTTTTCCTGGTGTTTGTGGTGATGGTATGTTAATGGCAGTACAAGACTCTGCTTCCAAACTACCAATTCCGTAAGGTCGATGTTTCTCAAAAAAGTTTCCGTTTTGACAAATCACGTCTGCACAGTTTTTCAAACCTGTTTCTGTTTCTAAATGTTTTTAGAGGAATTGCAGCTCGAAAAATGTAAACACATCAATCATGAAGTCCTATAGACGATAAGTGTAGAATGGACATTGCATCGGTAAACTGTAATTGTAATCGTTTTGCTAAGGAAAGTCCCAAGAGATTCTCTCATTCTCATTTTTTTCAGAGGCAGACACGTTGAGCTTCTGCAGAGCCAGCCCAGCATGTTGTACACAACAGCGTATTTTTTATGATTGCCATTCACATTTCAAGGATCAACTAAATAAAACACGTAGACCATGTACACTGTCTGAAAAAACGTGACATTTTCTTGGCTACAGTGCTTGTGCTGGTGACCTCCCACGTTTCTTATTACGAAATGGCAAACAACAAATTCGTGTGGGATTCTGCGGAGAAAAGGGTCGCGCATCGTCTCAAGAGAGGCTTACTTCCTGTGCCATTTAAATAAAAATATGTATCACGTCTCCCCAAATATTAAATATACAGACGGACAGGTTCGTCTTTTGCTTAAGAGATACTAAGACAAACAAGATGGTTAATCAGATTAGCAAACATTGTTTGCCTTCTCTCAAGAGAGCTCGTCCATAATCTCCGTAAATTCTATAATTATTTCCCGGTTGTAGCGTTACTATTATCATGAAGTAGATTTTGAATCGGGCTGTTATTAGAGAATTTAACATAGGTAAATTTCAAGGTTACTATTCTGTTAATTGCGGTATAGGTATGCAAATGCATATTTACCGATGTCATTATATGTGGGTTTCCTTTTTCAACAGCAGTTTTGTCTAGTAAGTATGTAGTATGTACCGTGCCTTCATAAATTAACCGTAAAATTCTTGGTACGCTTATAATAACAATGTTGTACATGAACACTCAATTCCCGTCGGTTCTCTCCATTTTATCTCACCGGTGCGTTGTTCTAATATGTGGAAAGGATGAGTTTACTTTGCTCACAGTAGTCTGTTCGACATGGGTAGGTTAGGTAGTACGTATTCCATTTTACCATGTCACTCCACTCAAGTTTCCAAAATGAATATAAGCCACTCACCGTTGCTGCTGAAGGTATATTTTACTTTTAGCGCTGTTCCTACAGGCACGAATATAAATTGGAATTATAGACAGAGAGGTAAAATAATTAGTGGTTAGTAAAAACATCAAAAACTTTCACCAGACAATTCGATTCACTGTCTCCAGCCGCCGTCACCTCAAATAGAATGTAGAATCATTTATTGGTTTCCCTTTCTGCAACAGGAGTTGCCATAAACTGACAAGATGGTAATACATAGTCATCTGCGGAAAGTACACTTGTGTGAGTCCATGCGTATCTATTACACACTCTCTCAGTGAGTCAGTACAAATTGAGAAGAATAAAATTCTGAGAAATTGCAATAAAAACTGAGTGTATGGAAATTATAGGGAATTGGATTTCCAACTTCTTTTCTTTTTGTCGCCAGAGAATTGTAGTGTGCTGCTGCGTTTATTGTGGTCCGTCGTACTATGGAAGCCAGCAGCCGCAGCCATAAATTTACAATTACCATCACGCACCACCAGTTTGCATTTGCATCTAAAACAGAACAGAACCTACCACTACTTACCTACCCTCTTGTATTCACATTGCATTTGGAACACCATTCCAGGTGTGTTCTATTCGAATTGTGGGAGGAATGAAAATGATCTATGTATATGTTATATGGAATTGATACTTGCTGTAGTTGGCTGCTGGTGACACTATAGCAGGGGCAGATGGCCGGAAATCTCTTTTATATACAAGAAATTTAAAATTGAAGAGTAATTGGAAGGGAACGTGCGTAGCATGAAATTGGAAAGGTAGTCGGGAACAAAATAGAAATTTTCCTATTTCATCTTTTGACAACATTGTAACACTGGTGGAACCCATTCTTCCATAGTATCTGGAAATCGATCTTGATTTCATTATCGTTATTACCGCTACATGCAAAGAAACATCATCTCACATTACCCTCGCTGCTCGTTCACGTGCACATCAAAACTATAATCAATTCTTTCACCTGGTTGCTTTTAATTGTTACATACGTGTGTTATCACATCAGAATCAGTCTACAAAAAAATAATGATGGTGAGGATACCCGTATATTACTGGATCATTCTGCTTTTTTGTATATTTTTACACCCGTATCTTTATCTTTATAATATGACTACGGTTGCGGTCTGAAATGACGAGTGGTAGAGATACTCGGAGAGAAAAGCTGCCCCGCAAATGACAACACTGATGACGTACACAACAAAAATAACGGAAACGCTGCCTTTATCAAAGCCCAGCGGTTCTACGGGCACATCCTCCTTCGTCTCTGTTTTTGACTTGAATCTGTACAAATCTTGCGCCCGTTGGGTGCCTTGAATCCGGAAAAAGAAATGCATCCAGTACGGATGTACGCCATTTGCCTGGAGACGATGTAGTAAATGTAGCATGACGTTCGAAGACATGGATTCGGTGGACACAGCTCTGCTATTTCTTTTTACGCCATCATCATTTTTATTGTTCATCCCACCGTCGTCGTTTCCACTGTCCTTTTCCTGTCCCTGCTCATGTTGATGACGGTGGTGATTATGAGGGCTTTTTGGAGAAACAAAAATCCACGCTTCAGGAATCGAGTACGTGGAGCTAAGCTCCTTTCCCATGTGGCAGTAGCGCTTAGACTTTCTCTGCTTTGCGTTCCCGTAGTAGTACTCCTGCTCATTTCTCTCTGTGAGCAATTTCCAGTACATCATTATCAGGAGGAAGGGTCCAAACAAGACCGTACGAGTGTCAAAGGCCAAGGATCGGACAAGTTCCGGAAGCGTACTTTTCATTTGAATCCCTTGCGTCAGCAGCCGTAAGCTGGCATTTGTTGGCGAGCTGTCTGCCATGAGTTTTGTCATAAAAACGATATTTTTAAAGTAACCTGCGTTCGTGTACACAAAGTTGTACTGCTTTCTCGCCACGTCATCCACAGTCTTCATCACGTCCTGCGGCAAAGGTGCAATCAGTAAACTGGTCAGCACTCCAGAGTACAAATTGTTGAGAATGAAGCAGATGACCAGCCACAAAAGTAAAACTTTGCTCCGGTTATTCACAGTAATTGTGCCAGAGAAAATGGCGGAAATTGTCATGAATGCGGCGGTAACAAGTCCATTATTTTCTAGACGGGGAGTAAAAATGGGTGAAATGATGCCATCACTGCTGCTTGTTAGCCACAAAGTTAGCGTAATGGCTATTGCCCCCGCCGTAAGAAGTAACCATACGATTATGTTAAAGGGTTGCAGAATCAGCTTCAGGTTTACTTGCTGCATTTCTCTGTTCACGTCGCAGTAAACAAAGTTGAAGTATTGGTAAACTGCGAGAAAAATGGAAGTTTCTGAACTGTTCAAAGGTTCATAATGAGAGGCAACAAGTTTCGGCACTACAAATGGAATAATAAGGCCATTATATCGAGTTTTGTCAATTTTACCCGTTTTGATTTCTCCGAGGTCAGCCACGATGGGCGTAAAATTGCAGAGTTTGGCTAGTTCTGTGACTAGCTTGCCGATCGCCATTAGAGTTTTATTTCTTTCTTGAGTTATTCCCGAAAAACCAAAAATGTCGGCGGCTCTCGCATTGGAAATGGCCGTTAACATGGTTTGAGTTATAAGACCGTGTGTTCCAATGAGGACGGAAGTTCCATTCAGATTTGGCGTCGTGTAAATGGACATGTCGGATGCAGAGAAATTAGACGCTGCTTCTAAGCGCGTGTTTGTCAGAAAAAAAAGGATTTTTTGCTTTGTTCTTGCACTGGAATTGAAATGATGGAGCTGTCACATCACACTGCGCTGTCAGAAGGGAAAAGTATAGCACTTTCTTAATCCTGAGTTCTCTGGAATTCTAGATTGAATCTATAGACACGGGAGAAAGCAGTAGTTGATGTCATATGGATACGATACTGTGCACTGGACTGGTGATTTATTCAGCAAATGAAACGGTCGATGTGAACACAAGCAATGGTTTAATTAGATTACTTATTACTGTAAGCAGCTTATTTATTTAATGAGCTTGTGGGAAACCGGTTTAACATGCTCGCTGAAAACTTGCAAAAATGTAAATAGTAGCAAGAATAAAGTATAAAATCTACGCAATTTTTATCATAGTTCACCCGCAAATTAAATGTTGTATACCTACATTACGTACAAAGTATATAGAGACAGACGTACAAACAGAGGGTTTTACTAAGCTACCCTTGTGCAAGCCCACGTGTAACAAACTAATTTTACGCTATTTAACGATGATAACTCTGGCTGACTGAATCGGATATGAGGCAACAAAAAGTGTCTCTCTACAAGTTTTACGGTTGACGATACTCTTGTTCTCCATTAACTGACTCTTTTGACCATAAATGATTACATAATTATGAGACTTGGCAGTATTTTTCTGGCCCAACATCTTTTTTACAATACAACAATTTCATTGGTATTTCTCCGTAAGCATGTCACCTCCATTTTTATTGTTCGTCTAATGATGCCATAAAGATTTTTCATGGTGGCAATATGAAAACTTAACTATCACTTAAACCCGTTTACGAACATCATTGCTATTTTAGTACACATTTTGTCTAGTATAAATGTAATTTCCACATGTATGAAATTAATTTTAAGTGTTGTCTTTTAAAGAAAATTATAATACAATTAGTGTGCGTGCCATTGTGCTCATGTATGTACACATGGCTCATTTTCTTTCGTACAATTAAGGCTACTATTACATTATCCTATTTACATTTAGTATTAGCTAACTTGACATTGAAGTGGACCCTCCTTCGACGAATACAATAAAGTGGGCTGTAACATGCGGTAGAAGCGTGCACACCTTTAAAAATAGTATTTTTGCTCTGAAGTGAGTGAGTCTAATGACAGGTTTCAGCAGACTCGTAGGGATATTTTTTAAAGAATGTGCAGACATTCAGAACTGACGCAAAACTGCTTTGTTCCAGCGTCTATTGTAATGATTTGTTGTTTGAATATACAGATATGATTAGAAAGGAAATGGCCATTGTGGTGACATCAAATTTGTGACAGTTTGTACTATCACGCACGTCAGTCCTTTAATTTTGCAGGACAATGGTACGTATCCGGTGACTGTCAGATCCAGGGTCGGTCGTAGACACGGTCACGCAATAAATTCTAATTTTTTTTATGATATCTTCTCCACGTGTCCGTAATGGCTTCTCTATCTCTCTCTCTCAGCTTTTTAATAAAATGAGTGAATGACAATAACAACAAAATGATGTGACAGAAAAATCAGCTTCAAGCATTCAGCATTCATGATACTCTTATTATTCTTGTTCAGATTGCACCATTTTTGCTATGAGTAGAGTAATAACAGGAGAGAAAGCTCATAAGTATACCATTTACACAGTTTTATTCCAAAGGTCTCAGTTGGGGGTTCATTTCGTTTTTTATGACGTTGACATCCCCTGAGGAGATTACTGAGATTAGGAGCGAAACTTACTGTGAAAATGGTGTGACGGGCATAGTTTTACTTGCGTTGCTGATGAAGAGACAATACTGGCAAAACATTTCAAGGAAAAATGAGAGGACGCAGACGAGAGTGGAAACGGCATACAAAACAAAAATAACCACAACGCTTCCCCTCTGCAAATTCAAAGGCTCCACGGGTAAATCCTGCTTAACTTCAGTTTTGCTTTTGAATCGGTGCAGATTTTGAGCTCGTCGTGTGGTCTGGAGACGGAAAAACACGGTCATCCAGTAGCTATGTAATCCAACGGAATCTATTCGGGAAAAAGTGCGCCCTAATTCGGTGGATAATTGCTGCCGTTTCATTCTAAATATCCAAACTTCCGGAATAGAATACGCAGAGCTCAGCTCTTTTCCCAAATGACAAAGTCGGTTTCTTAGCTCTGCTTTCCGGGTTTTCTGCCACGCTTCCTTATTTTTCTTTGTGAGCATCTGCCAAAAGGCCATGATGGCCATGTAAGGGGCAAACAAAGCCAGTTTCGGTTGGAAGGCTAGTCCCTCCTTGAATTGGCGTTCTGTAGGAAAGCGAACGGCGGATTGCACCAAAAGTCGTAAACTGGAATTGGGTCTGTGGCTCATTGCGATTTTCTCTGCCATCCTAAACACGTATATAAACTGGTTGTGGTATGCCAAGCGGTAATTCCTTGAGACAAGACCGTCCACCGTTTTAATTACGTCGGGTGGTACGGGTGCCACCAGAAGGCACCACTGTACAAATTATTCAAAACAAAACAGCTTGCGAGCCAGAGAAGCAACAAAAAACTTTTATCTTCCCTTGTTGTCTTCATGCCACTGCTCTTTCCGTTAATATTGGTGGTGGGGGAGGTGGAAATGGTTTGTGAGAAAAACGCACCCACGGAAGCCAGCGCCATGGCGGTGGGATCATTGGGAAAAATTGTGAAAGAGCCCAGAGCAGTTATGAGGAGGCAGGCGAGAATTAAAAGGATCCAACAGAATTTATCGAAGGGGAGTACTACCACTTTGATATCAATACCGAGCACATCTTTGCTCTGGTCGCAGTACAGGAAGTTAAAGTACTGGTACACTGACAACATCACGGAGGCCTTGGTTTTGCTCAATGGAGCGAAATGAGGCGTGACGACGCTGGGAACTACGAAAGGAATGAGAATTCCAGCAGTACTCCCGTCACTTTCCGCCAGTTTCATTAGCGAGGATGGAGGCTGCTGCTCTGACTCGAGCGTTATCGCGATTGGGGTGAAGTTGCACAGTTGGGCGAGCTCTGTTACCAGCTTCCCAATTGCCAGTAGGGTTTTGTTGCGCTCTCTCATGTGGCCGGTGAAGCCGTGTATGTCAAATGTACGTGCTGGACCGATTGTGTCAAGTAATGCCTGGGTGATGACTCCGGTTTTTGCTCCGATTAAAACTGTCGATCCGTTTAGATTTGGGATTTTATGCATTTTGCTAGTTGGGTTTGATCACTTTTACAGGGGAAAGTCACCAATGCAATGACAAAAACTGGCACAATTAGCTACTGGGTACTTATACTTCATTATTTGGTTGATGTGATTGTGATGCGTGCAGGTAATTCAACATGAAAACTGTTACTCCGATTATCTAACTTTCACTCATTGTACATGTCTAGTCACCTCAAATATTTTAATAAATAGTGATTACATGCAAACAACGGGGGTGAAATAAACTTCAAGCAATGTAAGGAACAATTTTTACAATTACCAATTTATTTTTATCTACGCCAATTATTGGAGCAGAAATAGACAAACCAATAATTTCTACTTGGAATGAATAAAGTATGGAAAATACAAAAGAGTACAAAATGAAAAACTTCAATATTCAGGGCCCACGTTTTGTCCTCGTCCTTAAATCGTCATTATACTCATTTTTATTACAAAATGTATAAAAAGTCCTATCCTATGGCATCTGAAATCCAATACGCTAAATGTTTACAGTTTTTTTATCAAATCAATTCTCCTACTTTGAACAATTGATAGTAAATATTCTTGCATACCATGCTGGGTATCAGTTGTAGACCAAATTGAATTGATTCAATGAACAAAAGGTTTGCTGATAAGAAGTTGTATAAATTCCGTGAATATATCCAAATATGCCCATGTGCCTTCTATGACATAATAGTAATAGGTATTTTTTATTGTGAAATCCCAATTTAATTTGAAATATTTATTGGTTGAACCAGACCTCCTACAGGATCAAACGTTACTCGACAAAATTATTATGTTGCCTCTTTCCTCTCTACCTTTTGAGAGTTTTGAAGTATTTCGTGAAATTGCCATTGCTCCCTTTGAAATAAATACATAAAAAGGAGATTATAGTCCTTTTTCCTCTTCCATAAAAACTTCATATTACTACACAGACAAAGTATAATATTTACTTTTAAGCTGATTATCATGATAACATGGACAGCAACTGAACACATTTCAGTTTACCAAAAAGGTAAACATCGCTTGAAGCTCAACTTGCCGTGTAGAGCAAATTACCGAGATGTATTTTATAACGGCATGTTTATGCCAAACGGTTCCATTTTGTATCTCATTTACAAAATGCTTTGTGCCTTTGCGTCGAGTACTCTTTTGATTTTGTTGGAGCCCTTTATTCACATCCACATGAAAGAAAGGCAGAGATTGTTCGACCCAAATTAGTAAAGCGTTATATTTCCTTAAACGTTACTGCAGTATGTAGTATGGTGCTTAATTTAAAGTGTCGTTTTTAGTCATTTTGATAAGAACTAAAGATGAAAGCTGAATAGTAACTTGTCAAAGTCTACGGTACTCCACACTCATCTTCAAAAAGTTTTCTCTGTGCGCAGAAGAATGCTAATCCGCGAAAGATGGCAAAACGACACAGTGAAATGAAAGTGAAGAAAAGATAAGAGAGGGCCAGGCGGCAACTTATAAAGCAAGGAAAAAAGAAAGCTGGGTTTGAAGTTGAAGAGTTGGAGTGGGAAACGGCAATTAAGAGTTGCTTTATTTTATGAGAGCCATTCACTATTTCAGCTTGTTTTTGCGTTTACCAGCATCCTCGCCACTATAGGTACCCATACTACCAACCTGCCTACCCAGCCATAATAATCTTAATCTTGTGTGCATGTGTGTGTGCAAACGGCATATATTGCGGTGGTGGAATATCCAGTCAAAAGAGGAGACGAGGTTCCATTCCAGCAAAGATTGCCAGACGTGTACCGTGTTTTCCACGTTCCCAGAACAGAACATGGCATCATCATCATGGCTTATATACGACTTTGTTGGATTGTATGTTCGTTTCTCTCTCTTTCTGTTCCTTTTGAAGTACGTTTATGGAGCTCCATGGAATGGAACTGTTTTGTGCGGTGGTGGTTGGTTGGTGATGGGATGATGATGATACTTGCTTGCTTTGCAGCTAGAATATCCAAAAAAACACTCACGAACGAACGAGCAAACATGAAAATGAAGCAAAAGGTTTCTGTATCAAAAGTTGGTCGAGTTTTTTGGAGGTTGGGTTGGAGCTCGGCTCTAGAGAGAAGAGGAAAATCTCTTCTACAATTTGTGAGGACACGAATTGCATCCTCTTGATAATAGGAGAACGTACTCTGCACAAGAGCTTCTTCTGTATCTTGGCCCAGTGTAGTGTGTGGTCTCTTCTCACTCACACAGCAGCAGGCAGATAAGTAGAAAGAAAGATACCGCACACAAAAGGCTCGCAAGTTGTGTGTGGATACCCCACCTTTTTAGCATGTCAAACAATACAAGATCCTTGTTTGCTTTACATACTCACTCGACGACAGACACACACGGTCGCGTTTCCTTTGTACGCTTTTGTTATATGAGATTGTCTTTTTGTGGAAAAAACGTAAGCATACCTAATCATAATCGCGTACATCCCTGAGATGCATTGCTAACCCTTTGTACGCATCACCCACCATCATAATATCGCGAGTCATGACTATATAGTCGACTATATTAATTTCTGCTAAAGTTTTTATAACTCCATTGAAAAATGCAGTTGCCAGAAAGTATAAGCACTTGAATGTAAGCAACATTTATTATTGCAATTTGCGACTGAGAGGCCAAAATGCTGCTTGAGATGCAATGCAATGCAGAGTCATGATTTAGGTGAATGGGTAAATAATTTATGATGGGATTTTGCAGCTGAAGTGAGGAAACTTTTGCTGTGGAATGTGAAGAGAATGTTTCATTTCATTGAGCACAGGGCAAAGCTGCATTATATCTAGAAGAGTCAGATATAGGTAGATATATTTAATGGTATAGAACGCAACGTGGTGGCAGACTGCGAAGAGGTAGCGGTGGAGAGCTGGTTTTGTACAGTCCAATATCCCAATGACTTTGCTCAAAGTGCGGACTGTGCCCCGCATGTACCCCGAATGAATCCCAAACGCACATTTGAGAGACTGAGAATCCCATTCATAAAAGGAGAGAGATGCGATGAACATGATCATGATCATGTTTGTACTATTCACTATAGTAGAACTGCTATAGTTTTATACGGGTTATTAGAAGAATAGTCAATATTTTATACATACTGCTTTATGGCATATTTGGGAAATCTATATTGAGAATATAAAAGAATCTCATTAGACTCTATTTTCCTTTTCAATTCGAAAAATGTGCAGATATAAGCATTTCGACTGCTGCTGAACATCCCCCAAAACTCGAAGGATGCTTTTGTGATGCAAAGTGAAGATCAGACTTCTCATGAAACTCGGATTGAAATCGCGGAGCCACTTTAAATGTAAAAACTGTGCAGCAGGAATAATAATGTTGTTGAGATTTAGTGCATCATCAGGATCTAGTGGGGGAGATGTAGTTTTTGAAGTTTGCAAGTTTAGTGTTTGCGAGTGAGACGCCATGATATTCATGGAGTAGTTTAATGAGCTTCTGTTCGCTGCTCTGCTAGTCACCAACATCCATCGCCGTCACATTAGTTTACACAACAAAACCAGAGTATCACACACACATATATCTAACGATTTTGACAATTTGAGCCGATAACCGATGCTTACCCGTGCACAACACCATGGACTACATCCGTGAATTCGACATTCGACTCGAGAAAGAAATGTACTACGCTGGAGAGTTGCTGTCTGGAGTTGTCGTTTTGGACACGAGCGAAAACTTCAAACTGAGAGGTAACATAAATATTTACATGTCTATTTAGGCTACACAACTTTGAATGTCACTCAATCTAAACTTTCTCACTAAAACTTCTTATTTGGCTGTACAGAAAAGTAGTGCATATAGTTGGGTGTAATTTAATCTGGGCAGAGAACGGAGATGTTGTTTCTTGTGGTTGTTGATGATTCGCTTCATTTTTGCAGACAAATTGCTTTTGTATTAGCATGATTATGATTATAAAGTAGTAGCGTGGTACAAAAGTGCCTCTATATCTAACGATAAGTCATGATAACCACAATTCACTATGATGATGGCGCGTCATCGTCGTCGTTGCTTTTTAGACAATTTTCCACTGTCAGCTCAGCAAATATGAGGAAACCCCACTTAGCTTGTAGCACTTGTAAGTTTTGACGTTCTGTGTCATGTTTGTCCGTCCGTACTCGCCAGTATGTATGTAATGTCTCATTCGAAATCACGCCGCAAACACAACGATAATAAGTCATCAGCATTTTGTGGTATGTACATGCATATGCACACCTCCTGTGGGAAAGCCTTGGCGATGACCGTCACGTCATTTTTTAACTTCTTTTTTTTCTCCATTTGCAGCTATGTATTTATATGATCTGCATGTGTGTGTGTGTTTGCTTTTGGACACTTTTTACCCAGGAAAATGAAAGCAGGAGAGAGAAAACCCTCTGGGATATTAACTATTTATTATAGTGCACATAATATAACATTTATAGAGATTTTATATGAACGTTGCTCTCAAAAGTACATAACTAAAAAGCAGTTTAGCCATTACGGATTAATGATGAAAGTAAATTGTCCGTAAACTAAGCATGAAAGCCTTATAAGAGTATGTGCTCCTTTTTTCTGTATACGCAATACATATACACATTAAAGTGTTTGTTCTTTCTTCTCAGGAGAGAAAATCAAGTTGTGTTTCTATTTAGATTGTGTGTGTATATAGGGACGAGTTGGTACATTCATAATAAAGCAAGATGAACCCAACTGAAACACAAACTAAAGTATTTACCACCAAAAAAAGCTTATAAATTCTTTCTGTTTTTCTTTCTACTTTTTTTTTCTAAAAAAAATTCGGCATTAATGCATGTTGTAAACTATCCTTACCATTTTACTTACATAAATATAATGGTAATGTGTCTGTCTTGTGTAGGAGTAGAGGAAACATATTGCTCCCAGAGCATATTATTAAGTTGCCTTTTTATGCCAATGATGATGACAACGGCACTAATAAACGCATCCTCCCACTTTCCTCCTGCCTGCGCTACTGCTCTTCAGTCAGTAATTCTCCGAATGGTAGTAAAGAGGTGTTTTCAAAATGCACATTAAACCGCTTAATTAAACATCAGTTACCCTCTCACAGTTCTCCTTCCGTCCATGTTTCACAAAAAGTTTCTCCATTAGATTATTACTATTATTCTGCTTTCTCTTTTTTCAGCGATTCGGGTGAACCTGAGGGGAAAAGCGCACACAGAGTGGAAAGTTATTATCAGCGGAGATCGTCGAACAGTAAAGGACGATCAACATTTCATCGACGACAGAAGTGTAATTTGGGGTAAAGGTAGGTAGACACTATGCAAATATAAAATGTATTTTTAGATAAACGATCTGGATATAAAATATCATAATTTTCATGGTGTCTAGTCGCCTGAACGGAAGGATACAAGTTTTAAAGTTTTTCCTCTACTTTTCTATATCTTTTTAACCTTCAAGGGGAAATGTATCCTTTTGAATGCGAATTTTGTCGATAAATCTAAATAAAGTTGTCAGAGTCAGTGTGTGCAGATTGATTAAGCTATTGTTTGGTTGGAAGGCTCCGAGAAAACACTCTTTTTGTAGGCCATGAATATGATTCTAACGAAATTATTAATGGAAGGTATTCTATAGAGAATGTAAGTAAATGAGTTTGTTGAAACTAGATACAATTTCTGCTTGATTTCTAAATAAAAAATACAGAGAAAGCAGAAGGATCCGTCCCAATATTGCCAAGAGGGAAACATCAATTCCCATTTCGGTTTCAGCTTCCTGAAACATCCTTGCCTTGCTCGTTTGAGTCTAAATGTGGAACAATTCGCTATTATTTGAAGGTAAGATTACTACTTGTTCATCTTTTCCCAGTCTGCATTTGAATTTTTGACACAACACATTTTGTATTGTCATACATACAGTCGTCGTGTATAGAAAGCAATTTCTTAAGATCCAATTCAATAGCAAATGAATGAAGGTGTTAACATACGCAGAGATCTCTCTCTCTCTCTCTTACCAAACGCATAGAAGGATGGAGATGAAGGAAAACTTTTCTTTTTAAACAGCTTTGCCAATAATTCTACAACTGGTAGAATTCTCAATCCGTCTTTCTTTGAGTAACTACTTTTTCTCCTGGAAGGAAAACGAGCCAAGAGAAAAAGATTAAAATTTCCAATTCACCATCTGCTGCCATCATTCTACCATCCCACGCAGCACACTACTCATTACACTGATTAGAGCTCTTCTGTCATCCAGCCAACCAGAGAAAATTTTCTGTTAAACCTGCGGCTCCAGCTGCTCCTATTGTTTTTTTGATGAAAGATTAATTTATTTTGTTTTGAGCAACGTAGGTACATTTAATTCACTTTGCAGGATACGAGAAATAATTTATATAAGCAAGAAGCCTTTTCTTCATTTCTGCCATTTCAGGTGACAATTGATATTCCGTATGCCTCTCCCCCACAAGGAATAAAATACTTCACGATTATTGGACCACATATCGACTGTATGGATGACAACTTCCTGGTGAGTTTTCTTGAACATTGTGACAAGGCATTTTACTGAGAAAAAAATTATGTGGGTAACTCGTAAATTGTAACGACAAACGTGGATAGACTTCCTTTCTACGATTGCCCCAAACCCGGAAATGGCTCCTCTGAGAAATCACATAAAGCAAACTACTGCATATAAATATTATTATTGTTAGTAAAGTAAAAACATTAAGCGGTTCCAACATGATATTGTTCACCATTCCACCCTAATTGCTCACTAATGGCAATGCGGGAACTTGTATAATTACCCATCCACCTCTATCCTGTTTTCCCCAAAGATTGTATGCAAGTTTAGATGCAACGATCCAAGAACCAAATACATTTTCTTCTTCTTGCTCTCTCTCTCTCTCTCTCTCTCTCTCTCTCTCTCTCTCTCTCTCTCTCTCTCTCTGGTTGCATCATCATAATTATCAAACTTAATTTTTGTCATTTCCTTATCATTAGCAGAGGAGTCCCATTCCATGTGTGTATGATGACGACTGTGTTGTAAATACCTAAAATATATTCTTCCGACGTCCGTCCGTACTTAAAACTACAGCAGAAGCTTAATAAATCTTAAGAACCGCTGCAAGTATATAGACAGCTAGGCACTGGTGGAAAATTAGCCCTAGCAGGGTAGCGGCGCTAGCAGAACATATAGGGTCTCGTAATCTACGTAATGTATAAGCTGCAGAACATGAAACCCGGCCGCCTATCCTGCACATGTTAAAATGCGTGCAGAACCTATGGCAGGTTTTCCACCAGTGCAGCTAGGTATATGTAGTTGTGATGCTACTTATAATAATAATGTTCTTTTAGCCATCTCATCTCTTCTCCTTCCAGTTGCTTTTCTTCTTCATCTTTCTTAGAAAAGATATCAGAGTCTCCTCCTGAGCAGCAGCGTTCTCCTCCTAATAGTAATACATATACCTACCTACTATTATCCTTCTCCTCCTCCTCCTCTGCCGTTGCCACTACTGCTCCTCTCATCCCCATTACTTTTATTGCTTGCCGTTAAAGTACAATTTCAAAAGTGAGGAACCCCTTCTTCTATCCATACACGCTATATAATGTATACCCACACGTCTGTCCTTTCCCTCCAGTCTTCCTTCATCATATTTCATTTCACTTAACGCCTCATTCTCCGTAATTCCATTTAATGGCATTTTATTCGCTTTCATTTCCTTTTGCCCGTGAGATGAGAACCTTCATATAGCACGTACTGCAGGTGATGATGACGGTTGGTGGCGGTGGCAGCGGGGGGAATTGTATTGTGTCCCATTGTATTGTATGGCTGCCACATAAACGTGAAATGCATCTCCTTTTACTCTTACAATTACCTGAATTTATGTAGTGATACGGCTACCACTGCATTATACTCTTGGTCTGCCGCCGCCAGCGACAGAAATGGTAAAGGAGCAAAAGAGATGCTCTTATCGCTCCTGTCGTCGTCATTATATTTACTACTGCCATTCCCATCATCCTACTTACTTTTATCATCTTGCTTTCTCTCTCTCCTTTCCATTCTCATTATCGAATTGCTGTTTGAAGCGTTTTTACTCCCACAGCCTATATGCGCAGTGGTTTTATGTGGTGTCGCAACGGAGCTGCTACAGAGCAGAAGCTGTAGAGTGGTTTAAAAAAAGGCAAACCATTTTGTAACAGTGACCAAGTCGACTGGGATAACTGGAGGAGAAATGGAGGAAAAGGGAACGATAAAAACATGAATAGATTTTTTTTGTACAAGCCATTGAAACTTTTCTTTTGTCAACTTTTATACTCTCGGCGAGGACATGAATGAATGAACGTGCAGAAAGAAAAGGGAAAGTTGCTGGCTGGAAAACAGGAAACGATAACCTCTGGAAATTTTTCATCTGGTATTGTTGTGCAGTTCTCAAGGTCCGTACAAACGGGTGGTCGGTCGCCATTGTTGATAAAAAAAGTGAACAGCTCCATTGTTGTTAATCAAGACCTTGCTAGTAGAATTTTAGTTGTTTCGACAGGAGGAGGAATGGGGTGACCATACACTTGTGGTGATTCGTGCTGGTCAGTGAGTGGTCCAGCTCTGGAAACAGTGAGGTGGTGATGATTCTATATAGAGGAAAAAGTTGGATGATAAAACATTGGCTAACTGAAGATGACACGTAAAAGTACACACACTGGGAATTGAATGAAATTGGGGAAAGTAATGATGATGAATTATAGTATGTTGTTTGGAGATAGGCGGAGAAAGTAAACTGTAATGGCAGCACTTATTGGGGCAACTTCTGTTCAATCGCTAAATTATTGGACTACTTTTAACGGGAAAGTTTTTTAGTTTTTGGAAGGAAGGAGTGCATGCAAGGTTGACTTTCTTTTATCAAATCATGGCGACGGGGGCAATGTGTATAAAATAAAGTTTGATTTGTATTGGGAACAAGAAGGTAGGATTTTTTTGGGAAGAGGAAATACGCGACTCGAATATAGGGACGTTTCCTGGCTCCTGGATAATTCCAGTTTCAATTTCAGACCAATATTCAATAATATTTTGATAAAAATACAATAGTCAACTGACTTTTACTTGTATTGTTCCCTGTGTCTTGTTATGTGGAACGGTAAACAAAAGACATGAGAACAGAGAAAGCATTTCAGGCATAAAGCAAGGCTAAACACGGTGAAAGTTGGAAAAAGTACGACATAATATGATTACTATTATTGACTATTGACTTTGGTGCCACCAACCACCAACAATAGTATGAAAAATCTCCACACAAATATAGTAGCCTTTTTTTGCCTCCTTTTTTGCTGAAAGGCTGCTGTGTGCTGGTTGCCTCCATTCACCTCCAATTTATGCTCCCGAATTTAATGGTGCGCAAAGACAAAAGAACAATCAGGATTACCAACGTTAATTGTGTGTCTATAATGGCTTGATCCAAAAGTGCTTTTCCCTTCTTCCTCCTCTTTCCCCATTCCAACCAAAAACTACCGATACATGCCGTAATAAATTGCCACAATATACATAAAAGGGTTATAGGTATATTTTTATAGGTAGCCAAACAAATTGGGAGTGACTTGTTGTTCATAAATTTATCTTTTGTACTGGGAACAGCAGCAGTTGTTGTTGTTCCAGGTCTTTTTTTTTCTCTCTCTCTGCAACAGTGGAGAAGAACGCAGAGAGAAGCCACTGCGTTGTCAATTAAGTTTTAGTGCTCCCTCCGCTGCTGGCACTACTCAATCTACATTTTGAAGAGTATAAGGTAAAAGGTGTAAAAGGTGGAGGCAGTGTGCATTATGATCTTCATTTCACGAGCATTAACATGACTGCTTCTACTAGTACTAAAGTACAAGGCACATCTGCCGTGCGCTCATACTTTCGTCAATGGAGCCTTTCACCTAAGCATAATGAGAAGCTTCCACAGGATGATGAAATAATAGAAGCAGCTTTTCTGGCTGGTGGTCTGGTTTGGTCTGGTAGTGGTGGTTGTGCTTTACTGCCTTTCTAATGGACATTTTAACGACGGGAATGGCTTAAAAGTAGCATGTCCTTGTGCACTCCCATTATTTCTACGATGATGATGAGCATGTCCTATTATTCCAGCGGAGGAGTCAATAATGGGCAGATGGAGAGAGGAGAAATATGTTTTGAATAGGAAAAGTTGTGGGGATGAGCAGAAGTTGGCACCGCTGATAACCTTTTTATCTCGAGTCGTTAACATTCCTCCCTCTGCCAAAGAGAACAATCTGTGCAGAGAGGAGACACAGGTAAAATGTAAATGTTTTTATCTGAAATGTTCTTCTTTTCTTTCTGTCTATGTTCCTTTCTTTAGAAACCGATCCGTGGAGAGAGCAAGAGAAAAGTATGCTGTCTTTGCTGCGAGCGCCGGATAGTTTCCCTCTGCACACAACTGGATCGCTCTGCCTACTGCTGCGGAGAAAGTCTCAGGGTGAAAGCTGACATCGATAACCAAAGTGATGAAGAGGCCAGATTAAAACTTAAACTGGTTCAGGTATGTAGGCAGTGGATAGAAGAAGAAGAGTATATGCGACTATGCGACGAAAAAAAGCAAAAGCCTTACCATTGTGCCCCACACGTGCCTTGATATGTTTTGTTGGGAATTTTATGTACAAACGACTTTCCATTTTCCTTATGATCTTTCTGTACTTTCGATACTTTTTTTGTTTATCGCGTGCCTTTCCTCTGTTGTATTGTTTCATAATTTATACCTGCAATATATCATGGGAGCAGGTAAAGTACATATTTTTTGCCTGGAGTCGATGATGCCTATTTATCTCTCTAAATCACCTGCACCAATCAAATGAATTACTTTTTGTGGAAAGGTGGCTATCTAGAAATAGGACTATGGTTAGGACTTGCGGTATGTTTCGTGACAGTAACAAAGCGCACTGCAAAAGTTAAATTTTACTACCTACCTATGTATGAATACATAACTATGATTGATTATTATAAAAGTATGTAACCTATACTAATATAGTACACCGAAAAAAATGATAAAGCAAAAATAGCAATTTAGTTACTGTTCACTATATTCAGTGTGCATTTAATTTGACGGATTTCCTTCACTGTTGTTGATGTCGATGTAACCTCTGATGATAATGATGGTGGTTCATTTCATTGGAGATGGAAAAACATTTATTTTGTAAAAAGAATATTGGCTCACCTTCGCTGATTACTTTGAAAATCTGGCGCATCACTCAAAATAATATTCTGCATTATGTAACCATTTTTATAACCACAAAGAAGTAAGTAGGAAGATTAAAGACGAGATGAAAGCGAAAGCCTTGGAGAAACGGGTATAATTGGAACGTACGGATTTTAGAAATGATAAATTAGGCAGTAGTGTACAGTTAACCAGCATTTTATTAATCATCCATCTAAAACGAAGTCGCAAATTTGTAACATTAATCAATGCGCTTTGTGCACATATACGTCGTAATAATGGCAAACAAAGAAGATAGAACAGCCCTACAATTTTCATTAAAATTTACATTCATTATCCATTAAATTGTAATTGCCAGCCCATGTGAAAGGAGGTGTATCATTCATGTCGACAACAACAAGAGTCAATTTAGCACCGGAAGCGAAAGAGTATTGATTTCTCTTTCATGAAGTACATCTTTTTATGCATGGCTTTTGGTCTCTCTGCCTGGTTTTGTTAGTCTTTTTCATCAATTCAGTCCAGCAGAGTCCAACGACCAATTTGGTCGATTGGAATGAAGAGAGAAATTTAGCATGAAAGCCTTTCTGAAAAGAACCCTAATTTATAATCATCGCACGACGAAATTCCCCTATACATCTAATATGACAACCAGGTCTAATGATATGAATTTTCCAGCACGTGGAATACTTCATCGACAAAGGAGTGCTTGGAGTGGAGAAGGAGGTAACCCATACAATTTTGGAGTATCGAAGTGCACCTGTGAAGCCCCACACGAGAACGAAATGGGACTCCCAGCAAAGTTTGGTCGTATCAACCATGCCTCCCAGTTTGGTGGGCATCTGTCGTCTCATCCAAATTTATTACGTGTTGAAAGTATGAGTGCAAAATTACCCTAATTAAGGCACATTAAAAAAAACATATTTAAACCAAATGCTGATATATTGATCACCTTTTGACTGCTATTAAAGGCTCATTTGGAATTTGAAAAGTCTGGCGAGGATCTTCATATGAATTTCCCAATTACAATAGGAACTGTGCCGTTTAGAATACCAAACTCGAAACAAAAGCCAAAAATTCAATACGGTAATAATTGTACGAAGCGCGACAACACTAATTATTGAATGCTATTTAAAATCATGTTTTAAAGCATATGCTTTGCATTGTCATTTTCAGATGTCGCATCAGACCACGTGGAAGGTGGAATGTATATCGGACCAGAGTTCCAGTTGGGTCAGGTATATGACGGAACGGTTGAATTTGGCGAATCCATCGTACTTTACCGACCGGTCTACATAACTGTGGTTCCTGCATCCTCCTCAACCACCACTCCAGGGACTACAAGAAGTGGTTCGTCGACAAAACTTAAGCCACAAAAAAGCTCATTGAAAACCCCCTCGTCATCGACAACTGCGGCGGCGGCTGCTGGTGCTGCGGCCAGTGCTCCTTCCACCAACAATTCTTCCAAGAAAGGAGGGCTGGAACCAAGCGCAAGCGAAAGAAAGTCACGACCTCACAGGTCAAGTGAAAAGACGAGTAGAGTCCAAAAGTTAAATGCCTTAGCAGTAGCTCCACCCTCGTTGCAAACAATAGCAAAGAAAAGGAGCTCGTTGCCTGATAATACCAAAAATCCGTTCGAGTCCATTAAACCTTTCTCAAAATTTGAATTTTCCTCGTTTAAGAAGGAGGAGAAAAAAAGCAACGATAAGCTTCAAAAGTCGGACGTTGAGCTGAATACGTCAATACCCAGCGTGATTAATGACGAAACGGATGTTCCACAACCTGGGACATCTACAGTTTTACTGCGCAAAAGCTCCACTGCTTTCGTTGTTCCGGGTTTTGCGGAAAAGATCCTAACGGAAGCAACTGAAACCGACGGTTGTTCAAAGGAGGATGACACTGGACAAACGAGTGAAAGTGGAGATCCATTTTGAAATGGAAAACGTAATTATTCTGGCGACATCTGAAATAATACATTCACTAACTAGTCATAATTCAGAAAGCAATATTTCCGTAGGTTGGTCAGTCATCTTCAACCTGAATCTTTCACTTCCTACCACCATAAAAATCATGAACACTATAAAAATCTAATCACTTGTATTTCAGAATGTAAACATAATTTCAGCAAAGATAAAATATAAAATCATTTACTCTTGAGTCTTTTGAGCCGACTGAGCTACCGACCGGAGAAAGTACAACTTTTTTTTATTTTCGTGACTCCATAGGATCACGTATAAAAAGCCAAGCGTAGCACAAATTGACGACACGTCATCAAAAATTATTAACTGTTCACACTAAAGTAGGGGACTGTGACTATAATAAATTTAATAAAAAGTATGGAAAAAGTAACAAATGTATGGTGCGTAAATAAAATTTTCTTTACTAATACGTGTGTAAAAGAAAAGTTTCGTTATTTTTTACGTTTTCCCAACAATTTACTGTACAACTTTATTTAAGAAATTAGCTATGCGTTAAAAACATTACCATATGTCATGTCGTGAAGAACAGTAAACTTTGATGTATTTATAACATGGAATAAATAAATAATATAATAAACGCGAAATATTTTTTACAAAACGAAAAGGCACATCTAACAATTGTTTTTGCTTTCAAATTGACGACATCAAAAGCCTGGAAAATGGCACGACTAGTATTTGCGTAAAACATAAAAATATACGATTAATTCCCCCATCACGTTTCCTCATTTTCTGAACCAGACATTGACGAGCTATGCTCGGAGTCATCAGAATAAGACACTAGTGACGAAAATAGTCCCTTACTTGAGCTGCTCGGTTGTGTCAAATTTGAATTACTGCTACAAGACGATGACTCTGGTGTTGACTTTACTACATCTGCCTTATCTTCGTCGTTAGACTGCGAATCCGAAGATGTCTCATTCACATAACCATTTCCTTGAGATTTGTCATCGATTACTGATTGATATGTGCCTTCTTCACAGTTCGAATTTAGTTCTACATCAGTTACAGACGCCCTTGTAGTTTTTGATGTAGATGCACGAACAGCATCACTTTTAAGCTTGATCCCAAATGATAACCGACGTTGTTCCAAACAGGAATTAGTATCCGATGTTTTTGAATGTTGACTTTGGCTTACATCTGTCGCTGGTTTGATTTTCGTTATGGCACTGTCACATGATGGGCTTCCTGTAGTAGCGGAAGTGGCCAGCAAAGGGAATGGAAATTGGCTTTTCTTATCTATTTCTGAGCGCTTCTCTTTTTGACGTTCATCCACGCCTATTGGAAATTAAATTATAAAGTTAATCATCGAATTTTTAATTAATTGTAAATTGTATCCCCGACAAATGGCATACTTTAACTGGAAACTGGAACTCACTCATAGCAGGTTGTAATCGAATTAGTGAAGCAACTTTTGCATCATCATCCGTTTCCTGAAGGAGAGGAATATCTAGAGAACGTTTCTTCAAAAATTCGTTATCCTTTTTTTGTTGGTCCTGAAGTTCACGTTTGCGGGCCTATAAAATTGTAAGAATGATATCAGAATATTAGCACAGTGGAATTACATACATCAAATCAAAATTTCTTTACAACCAAACATCAATTTTAAATAATTGTACCCTAAAAATGTCCCTCAGTGCTTTATTTGCCATATAGTCGTCCTTCCATCGTTCTTGGAGATTTTCTAATTTTGATAAAGTTACATCTTTGAGCTTCTTTTGGTCTTCGACACCATGCTGCAGTCTACAACATACATCGACATTATGTACTTGAATATAATGGAAAGTAGAAACAAAAACAATTCACGAATTTGCAAACTCACTTGAACATGGCATCATCCGCAAGTTTATGGATTACTTGCTTATCGTCCGGAACAACTTGCCCATTCTCAGTTGGATCCCATCTTCTTTCCTGTCGCCTTGCTCCACTTAATATGACGTAGTCCAAATTCTATAAAAACATTTAGAAATCCATATATAGGTAAACGACAAATGGCCCAATAGGTATACTTATTCCTGTGCAATGCATAAACTTTAATAAATGAATATGCTATATTGTGTATATCTCGACAAAATAATTACCGCTGGATCCGTCTTGATTTCAAAATGGTTATCACATAAATGGCATTTCATTCGAAATTGGTATACTGGAGTTGAGTAATACATCCCAATCTTCTTCTTCTCAGCGTTATACCTGAAATAGCATAGCATAAAAATGTTTATTCAACCCGTCTCCAATAGTCAATCATCTTTAATTTATTTCATGTTGGGTCATTTAAAACCATATTCCTACCTGACACCCATTCCGATATGATTATTGCATCCTTCGCACCAAATATTGTAGGGCATCTCAAACCGAATTATCATAATTCCAAGATGTAATTTACGGGCTCTCTCACGCAAGGCATGAGTGCCCATAAATTTATTGAGGCCACCCTTCTTCGGATCATAATCAGGCGGATAATATTTGTTTGTTCCTTTGCGTTCCCCCTGAAAATGGAAATTAAAAATAATATTTAAAAACATTAATAAAAATAGCAGTAAACCAGTTCCAAGAAATGACAAACGAAAACAGTAGCACTCACCATTTTAACTGAAGAGACACAGCAGAGGAGCTAACTCGGGTTCAGAATTCTATACGATTTTCTTGTATACGTTCCCCTTAAAATGTCCAAAATATTAACAACAGTTGTTATCAGTTAGTTAAAAGGAAAACTTAATTTCAGGGACTCTCAAACAAGGGCACGTGTTGAGTCAACACTCTGTGGATTGACAACAATTTTACTAAGCTGGAAAAACGCTACAAATGAAAGACAGAGCAACCTTGGAGTTTAATGAAGATACCTTAATCACTACTGCCAATATTTAAAAGAAATTAACTACTTTGCTTTAATCAAATCAGAAATATTAAATGCACCTGCCTGCACAACGTATTGATGTATCAAGAGACTAGAGTCAGCAGTTGATATTTTGTTTTGAGAACAATGGTTTGGGTTTCGTGCCAAAGATGAGTAGTTATCGGGGCAAATATAGATGTTTGAATAATAAAGCATTACGTAGAAAGTCTTTGTTCAGTCGAGTGTCCAGAACAGAAGTGTGAGTTATTATCGAATCATGAAAATGCCAAATTATTTCAGGGAGATGCAGAATTGCAGATGGTCTAAAAATATAACTTTAACTGGGCTCGTTGTAACTGGAAATTGCATAACATAACATGTTAATTTATTTAAAAACTGTAAAACATGTAGTAGGTAGAACATTTATACGGTAATAATTTACAGTACATGAATACAATAGGTTTTATAATCAAATCGATTAATTATATTTAACTTTTAAAACTACAAATTGCGACACGGCGAAACAATGAATACAAAAGCGCATTTATACAGATTAATGCATATAGTTTTTGTATTTGTACTTATTACTTATAAACAAGAATGTTATATATACTTATATATATGAATGAACTTTTTATCATCTAATTCCTTTTCATACTCTTAACTAAAAAGTAATTTTATAACCGCAACAAAACAATCATCAATTATACGCAACAAAAATCAAGAAAAAATCATGCTAATAGGTAAATGCGCATACATATAAATATTTAACAATTAAGATGATTTAGAAAAATTAGCATTGCATTGACCTTTAACTATCAGGAAACAAACTGATTCCACAACATTTATGACAAAAGACAAATATCTTAATCGCCACTGACTAGGAAAAAACTTTACCATTTGAATTTGAAATCTTTGACTTTCTTTTCGAAAAATTGCTATTTACAAGAAGACCCTTGAAAACTGTAGAAAATACTTTTTCGAGATGCAGTTCTCATTTCCTACGATGGCATTTAATACATACCGCGATACCTTAAAACATTACTTTATCTTTCCTCATCAATTTGCAAATCACCGGATGGATAATCCTCCCAATCTTCTTCCTTCGGTGGACGTGGATCAGCATTGTAATTATTGGGTTTACCTCGTCCTCTGGGATTGAAACCTCTTCCACGTCCCCGTGCACGGAAGATGCGCCCTGCGCCGCGACCTCGACCCCGCCTAAGCGCTGGATTATAGCCACTATATCCCCTGGAATGTCCTCTGAATCCCCGCCCACCTCCTACTCTGTAATCGGGCGACGAGTAAGAAAAGCGGCGTGAAGGAGATCTACTTCGACTTCTGGATCTTTCCCTGGACTTGGGATTTCCAAACCGTCTTTCCTTCCTCTTGTAGAAGTCATCACGGGCCGGCGAAACTGCCGTATTATAGTCGGACGAAGGATATCCAGACCGTCTTCGACTGCTTCTACTTCTACGCGGACTTGGACTACGGGAACGAGAGTAGGTTCTGGATCGAGCTGGGGTGCGCGAACGAGATCGTGACGCTCTAGAACGAGACCGTGAAGAAGATCTGGAACGGGATCGAGAAAAACTGCGTCTCCTCATTCTGGGATCCCTTGGCCCGTCATTTTCCCTTGCATTGACACCGCTTTCACTACCATTGGATGATGACTGCGTAGAACGTTCCCCTTCTTCTCCAGAATAGTTTACCAGTCTCTTATGTGCCATACTCTTACTTATTATTGGAGGCGCAGGTGCACGAGGTCGTCCGTCGTTTGAGGATGTTGGCTCAGAGTGCAGAGAGGCAGCACAGTCTTGATTCTCAACATGAGGGAACCGCTTAGAGGCTCGCGGCGGTGAAGGATTTCGTGCAGCTCGCATCCTAGAATCCTCATCATCCTCTTCTGATACTTCGGACATGGGTGAATCCGAACTTGAGGGTTGTCGTTCAGCCAATCTTGGAGGCACTTCATCATCTTTCTACACGAGATGATAAACACAAGTATTTATATTAGTGTTAACGATTCCGCAACAAAAAATGAACTTTCAGTGAGTCTTTCACTTCCATATCACTACTGAAAAATTAATACATACATGACTTACTCTTCCTCCAGAGTCGGCACATAATGAGGTTTGAGATTCTGGAACGAGCTGAGTGGGCTGTTGTTCTGCGTTAGAAGAAGATGCAGAAGATCCCGTATCTTGCGCATAACAAATTGCCTTCATGGGTGAATCTTCAAAATAAATATCAGCAATATTTATAAATTATTATCAACCACTACTTATAGTTAATACACCTATTTCTGTGTACTTTCCAAATCGTTTATTATTAAAAAATTACATGGATCATGCAGGTAACATGGAAGGTGGCCAGGAAGAAACGGTGCTGTGTGGCTTGGCATGCTGTAATAGTAATTCGCGTGAGGATTTCCAGGACATGCATACCCTCCTGCATCCACCCCGTTCTTTGGTACCTGACTGAGTTGCTCCGCATCCTCCTCCTAAATTTAACAAAAAATCGAAATTCTATAAATGACTGTTTAGTCCTATTCGTTTTTCATTCCAGGACATTATGTAGAATGTATTATTACCTGGAACACTTCTTGTTTTATAAGGCTCAAGTCCACAACCGGTGGCTCTTGCCCATTTGGACATAAGGAGGAGGAGGTCTGGTTGGAGCATCTTTCAACAGGACTGGGCGCTGCAGGAGGCGGTAGCAATGCTCTTTGACTTGAAGAGGGATGGCGTTGCTTCGGCTTGGGCTTGGTTTTGACTTTTCCGCTATTGATTTCAACCGTATAGCGATTATTCAATTGAGGATGGTCCGAAACGAATTTGCAAATTTTGTCGTAAGTCGCACCAGTCCCATGAATACTAACTTCAAACTTTTGGAGGTTCGGGAAACACGTTTTACATCCATCCAGAATTTCCTGAAGTCTCCACTCAGATGACTGATAGTCCAAGGTAGACTTCTCAACCACGGAGAAGTCTTGGATAATTTTAACGGACTCCACTTTTAAGTTCTGGCTCAGGCCATGAGAGAGGTTTTCGGGTTTACCGTATGGAAATCTTACGTTGTAATCGGTCATAAGGAAGACAACCTCCCGGCACTTTTTAAAATACTTCAACATGTCAAAGGCCAACCGCATCGAGCCTATATGCCCGGTAAAGTCCACTTGCTCCACGGACTGATAATCTTGTTCAAAGTTGTACCGAACATCTTCCGCCCTTGCATTCGGCCCACAGCACAACATCATAATGTTTAGTCTGTGACAGGGTAAATTGTCGTCCATTTCCTTCGTATGCGAATCTGGATACATCTCTGTCATGAGCAGATTGATTGTGTTTATTGGAACCTTAACGGAAGTTGTCATTTTCGTGGTACTAGAGGAACTTTTGGTACTGCTGTACTTCAAAGTGTCAGCGTCCACATGGGCATGCTCCGTGGAACACACGGACACAAGCTTCTGCTTCTGTGAAAACAAAAGATAAGACACATCCTCACGATAAGCAAGTTTCACTTCACAATAAATGCATACACAAACGTCTTTAGGAATATACCGAAAATTGTAATCGAACCAACATGTTCACTAAATACAATTTATTTAATAAATATACTTACCCTTACCCTTAGCGGTGTCATCTTGCTAGCCAACATGGTTCTGTCTAGTCCCAGTACCAGTGTACTTTCCGTTAGAATTTTGTTTAATTAATTGTTGTTAATAATCTTTTCAGTTGATCATCAATAATTCCCTCCTCCATTAACATTTAAATTCCTTTTTAGCTCGTCGATAACAACTGGGAAGTGGGAATCCGCAGATGTGGGAAGAATTGGCTTCAATGAAAAAACAAAAAAAAAACAATACAATTCACAATTCAGTCTTAAACAACCACAGACCAAACTACAAAAGTTAACTAATTATTAATTTTGTCCGCAGAGCGCAGCTAAAATAATTATAATAATACAGCCAATCTGTCACTAATTTCCGCTTCGCTCAACTTTAGTTGGAATTGGAATTCAAATGCACGCACGGAATTCCTGACAGCACAACAACACGACGGACGCTGCTGCCTCTCTCCAAATGAATCTAAAACGAGTAATAATTTGTCATCTGCAACTTGTGTTTACAAAAACGAAGACGCTTTTGCTCTGCAGCAGGAATGACGAATGACCGCCGTTCATTTCCAGTTTCTCCCTTCCAATTATTCCACAACTTTCACCGAAGCGAGACGGTTGGTTGTGCGGGTGCGAGTGCAATGAAACCAACAAGTAAACTGACTGACGACGACTCCACTCAAGTTCCAACAGGAGAACAACAAGGAACAGCGGGTCGTTTCATGAGCAGAGGTCAATGAACTCTGGTTGCAATTTGAAATCTTGTGTGACTTTCCATAAGAAGTATGGGAAGAGGTACAACAATGGAACCCTGCCCTGCAAACACGCAAAAGTACTCTCTCATCGCCACGTCGCGTCGTCTCGTTCTCTCAACGGAGACGAGCAAGTACTTCAATGGCGCCTCTCAAAAACAACTGACAAGGAAGGTGCACCAACCGAAGCAAGCCTAGGTCAATGAAAATTGGCACAAATACTAATTTCGGGGCGCTGATTTCATATCTGATGCAAAAAATCCCGTTTGGGTACATTCACATTAAGTACGGTATGGGTGTACCTCCGGTAGTGGCATTTTATTGATAATTTGGTTTGTCTTTGTGAGCAAATGTTATGATGTGAATCGATATAGGAGTGCTTGGTGATCATTATTTGTCATGGCACCACGGGTCAAATATGTAATCATGTGACGTGGCGGTGCTCAGAAGGATTGGGGGTCTAACATCTAATAAAGGTAACTTATGGAACACGAGTGGTATACCCCTTAACTATAGGCATGATATATCCCTTTACTATAGGCGTGATATACCCTTTAACTATAGACAATGTTTTACCATTAAACTTTCAGAGTAGCATTACTAATTATGTTATAGTAAATGGTAAAACATTGTCTATGATTAAAGGGTATATCACGCCTATAGTAAAGGGATATATCATGCCTATAGTTAAGGGATATATCATGCCTATAGTTAAGGGGTATACCACTCGTGTTCCATAAGTTACCTTTATTAGATGTTAGACCCCCAATCCTTCTGAGCACCGCCACGTCACAGGATTACATATTTGACCCGTGGTGCCATGACAAATAATGATCACCAAGCACTCCTATATCAATTCACATCATAACATTTGCTCACAAAGACAAACCAAATTATCAATAAAATGCCACTACCGGAGGTACACCCATACCGTACTTAATGTGAATGTACCCAAACGGGATTTTTTGCATCAGATATGAAATCAGGGCCCCGAAATTAGTATTTGTGCCAATTTTCATTGACCTAGGCTTGCTTCGGTTGGTGCACCTTCCTTGTGAGTTGCGACGCCGAAACGAAATTAGTTTGCATAATATGGTCATCATAGGCATCCATGGTTCAGTCAAGTAGAAAAACTGACAATTACAATAAATGTTTCCTGCTTGCTATTGAGCTTGGCATTTTTTATCTACCAAAACTCATACGAGCAGTGAAAAAAATTATGCAAATTCTAAAGGATAATGCGTGGATGCATCGAGACATGGACTTGTCTCGTTTTTTCTTCTTTAAAAAACTGAAAAGTTGTAGCAGAGCCTTTGCAGATAATCTGTCTGTCGTTTATATGCAAATCAAAAGGCTCCACACTGTCCACACAGTAATTTTTATCTCAACACAACGCTGTACTGTGGTCAGTGGTGTGATTTCTTTTTTTTTGGCTGTGAAGTTGGCATTTGGCATAGGATTCGCATGAATCGCATGGCCTTTGGTTTGGAATACAAACTTGGATGATATGATGGAAACTGGAACATGGGCAAGGTGTTTAGATAGGTCTGTAGGATTTCATTTCAACTCAATAATGAGATTGAGAGAAGCAAGTACCAATTATTAAGTGGCGGAGCCACTTTATAAGATCGAGATGTCCGTCTGTCCGTCCGTCTGTCCGTCTGTCCGTCTGTCCGTCTGTCTGTGCGCGCTCTAACTCAAAAACGGTTTGACTTTTTTGAAATCTGTTTTCGGCAATCAATAGGTGGTCACCTCAGAAGGGTCCAGCGTGATTTTGAAATACGTAGGTCAACTGTAACCGTTAGAAACCGTTACGAGGTCAATTTTTTAAAGGCTAACATATGGCAAGTAGCATATCATTCGACTCGTCTATGACCATAACACATAGATATGAGGTCATTTCGGGGTTGACGGTTACTGTTTAACGGTTACAGCGATTTCAAATAATTTTACACTTCATGCTATCCTGCTTAAGTGGCTTGGAATTTTCCACTTCTGTTTTCAACAAATGACTTCTTTTCACAAGAGCTTTATGTGACAAGCGTGACAGCGATAACGGTCAACGGCAACCGTTTGAAACCGTTACGATTTCGAAATTTTCAAATGTCACATACGGCATGTGGCATATCATTCGACTCGTCTATGACCATAACACACAGTTATGAGGTCATTTCGGGGTTGACGGTTACGGTTTAACGGTTACAGCGATTTCAAATAATTTACACTCTCCTGCTTAAGTGGTTTGGAATTTTCCACTTCTGCCGCAATGGATAACTGGTCACATGAGAAGGGTCCAGCGCGATTTTGAAATACGTAGGTCAACGGTAGCCGTTAGAAACCGTCAATTTTTTAAAATGATAACATATGGCAAGTGACATATCATTCGAATCGTCTATGAACATAACACGTAGATCTAAGGTCATTTTGAAGCTGACGGTTATGGTTTAACGGTTACGGCGATTTCAAATGATTAAACAATTTATGCTCTCCTTTCGATGATGGGGAATTCGATGAGCACGGTCGCGTGACCCCTTGACATTGTTTGCCCGTGTCAAAGGTCAAATTTATATAGAGTGTGCCAACGAGCTGAAACTTGCGTAATTTAAATAAAAAATTATGTAATTTAAATAAAAATTACGTAATTTAAATAAAAATTACGTAATTTAAATAAAAATTACGTAATTTAAATAAAAATTACGTACTTTAAATAAAAATTACGTAATTTAAATAAAAATTACGTAATTTAAATAAAAATTACGTACTTTAAATAAAAATTACGTAATTTAAATAAAAATTACGTAATTTAAAAGAAATCCCGCTTTCGGTAGTTGCTTCTCAGGGTTTACACCCTTCTCGTTATCATTGGTAGTAGTCAGTTGATTATTTTTGCTATCAGTGGCGCAGCTCCGCCACTTTGCTACATGTTAGCTTGCTGGGTTTATTTACTACAATAATATGTGTACGATAGTACGTTCCAATGGGTTTGAAAACGGAGAGAATATAAATACTCCTTAAATTAGCATATTGGAGCACACTTTATTAACTTTGTCGGTTCGACTAGTGCTTATCCAAAATGTGCTGATGAGACACATGACATGACAAATAGAACAATGGCCATAAGAAAATGCACGAATGGTTTGCTATCGTTCACGGTGCTAAAATAAAAGTGCAGAACAGTATTAACGAAAACTCTGACAAAAAAACTTGTCTTGTGCACTGTGCAGCTAAAAAAATGCTCAACTGCGTAGCAAAATTGGTACACGATACACACAATTATACAACCGACAAAAAAATTAATGTAAAAAATAATGAGCTTTGCAGTTGCTGCACATTATTAATAGTTCTGCACTGCAGCATAATTTTAGATTGGAATTTGGTTATATTATTTGGTGGACAAAGGACTTGACTTGGAAAAGAAACGGCATACGATATGTATCATTACGCCCCACATAAACACATGAATTGTTGATGATGTATACGTACGGTCCTTATTAGTCCTTATGACCAATACTGTATTGGCAATGCATCAGTTCACTGTACGGTCCTGAACACTAATTTGTTAGCAGATCTAATTGTAAGAAACACATTTCTTTAGGTATGATTTCCAGGTCAAGTCGGGTGTAAGTGAAGTTAATCAAGGAACTTGCCTATTTACATACTAATTTATTTAATAATTAAGGGCATGGCTATACATACCTGTTTAAAATATTTTACAGCACTACCACTAACTTTGGTTTTAAAGCTCTATTATAAAACACCCGGGTACAGTCACTATGCTATTCAATATTAACAAAACCTACATTGACATGTATGAAGGTATATATTTGCAGATAGGAAGCGTAACCCATCTGTCGAAGAACTATGCTTGACCACGATAATTTACTAAATAAAATGTAAGAACCACGATTATGATATGATGTGCATATTCGCAGTCTGCGTGGATCAACTCAACATTTGCACAAAGCTTATATTCCAATTTTATCTTTGACTAAATAATCCTGGTCACGAGTCACCAGAACGCACAATAAGGTGTCTACTGATAATGTTGATTAAGTGCTGCTTTTTAAAACTTACATACATGCTTTAGAGTGCAAATCCTTCCTTATTGACAAAGGGACGATTAAAAAACAGCTCACTGCTGGCTAACAATCAGACAATTCGCAATGTTCGCATACACATGCAGGGAACTCAACAATAATGGATCTATGCACAAACATGTACGCAATTCACATTGTAATATGCAGCGGCAACAGCGTAACAAAAATGTGTTTTGGGATCACTTGCTTGTCTGTGAATGCATTGATTTATTCACTTTTCCTTTCTTATTTACTCATGAACATGATTAGCGTTTAACAGTTTAACAGAAAGGAGCAACAAAAAAGCATACAAAACAGATTGATTTCAACTTGAACGTTTTGTCAGAGGCATGGCTCATTGTTTTGCTTTGCTACAGTATTCAATGATAACGTGCGCATATCCTCACTTTTAAGAAAGTGTTTGTGAAGGACACTCACAAACAGCACGAGAATCACTTCTTCACACTAGTCAAGACTCGGAGAAACTGTTATGATGTAGGGTAGTAGTGAGTGTCGATCTAGATATATTTAGAGAGATCTGACCACTTGTATATCTGTATGAATGAAGGTAGACTTATCTGGATACAGTGTAATAAAAGGATAAAGTAACTGGGTACATGATGCGTTGTTGGAGGCACGCTGCTGTGATGTGGTAAGTGGCATGTTGTGTTCAATGTCTGGGCCTGGGTTTCATTTTCAATTTTATAAGCTTTTACATAATATGTATTTTTGTGAAAGGAATCCTTTCTAAGGATGCGTTATGTGTATGCGTATAACTTCTGTTATGTAAATACGCATACATACACACATCCACAGATCCGCCATACACAGCAACAGGCATACGGATTGGATGAGTAGAGCAGACAGTGGTTAAAAAATCAACACAACAAGGCAAGGAACGGATTTAAAGATCACATCACACTCCTCGCTTGATAAAAAACTGTTGTACGATGAACAATGTTCTGGTACACAAATTTTTGAAAAAGATTTCTTCTAGTTTGTTCATCTTGCATGTCGTTGCTGTATGCACTTAATTTATATATGTATGCACTCATTTAATGATAGATGCAATGAAGAAAATGAGCCTTTCAATGTAGTAGGTAGATATACTCGTATCTCTTAGGTATAATATCAAATCTCACTAATTATGCTAGTTAGATTCTACATTACACACCCAGGTACATAATGTTGTGTTCAGTGTTCTTCTCATGAGCATCACTCTTTAACAGTTATAAATATACCTATACATATACATAACACATTACGTTCGTTTCTAGTTCGGCTTCATGGATTGGAGTGGCTTTTTGGAGGCTTTTTCTGTCTTTCATTTTCAGGATGATCATCACCATCACCTTTTATTATGGACAAAGGGTGAATGTGTATTGTACGTGTCGCTAACAGGTTGGCTGGATGTAGCTTTTTCTGAATCTACGATAGTGAAGAGAAGCTCAAAGTGCGATTCTTCTGAATGTAATGTTAGCTAATTTGTGTGAAACTTGACGGCTTGAGAAAGGGTTAGCAAGGACGAAAATCTATTTTATGATATCTGGTATCTCATTCTCTCCACTACGTTCCTGTAGCTTGTATAACTTTCATTTAAGAATTTGGGGTAAGTGTTTAATAGAGCAGCAGGAGCAGATTAAAAAATAATAAATATGTCGCCACTCATATATGTGCAATTGAACCTGAACCTCTATATTATCTTTAGCGTTAATATTCCATAACCAACTAATTTACAGAAATACAGTATCTGTATATCGTTATCGTTAATACGCCTTATCAACCTAGCTTTATCTTTTTAGTCTACTCACAACATCTTCAGTAGTTTAGTAAATATCCTACTCACATTACACTATATTTTTCTAGATAAAGTATGCTTATGCTTCATAGTTTATTTACTTTATTTATTTAGATTTGTTTGAGTTTATAACTTGGTTATAATGAATTAGTAAATCCGCATATTGTACTCAAATGTTGCCGAACTAACGAGGATTGAGATGCAGTTGAGAAAACCGATTGGATAGACTGTCAAGAAGGATATGTCTCAAGGTGCCCCAATTTATTATCGTCGAATGATGTATTGTATGATTCGTTGGTAAAACCATAAATTGTTGCGAGTGCGAGTCCTCTGAATGTATTTATGTTGAAATATTATCTTTATTCATGAAAAAATAATAGTAGTAATTAATAAATAGCTAGCTAATTAGAGATAGACAGTTCGTACTTCACCGTTCGTAATCCAAGAAAGAACTTAATTTCGGTTGTTCTTCCTCATTTTAAAAACTAAAATATTACATACCTTATCATATACACGTTTTAGTAGTAACAATATAATGATGACTATGTGATTGGTAATCTAGAACAATAATGTAATAACAACATGAGAAATATTGAGAAGGACAAACAATAAAACAATATACAATAACTACATCATTGTCAGCCTGTAAGCGGCGGAATTATTACGATAGCATGTACATTTTCAGAATACATACACTTACTAAAAAAATACTTACTTAGTAAGTAACAAAATGTAACAAAACAAAAACAATAAATTACACCGATTACGTATCACTCATTAAATATTAAATAGACTATTGTTTAACACAAATGACACGCGCCTAGATTGCTTATCAACCTTATTGTTAAATTCTCTTCGTTTCTAAATGGATTTTTATTCGATTTTTTCTCTAAATTGCGGTTTTTATTATTGTAGGAAGGAAAGTATAGTTCTGTAATTCTGGAAACATCAAAACACTGTATTTACACTAGAATGTGTATAAAGTGATAAGTGTGTATAAAAATGATACAATACAAAATCAGTACATGTATGATAGTATATAGGTGTGAAGTGCGAGAGAACATTAACGGAACTAATTCACACAAATTACCACAATCTTTATCTGTACATATAATAATCTACATATTAGTTAAAAGTTAATAGCAGAAAAAGAATTACTTAACAAGTAAACAAATAGTAACGACAAGTCAACGCACAAAAATATACATCATTTTTTTTGACGCTCGAATGTAACTCCCCCCAAGGTTACCTCCCTGTAACGTCTTCTTGAATCCGAAGTTCTACGTTTCTCCTTTGATTTTGCGGGGCTTGCTACTGCGTTTGCAGTATTTAGCTGTAATTAAGAAATAGAAACGTTAAATGATACAAATCTTAAGTGGAAAATGTCCAAATATCATGTTAGCAATAAGAGAGAAACTCACGATATTTTTGAGACTGTCCACCGAAAAGTTGTTAATAATTTCAGCCACTGGACTTTCAAATACTTTTTTGGGTGAGTCCTCTCCGTCACTCGTACTAGAGGTTTCCCAATCGTTGTATGAGGAGCCAATACAGGCCAGAGAACTGTTGGGCTCCGTCACGGGAAGAGTTAATGAGCTGCATGTAGCAGTGGATGCCCTGCTGCAAGTTGAACCCGGAGGTGACGGCAACTGCACTCCCGCCATGCATTTTTCCACCTTGATTTTCTTTGGTTCGCTCTGTAGAAAACAAGAATGGCTTCATTCATTTAATAAATACTTGGCTAAAGTTTAATAGAGTTTCAAAATATAAAAAAATAATATTACCTCGTCCTCATCCGCAAGATTTACCACTGGAGGGGGTGCTTTAGCTGGGATAGGAACTTCTACCACTTCCGCATATTTATCACTGGTGTCAATCTCGTCCTTTTTAATACTTTGATCGGTTTCTGATTTCCTTTTTCTGGCAATAATTCGGGGATCACTAGTGCTACTCGGTTCCACTCGTGGCGGGGGCGCGCGCGGCGGTGAGACTTGATTGTGATGAACATTGTTAGCGCTTAGAAATGGATTCTTTTGGCCTAAATAGCCAGACTGGACGAATGGATTGTTGGTGACAGAATGCTGTTGTTGCTGTGCCTGTGGTCCGGGTCGGTGGCATGGTTGGCAGCTAGCTTTTCCATCCTTTAATGTCACGTTGTGCCTTGGTAATCCGGGTTTTATATTACAAAAGCGAGTGAGCAAATCGTATGTTTTGCCCATTCCGTCCAAACCTGAGACAACAAAGGATTCCAACTTTGGAAACATGAGGGAGGCATACGAAAGAATGAAGTCAAATCTGGTTCCGGGTAAATCCCAAACGTTACGATCGATATCGTCCACCTGCTGAATTTTTAAAACTTTGATGGAATTGGACATGTACGGGAGCTCCTTTGGAATTCTATCGCACAATGCTGCCTCGTCCCTAGAAGGACGAATGTTCTTATCTGATAAAAATAAGCGAAGTTCTCTGCATTTTGGAAGCTGGCTAACAATGTGGAAGATGGAGTTGACAGTGCTGAAATCTTCATCTGAGATATCAACTGTAGTGACGTTTTCGTATTGCCGGAAGTCGTAGTTCTTCACTTCCCCGTTGTCAGTCCCTCGCAAGTACACAAACGAGAGTCTGGAAGGTGACACAGCCGTCACGTCGTGAAAGTGTTCAATGAACACAATGTTCTCCCGGTAGGAAGGAAACGTCATGTGCGTATTTCTTCTTTCCGACTTGCTTTCTCCTTTGTACTCAATCCTCGGAAAATGGGAGCCAAATCCATCATGATCCGTGTTGCAGAGGACCACAGTTTTTGATTTCTGGAACAATGAAAATAGAATCTCAACTTTTGAATTGAATTTAATTGCTGTTAGTTTGTAAAATCGAAAATAAATAAATACCGGGAAATAAATGAATTTTCTTACCGTCATTCTGGGTGGCGAAAGATTATCCATTATTAACTAATGCTGACGACGCTCGACGAGGTGTATCTTTTTGAATTTGCTTATGTAGCCGTTTCAAACAATCCAATTGCGCTTGCGAGGCACTTTTTCCAGTAGACTCGTGTTCCTTTCCGAACAACTCGACTCACGAATTTGTTATCTTGTCTTCAGAGTATGTATGGAGATCCATTTATGACTTTTATGCATTGCACACATTGTATGGTACGACGACGCGCGGCGGGGTAGGCGATGATTCTGTCTCTCGTTTATCAAAATGACGCTGCAGACGATAAAGAAAAACCATAATCAAACGTCATTTTAACACTTTGTTCGTTTGTCAGATATGCCGCATTTATACCATAAAAAACTAAAACTATTCACTATTGTGCTATTGTCGTGTAATTCTATAGTCAACATATCAGTTGAAAAACAGGGCAGCGAGTTTTTTAAATGGTCTGGTGTTGAGATAACTTGTGTGGTGACTGAACTGGAGTCTTAGCGCTTTAAAACGCTAGAGAAGAAGAGCAGCAGGCAAAAAAATAAGTTGTTTTATTTAATGCAAGAGACGACATACAAAAATATTATGAAGATGAACACGCAAAGGTAGAAAAAAGATGGAACAACCTTTGGCTAACAAGTTCTAATTGACTTGATGAAATAAAATGTTGATGGTATGTTTATGATTTATGATCGTATGAAAGTTAAGTAGAATGAAAGGAACATGATTCCCATGAAAAGGACAAGCCAATACTGACTCAACTCGGGCAGTCAGTCCCATCTTATTCGTTTATCAACACAAGAATACAATAACTGATATGGGAAGAAAGATAATGACACACGACGATACGTTTTAATTTGTATTTAGGGATATCTAGTAATCTGTACATAGGCAATGCATGTCACGATTATACATAAAGAAAAGTTATTTTACTGCTCTGTTAAACTGTGACTAAATATGTGATGGCCTGCATACATGCAGCTTATGATCATGAAAGATGCCTTTGTATTTACTGGAAACTGATATTTTAATGTTGTCTTTACATTCGAATCGGGCACACTCAAGATAGAATTGCATAGAAATCCTACTGTATTTTACCTCATGTGGCCGTTACAAATATATACTGAATTCTGGAGGATGGATAGAAATTAAAATTCAAAGTCAAACGTACATGATGTGGACAGTGTGGAGTGTAGTAGTAGTGAGGGGTAAGACAGGAGTATAGGATAAAATATTTTTACATTTACATTATTTTATAATTTCAATTTTTACCATAAGAGAAGGTTGTGTGTGCATGCTTGTTCACATTATTACTCAAAGTTCTTATCGCCAATGGAATTAACTATTATGTATAAACTATTGAAAAATGAAATGGAGAATGTTTTACCTTTTATACCTATTTAGCGAATGAGGGCTCGGTTTACCGACACACCATAATATCTATCAAACTAAGATTTACGTATCATTATCAATCACTGATGCACATTTCCAGCATCTACATACCTACTCATAATATTTATGAGTAAGATAAGGATAAAGCCAAGTCTTTTATAATTTACGATTTACAGATATAATATTATGATATAACAAGCAACAAGGGGAACTTCTTATAGAGATCACACGCTAATCCTACGCCTAGTGTAAGTTCGTAAAGCTGTATTTGTCAGATCGATGTCAATGTCAATGCAACTTTCACAAACGACTCAAATTTATTATAACGATAACGGGACGTCTTTTAATTTGTATTTAATTTCAATTGAATTATGCAGGATGCAGGAAAATTGAAATAATATTTTCGTGAGCCCGAATTATACTCAAATACTCAAAATTCTCCCCCTCCATTATTCGTAGACAATAATAGATACGAAAATTAAGCTTTATTGAATTCGATAAGCTTGAGGATTAAGCACTTCCTCGAAAATCTAAAACCTGAATTGTCTGTACTAATACACTTGAAAGGAACGACGACGAAACGAGATGTATATGCAAATGAAAATACAATATTATATGCAAATACAAATTGACAAATTGCAGCAGCAAGAATTGACAAAACACCATTTGCTTCTATAATTGAATTTTTCTTATAATTTATAGTAGCAGCAGATAATTAAAGTTTTGAACACTGCTGCTGAACGTAAATGCTTTCTTACCTACTACGATGTACACTATAAAGTCGGCGACGCGACGGCGACTTACAACGAGCTAATATAGTTGGCTTTAAATGTTGGATGAAAGTTTCATCATGAAACAAATAAAAGATGCTGCTCGCTATTGTCCACCAACCGCGCAGACAGACTGGACTTGAAAAATGTTCACTGTTCACTCGCTTTATACCAATTGATTTAACAAGATGATAATGATGAATAAGCTTTTTCCTTCTCAACTTGAAGTTTAATGAATTCGTGGCCCACGCAAAAGTTGTCTTTATTTATCCAAGCAATTTTTCTTATTCGCTTCGGTAAAAACTTAAATATTCTATTAAGCTAATCAATTATTATGGACGTTACGGTGTTAAGTCAGACTAAAGCTGTTGCTCAAAACTTATTTTTCTGCTACCGTTGCAATTAATTGAATTGCATTACATGAGTCTGATAAATTATTACGATAACATGTTTAGTTTAAATAAATTATTTGAATTTACTAATTTTCTTTGACTGAATGGGCCACAAGCAAAATTCCATTTATTAAAAATGCGTGCTGAATTGTTTCAATTCAAGACACGGATGTTGGTAGTACTAATGTAATGTAACTAATAAGTTAAAATTATTGAATGAATGGAAGACCCCGAACGATAACCTGCGATTAGCTTAGCACAATTTAAACACAAAATATATTTCATAAGATGTTTCAAATCAAACGAGAAATTATGAGCTATTCCTTCATGATGAACTGAGTGCAACATTCCGCTATTTCGAACGGCTTATCTTCACATTTCCTCTTTGAACTACATCAAACTGCTGCTGCTGATGATGACTTGCAGTTGAAGAATTTGATGAATGAAAATTGTATAATATATTAGTAGGCAAATATTATACACTTGCTATCTTTATCTTGGCTTGATGCGTCGGGTGGATTTCCACAATGGAAGTATGATATACGTTCAAATTATACATGTATGTCCCATGTCCCATCGTTATGATTTATATGAATCATTGGTAAAATATCTATAATTTTTGTTATATAAATAATAATATTATGTTATTTTTATTTCCTCGATAACATTTTGTATGAAAAGGTCAAGAATTATTATTGTTTTAATTAATGAATGTTTTGGTGAATCAACACGAATCGAATCTAACATTAAGACTCAAAAGATTGTGCATTATAGTAAATATCACGACAATTGGGTAAGATGATTCAGTCAGAAACTTGTTTGCCTTTGCTTAGCGCTTATCAGCATTAGATTTAACGGTACCCTATCCTATCCAAGCAAACTATTAACAAATTGAATCCAAAGCAAAAAAAAAACAATTAGTTTATTTGATTGATTGGATTGCTGTTGTGCTCCAATAAAGATAATTTCAAGACTGGAATGAAAATTGAAAAACTATAGAAAAACGAAGCGTTATGGTTTATTATGTTACCGTATCGTGGTATTGCCCATTTGACTGGTGTGGTGTTTCTTTTACCTGCTTATGTATGTATGGATTATGGATTTTGATTGATGGTAAATTAAATGCGTTCAACTTACGGCTTACATTATATGCAGTGTAATTATTCGAGGTTACTCGCATGGTCCACTACTACTGCACTGGTCCACCAAAATCAGCGATCAAACTTGTTATGTTCAGGGTGTGTCTTTTGTATTTCTTTCACCATTTATCCCTGTGCGATATATAAATACGTATAATTGCCTCTACAACGGGTTAGACCAGAATTCTTCTCTTGGTCAGTTAATTGGAATGAAGAACTAAAGAACCTAGGTATTAGAATGTTACGTGATGGATACTAACAATTAACACTGCGCATACGCAATATAATATTAAAATATTCTTGCTATTATAAAATATTATCGAAGTCTCTGCTATTGCCATGTTGTCACATATTCCATTGACCATTGAACTATTAAACAAAAGAATGGCATTGAGATTCAAGATGAGATGCATTGAAATTGAAGTGTTTGTATGTATGTTTATTACACAATCTATATACATTATCAAGGGCATCTTTTGATCGGACTACCTATGCACATTTCATTAGCTTAATTATTACCTCTCCAAGGCAGACGGAACTTTGTACGGATCGATGACAAAGATGGCAACTACCATTCATGTACCATGCGTCAAACGTAATCATATTAATTTTCAGCGATCGGAACTATTTATATTCATTATTGTAGCAAGAAGCGAGTTACATATAAGCGAACAATTTCTTCCCAATTTCCAGCAAAAGTTTTGAAATAACTATATAGTCACCATTGAACAAAATTACATTGCATCTTAAATTTTGATCATCTTAAGATGCAATGTAATTTTGTTCAATGTATAGTCACTTATAATGTATATACTTACAATTACATGACACCATTTACTTTGCTATTTGCTGATGATGATTTATTATGGTGGATGTAAAATGAATTTACAGATTACTTATACTTATACTCTCTTACTGCTAAGTACAAAGTGCATAATATGTAATGCAGTGTAGGTGGGTGTAATATGTGGGTACTACTATTTGACAGGTTCTATGGTTCATACTATGGTTCATAGGGAAGCATTTTTAGTTGAACCCTCCCAGCTAGATTATCGGTGATAAAATTTCGCTTTATTTTCATTTGTGTTTAAAATTACAAAAAGGTACTGTAACAAATACCTGAACTGAACATAGCGCGGCATTACTGACAGAATTATTCTGGTGCGAATGACACGATTGTTGACGGCATTTTTGCAAATTAACACAATATCTGTGTACCGTGTAGCTATTTGTATGTTGCATGATGCACGTGAGTGAACACGTTGGAAAATGTTATATAATGAAATTGGTATATAATGTATTTGTAACACCATAAACAACAAGCTCAGCTCAGGTAGAGCGAGCATCAATTAAGCACACTGGTAATGCTATTTTTGTAGACTTTGTAAATACACTAGAAACATGTAAAACCCAGACAGGTTATATTAAAATATGCAGTGTGCATTACATAATTATGAATATAGAGTGTATTATTAAAAAGATAAGTTTACTGTAGAAGGAATGATGGAAAGATGACGACTTGGCGACGGAAACGGAAGTATATCCTTCCACCGACGGGAAAATGAAGGTGGTGTCGCGCCAGCCGCAATGGTGCTTAGGAAGTTGAGTTTTCAAGGGCAGCAGAACTAAAACGTGGCACAGAGTTGCGTTACAGTTACGATATTATGATAATTTCTTGTTGGAATATGTGTATCATCTGTGTGCACAAAATATATCTGATATGTAGATACCTCTGCGTTCACAGATTTAAAATGTAATTGCAATTCACGAAGTGTAATTTGAACTACACATTCCCAAGAAAAGGAAATTATAAGATCAATTAACACACAAGCTGTAAAATCTTTCAGTCAGTTTCTATAAACCTTTTTCCAGTAGTCTTCAACCCTCATTTTATGGTGCTACATACAACCTGCCATTCACTCGCCACTCTGAATAAAAATGTGCCCAACTCGATTGGAAAATAGAATGAGATGTCATAAAAAGTGAATTTTTAGGGTATGCATTACAATGTATTGAGTTGTATAATAGTACGTAGTACATATCTACATTCCGTGTGGCCAACATACTCAAGAAGATTCGTATTCTGCCTTTCTCTTCATACACTCACAATATATAGTAGCACGCATGCAACTTTTTTTAAGTAGCAATATCGCTATTTCGTTTGCATATCTGTTAATTGCAAGTATACCGTAAACAATACATTCACTAGTTAAGACTGCTCGGTTTGTTTTCGATTCTTCCAAACCGACTTGGGAGGCTGAACTTTCAGTGAAGCTAAAAATAGAGGGTAAATTATTAGGATACTACTAGATTTACTATTTTGTATGTAAATTTTACATATACTGCTATGTATTTTACAGCACATGATATGGTATATGCCAACAAGTGACGAAAAAATGGAGTTCAAAACTTTCGAAAGGAAATGGCTGGCCTGTGAAGTGGAGGAACAAAAACGTGCATTTCTAATGTACGTGGCGAAAGCTCATTGGACGCCAACCGTACCACTTTGGTGTTCCAGTAAAGCATATCACGCATGGATTCTGAGAAAACAGATACGGAGGGAAAAGTAGGTTAGGGCTACTTTACGCACATTCCCTAAACAGACATAAAATGAGCATTGCATCGTGTTTTTCAATACGCGTCACAGAGAGACGCAATAAAATGCAAGGAAATCACACAAAACAGCCAGATTCAGTTTTTCAAAAGATGATGAAATTATCAGTATGCATGTTGCATAACAATATACTGTACCAAAAGAGTAATAGTAATAAATTATTGACACTCATTATCAGTAGAGTACTTATATATTCAGTCAACCCCATGCATACCAATATACTCCTTTTCCATGATACCCTCCTCAGCAGGAGACCAGTACCATCTCTATACACATGAATTCTGGTTAAAATATTGGACCCTTCTTTTATTATTTTGGTAAATACAAGGAGACCATTCACCAATTTTGAATGCCCATGACCCTCTAGAATAAATGTTGCGCCCTTAAAAATTCATGAAACGCAAGACGTAACTAACCTTAGACTGCCGGAGATAAATTTTCAAATCCAAATGAACCATGGAAATCACAACACTGGAAGGAGTTGTTGATGGTTATAAAAAGGCTGCGTATGTATACATGTACCATTTCCAATAAACACGTACACATATCTTTTCACAATGTAAATACTGAGGAACGAACTATCCTATACCCTTGTCTTTCTGAAATATGAGTCTCCTATCGCAAGTGGAGACACCATGATTCTTACTATGTACTAAAATACATATATACATCCTTCTTAAAATTATACACCGCACATTGGAACGGCAGCGTATAAATAATAGTTTAATACGTACTACTTGAAATATTAAAAGTCTAGGATCCCGACCTCACCAATATTCTATGCACATATATACCTATATGCATACGACGAATGGATAGGTAAAAAGGGTGAATTCCTTTACATTGTTGTAATTCAGGGAAGCCTAATCTTGGTCATGCCATGTTTTCCCTTTCCCTTTCTACACCGATCAAAATCATCTTTACTGTGATATCTTGGTATTACTAGTATTTATATCTAACTTTAATCTTGTAAAGGAAATGTTCCTTTTTGTTGTTGTCTGCATTGCATATGAAAATTTCAATAAATTTAGCTAGCAAGTGCGTGGAATGCGCTTGTGGACCCAAAGAAGATTGTTTAAAATAACTACTAATGCACATATATCTCAAAAGTCAGTGCTAGCGTGCTAGTATCGTTGTTTTAGGATTATATTTCTGTTTTAAATACTTACCAAAAATTATGAACGTCGGTAGTCGGTATAGTATAAGATCCTTATCAACGGTTGACCTGTCTCACCTCAGGGCATGTCTCCACTTTTCCCCCCTTTTCTCACAACAATCGTCACAAAAAGTTGAGGGAAACAGTAGCAGTTTTATTCATTACTTATCAGGATAAAATGAGATACAGTGACGAGTACTCACATCTGCTTCTTATTTTCAAATATATATTTTTAAGGACACATTTCGATGCATGAAGAAATTCATCCTTTGTTTGTAGGACTTTCCGGAGGGCAATAATTTTGTTACACTGTTATTTCCTCGGAGTCTATTTCGTTTCCTGCCCAAATGACTACGACGCACATTTCCATAAAAAACTTGCGTTACAACTTTTTTCCCGAATGGTTCCACCACGTACATTTATTGAACTGGGAAAATTAGAGGGGGGAAATAATATGTTTTGCGCACTAAGGTTTTATTAAAAGAATCTGATTCAGTCTTGTACTATTTTTTCCTACCAACAACTTCCACTACATCACTTGAGAAGGGCGGAGGGTTGGAAAATTGTGATTTTGTGGGGCAACCTGAGCACTAGTATACACAAAGAGAAAATCGGAAAGGCCTCTGGAAACTAGAATACTGGAAAGGAAGGAGAACGCACTGTGGACGAAACGGAGGGTAAACTATTACTGACTTATATGAGAACTCAAAACAGTAGCGCAATGTGCAATGATAAAGTATATTATGCAGTAGTAATGCATTTTACCATGTCTGCTGGACGGACTCGTAAACGTAAAAGGACAAAGGAAGGAGCTTTCGTTTTTTGTGCTACTGTGTTGTGGAGTTTTGGGTTGTTGTAACTTACAACTTGTAAAGCTTATATGTAGAGATCTGCTGCTGCTGCACTGACGAGAATGCTGACTCGACTCGAGCTGATAAAACGAGGGTGAGCAGTACTTTTAGTGGCAACAATACGTGTATGCCAGAAACAATGTATTTTTTCCAGCATACCGTTTCACTTCATTGGGTTACTAGAATGACGAATCTTCTATCTATATGTAAAAGTAAAGTCGACCGGCGGATCTCTGTGTAACACATTCTTTTACACCTTTACATGCGATTCTATTTCTCATTTATGTCCATTGATTCAGAATTACTTTTAAATGTTCGAATGCATATGTATTTATTATATATTAACGTAAAATGTCAAGGAGAGAAACTTTCTTATTAATACAATATCTATACTAAAAGTAACGTAAGGGGTACCTGCCTAGGTATGTATTTATGACACATTAATACTTACCACAATTGCAGAGTTGCGGTAATGTATGCACTTGAGTTGTATCCTTCCTAGAAAGGCAGAAAATGCATTTTAAGTAATCAGTTTTCGCTTACGATTGATTTACTTTTCCAGATATGTAGCAAAATTAATGTTGAAATAATCTTTCCTATGACTTACCGTTACTGCATTTACTGCTCTACCCAGTAAAACATTAAAATAGAACGCACCTAATCAAAAAGAACATTCGAAATTCATTTTATCCGTAATACAATGAAAATGTTGAGAGAGGTAAAGGTGTGGTAGAAATATAGAGAAATGTTGTGTTAGGTACAAGGGTAACTGTCAATTAAAATAAGCTCTACTAATAAATAATTTGCAGGAAAATAAATTTTCGGAGAGAAAAATCACCACCGAACACGGGACATCTTAATGAAGCACAATTCCAAGCGTACCGAGATTGTGCAAGAGATTATTCAATTTAAAAGTAATTTCAATTCAATGTTGATGATAAATCAGGTTTCACAATTTCTTATTGTGCACATATTTCTCAATTTGTAAGTATTTGTTATTTCAACATGTACATAAGTTTTAAAGGATGAGTTATTTGTTTAGTAAGATGTACTATATGATGCGATGTATGCGTTATTTGATATGGTTTTATTTCATGCGTGCATGTCATGCCAGGCAGGAACAAAGTCCATTTATAATAATATATTTAACGATAGAACAAAGTTCTGGTTTCTGATTACCAGATCCAGGAATTCTTCAATGCAAACGGCAAAATATACGTTTCTTATTAATTAACAATCCCTTTTCTTTGAAGCATTATCTCAGTCTCACGGCTATCAATTGTATGATTGTATTTAGGTTCAATGAAGGGTGATGAAAAGCTTGTGGCAATGAAAAGAGGAAAGAAAGAATATATATGTGGTAGTCAAGTAGTCAGTCAATCAAATAGAATGCATTCACGCCGGAGCAAATGCAGTTTTGATGATTTCGTTCTTACACTTTTCTTTGGTTTTAGGATGAGTAATAAACACATTGTTTAGTTAGGTACACTTACGAGGGAATATTGGAGGCTGCACATTAGCAATTCGTTTCTCCATTTGACACAGAATGTGTCCTATCAAGATAACTTTCCATGCCCAGCCTCAAGATGCAATGGCCTATTGTTTCGGAATAAATCGAAAAAACATATTTTTTGTCTGACATTTTCTGCCGCCATAAATGCAAATTAGCATGGTGAAATGAAAGTGAGGTAAGGTCCCTACCTTACCAACTTTTTCAAAATAATAACCTTGGCGACGTAAAGAAAAAGCGATTACTACCCACTGGTCATTATCCTATGGCAGTTGCCACATATCTAGTCCGCAGCGTTAATAAGCAACGTCAAAGTCAACAATGGAAATTTCCAAAGCAACAATGGAAACTTCCAAAGCAACAACGGAAACTTCCAAAGCAACAATGGAAACTTCCAAAGCATCGATGGAAACTTTCTATTCAACAATGGAAACTTTCTATTCAAAAATGGAAACTTTCTATTCAACAATGGAAACTTTCTATTCAAAAATGGAAACTTTCTATTCAACAATGGAAACTTTCTATTCAACAATGGAAACTTTCTATTCAACAATGGAAACTTTCTATTCAACAATGGAAACTTTCTATTCAACAATGGAAACTTTCTATTCAACAATGGAAACTTTCTATTCAACAATGGAAACTTTCTATTCAACAATGGAAACTTTCTATTCAACAATGGAAACTTTCTATTCAACAATGGAAACTTTCTATTCAACAATGGAAACTTTCTATTCAACAATGGAAACTTTCTATTCAACAATGGAAACTTTCTATTCAACAATGGAAACTTTCTATTCAACAATGGAAACTTTCTATTCAACAATGGAAACTTTCTATTCAACAATGGAAACTTTCTATTCAACAATGGAAACTTTCTATTCAACAATGGAAACTTTCTATTCAACAATGGAAACTTTCTATTCAACAATGGAAACTTTCTATTCAACAATGGAAACTTTCTATTCAACAATTAAAACTTTCTATTCAACAATGGAAACTTTCTATTCAACAATGGAAACCTTAATGCTTCATAGGAGCATTATTCATGCTTTAAGACCAAATATTGGCAATATCTTTGAAACAAAATTATTAGTGTAATGTGTGCACAAAGCACTTTTCAACAAAGGCTATACCAAAGCTATGAATTTGGGATATACAAACATAGGAAACTTGTATAGTTAATTAGGATTTCTGATTTTCATTTCAATACACACATTAATTTTGTTTCAAGAATATTGCCCATATCTGGTCTGAATGCATGAATAATGCTCCTATGAAGCACTAACGTTTCCATTGTTGAATCGAAAGTTTCCATTGTTGAATAGAAAGTTTCCATTGTTGAATAGAAAGTTTCCATTGTTGAATAGAAAGTTTCCATTTTTGAATAGAAAGTTTCCATTGTTGAATAGAAAGTTTCCATTTTTGAATAGAAAGTTTCCATTGTTGAATAGAAAGTTTCCATCGATGCTTTGGAAGTTTCCATTGTTGCTTTGGAAGTTTCCGTTGTTGCTTTGGAAGTTTCCATTGTTGCTTTGGAAATTTCCATTGTTGACTTTGACGTTGCTTATTAACGCTGCGGACTAGATATGTGGCAACTGCCATAGGATAATGACCAGTGGGTAGTAATCGCTTTTTCTTTACGTCGCCAAGGTTATTATTTTGAAAAAGTTGGTAAGGTAGGGACCTTACCTCACTTTCATTTCACCATGCTAATTTGCATTTATGGCGGCAGAAAATGTCAGACAAAAAATATGTTTTTTCGATTTATTCCAAAACAATAGGCCATTGCATCTTGAGGCTGGGCGTGGAAAGTTATCTTGATAGGACACATTCTGTGCCAAATGGAGAAAGGAATTGCTAATGTGCAGCCTCCAATATTCCCTCGTTAGACATCTAAAGGGATTACATTTCGAAGGCACATTCAAGGATACAAGAGCCTACTTTGTACCTACTGTCAAGTGAGATGTTTCAATAATATGATCGTAAAAAATAAGACGCATTGCTCATTCTGATCCACTTGAGATTTGAGCTGTGAGTGAGTCAATCATTTCAACATGGATGCATCTAATATTGCTTGTTAAAAGACAGCATAGCTAATTTTTTCCCTTGAAGAACTAGAAAAAAGATGTTTGTTTATTATTCAAATGGATAAAAATGTCCAGCGTCCGAGAAAATTTATATTCGTACTATACACAACAACAGCCCAGCAGATGGGAAAATATGTTTACTTTAAAAATCCACCAACCAAACCACCAATGAAACCAAAGAGCTCATGCAGTCTTGACCGCATCGCGCCTTAATTAATGGTCATGACGATAGACAAAGCCATTTGTCACTTTATACGAACGACTTTATTTACAGAACGCGCTTGTTTCTTTTTGAGATTGTCACTGTCGTCGCCGTCCCATTGGTTCTTGTTGTTATACGTACAGTCATTATATTATTATAGATCGTTTAGTTTGAGCGAAAACTGGAGAATGCATCATTGACAACACGACCTGACAAGTATACGTCAGACTTTCAGGCTTTAGTAAATGTAAAATTGCAAGTTTGACATGGCAAATCAAGTACCTATAATACAAAACAACGAGTCATATTTTACGCTACTCAATTTTTTAGCCACAATTATCAAAATGCAAATATCGGAAATATCGCACAGTACGTGATAAACTGATAGATGTTCACATTAATTTTAGGTGTATAATTTTATATTCATTTACTGTACTAGAAGAAATGCTTTTAAATTCAAAATAAAATGTATACATGCTTCCTCAAGGTATATTTCCCCATCAATAATATGCATTCTTTTTATTAGAGCTTTGCTGCAGAGCAATATTAATTTTTCATTCATCGCATCAAATTTTTGAAGGTATCATTCCAGTTTCCTCATATTATGTTGTTGAATTGCCTGCAATTAATTGAGAGGTGATATGAAATGGAGATTTATTCTTAATCACACCATGATTGACTGATGCGATGACCCTACTCTAGAATATTACCAAACCAACATTGTAGCATTTACAATGAAACAAACATGAGGAAAAATACAATATTATTGACAACTAACGTTGTGAGTAATATTATCAGAAACAAATGTATAGTTTTTAGTTATAATACTTGAAATAAATGGAAGTCACAAGAAAGGGGGCGTTTTAAAAGTGTAATCATGAGTAAGTAATGGACATCATTTGATGTCTTGTAAGATGATACTTTTGTTCCCTTTTCATTTTAGAATTATGTTAACCATCATAAAATGTTATTAGTATGATGGACGTAATTATATTTGGCATTTACAACTTATAGCATCTTCCAGGAATACGGGTAGGGGTACACTAAAGAAAGAAGGAAGGAACACTTTTAGTAATTTTGGTGGATGCGATGGATTCGTTCTACATGTGTGTAGCGAATCTTGTGGTGAAAAGCCATTGACGTCAGAGAAATTCTTCAACGCATCCATCCCTGAAGAAAGAAGCATTCCGCGATCATAAAAGATTTTTATAACTCATATAAAAGATCAAAAGTAAATACTCGTCCGCAGGTGTGCAAACAACAAATTTTGACTGTTGTTTTTCATCATCTTCCGCATACCAAAACCTTCCTTAAACTGTTAAAACCGAAAATTTTCTGATTTAGTGTCAACTGATTACTTTCGTACGTTTCTTGAACCCAATCTGTTTCAGAAAAAGATAAGACAAATTATGCAACATTGCATGCATGACCAAGAATAAAATGGTAGGTGTGTCATGTTGAAACAAGCTGCAGTTTTACAAAGTTACAACTTCTATCAATATCGATAAGACCTGTAGTAACATGATCCCTGAATATCACAAAGATAACCATATTCACATAACCTCTCAATAGTTAGGTAGTCAACGTAAATAAAAAAGCACATTAGTATAGGATGACTACAATTAACGTTACGACACGAGTCCAACAACAAACACGTGCGTTTTGCGTCGACAACCCAAAGAAAAAATATGACAGGATGTATGTAACGTAATAGTTTTGCACTTCCCAAAATCGATCAAAATCTTACAAATCTGAGTAGGTAGTGTGCACCATCAAATTATGTGTAAATGTCATGAAAATGTTATGTTTATCATGCAACAACAACAGCATGGACTCCAACAAAAATGTATGAACAAAGTTGTAATAAAAACTTGCAACAATTAATGACACTTGATAAATAATGTCTAGAGCTAAATATAAAGTAACACTACGTTCATTAATAAACATGTATTTAATATGACTTGAGGCAATTCCTTTTCAAACAGAGCGTATCATCATATTATTTCTATTGCTTATCTGCCTATACTTTTGGTAGTTTTAGAATCATCAAATAGGAATGCTTGCCACTATATACACGCCTTCTGATAGAACCAATAATGATAAGCTTCCCCACTGCCTTATCGCCGATACTCCTCTAAAGCTCTACTCTCTGATGCTTGCTGCTTCTGGCAAATCTTTAAAAAAACATTGAATAATTGCTAGAACTTCAAAATTACCTAACAATGTGAACACACACACTCGCTCATTATAGCACCTGCTACTTATCAGCGCCAAGAAATCTACAAATAATATATAATGATTGTAGTTTAGATAAAGTTGATCTATCAATTGACAGTTTGTAGGTTACAAGCATTATTAAGTTTTTCTCAATTCCGGAATTACTTTTCACACCTCAGCTCTTAATTGCACGACATGGCCATTTTGAATGGTTTATGATGGAATCTCTTATAAATTAGGTATTAAATCTTTCAGCAGGCAGACCACTACTACTACTGGCTATATTATGACTAAAAACTACAAGTTGTTCTCAACGGAACTTGCTAAAAAAAACTCTAGACTGCAACATGATCATGTGTGGTGGAGCAATAATAAATTGTTTTAAACTTATTCCTCTAAATAATTTGAACCTTTTTTTAAGTAAAATGTTGATAAATGCAATTCCAAAGGAACACATTTTTAAGTTACATGTACAAATTGTATGAACATGCTTTTTTGTGCTACCTGAAGCGGAAATGTACCTTAAATTGAAATGTGATACTGTTATTATGATTATATTATGCAGCTAAAAAATATCATGATCATGACTTGAAGAATTCCAAGAATTACTATATAATTTTGGCTTGACTTAACCAAATAATTTGCTCACATGTCAATATTTAATATACACACGTCGAAACATAAGCAACATTTTAATATTAATTGTTGTTTTTCAGTAAGCATATTATTGTGCCTATTTGATAATGTCCGTCAATAGGTCAGTTTTATATTCATCTTGGTGATCCCTATATTATCATACAGTACTTTGCTTATTGCGAATGAGAGCAGCGACAAAAAATGATTGGATAATTGGTAAAGGGTACGTAGGTGTGTACTTTGCCACCACCTTAATCCTTTGCGCAGATTTTGCTTTTGGTATAAATACGCTGTCCAATGTTCATCTCAGCACACTCAACTCACAGTCATCTCTCAGAGCACAGTTAACCACTCAATTAACTAACCAGTTTCAGTTTTCCGAGAGGAACCAACAGAAAAAAAATCATCATGAAGGCTTTCGTAAGAAGAAAAACAAGAAATTATACCAAATTTCCGACTGAAATCATCAAGTGATTGTGATGGGTTTTTTTTGTGGAAAAGAAAATGTTAAAATTTATTTGTTTCATTGTGAATAGGTCGCTATTGCTACCTTGGCTGTTGTTGCCGCCGTCGCCTCCGCTCAAGGTCTTATTGGACACGGAGGACATCATGGTCTCCATCATGGCCATCATGGACATCACCATGACATCTACGCCTACCCCGCCTACAAGTACTCCTACGGAGTTGCCGATAAGCACACCGGTGACGTGAAGAGCGCTGCTGAGGTCCGCGATGGTGCCATCACCAAGGGAACTTACTCTCTTGTACAACCTGATGGCGTTCTCCGCACCGTTAATTATGTCGTTGACCCCAAGGTACCCCGTTGACCCTTGACCCCCCGGGGTTGACCCCGGTTTTTTGCCTCTAATTTTCTGCCTTTGTACTTTTATTTTGAGTTTTTATTAATGATCCACATCCTTTTAATGATCACAGGGAGGATTCCAAGCCCAAGTCATCAACAAGGGATGGGCTGCCCACCCAGCCATCCACCACGGACATCACGGACACCACGGACACCATGGACATCACGGACACGGAGTCTCCCACGTTGGACACCACGGACTTGGTCTTGGTGGTCTTGGAGGAGTTGGATTCCTCGGATAAACATTTTCTTTTTAAAAGACTGCTTTTCTCAGTGAGTTGCCATAATCTAGAGTATGCCACTGTGGAGTTTTTTTGGTCCAAAATAATGCTTGTTTACTCTGCGCTGATTTTTCTATGACAATTTTATAACACCGCAACCCTTGTAACCATCAATATTTTTACGTTGTTTTGAATGATCCGAGATCATGATCGGTCTTTTTAATGACGGAACGTGCCATTTATGCATAAAATTGACAACAGTTCTTCTTCTCTTACCTGGAATACATTTACATGAAGATTTCATATTTCTGACTACTGCAAGCAGCAAGTAACTGTCCATTGCTTTATTTCTCGGAAACCCCCAATTTCATTTTTAAACGAGAACAATGGGGAAACGTTCATGCGAAGTTATCTCTTGTCCAGACACGAACCCCGACGTCTCCCTCCATGAGTATGTACAGTAAAGCATTGAATAAACTTATTACGATAACATACTTTTTACGGTTAGATTTAATCAACTCAATTTAATTAGGCTTCCGAGCGACACAGTCAAAGCAAAACCCTGGCTCAAATTCCTGCATAAGGCAAATGAAAAATATGAAGCGTGGAAATTGGATAAGAAGAGAATCTTTATCTGCAGCGAGCACTTCAGGAAAGAGGATTTTAGAACTAGTGTAACTGGAAAGAGATTTCTTATACCAAACAGCTTCCCACGCCTAGCAAATGACACGGACTACTCTGATTTGGTAGTTATACAGAAAATACTCTTCGTAATAATACCATTCAAGTTCTTACGCAGATTCTAATAACATTATGTATTAATTAGATAACTCACGATATGATTCAAGATGCTGTTCTAAATGCTAAGCAATTTCCTACGAGTAGCATCGATGTGCATGCCGCCTGCAACCGAGTTATACAAGCTCAAATGCAGCGGATTAGTACCCTTGAGCAAGAAGTACACTCTCTCCAGCAAGAAATTCAAATCTTGAAGCGTACTACAATTAAGAATCTTTCGCGACAGTGTAAACGAGTAGAAGATCAGCAAAAAAGGAAAAGCGAAGAAATAGAAACCTTGAAAGAAGCTAAAAGAACTAAATTTGAACTTCCAAAGCCAGAAATGCCCGCCGATGACATGTTGAATGAATTTATTCAACGAAGAAATGTACCTCGAAATTATCCATACACCGACAAAATGAAGGAGTTTGCATTCAATTGCCATTATATTTCCCCAAAAGGATATTCGTACATGAGACAAAAGCTGCCCTCACTTTTGCCTGATGTATCAAATTGCTACAAGTGGACTAAAGATGTAGTCATTACACCTGGTATACATACGAATAAATGAATAATACTGTTTAGCAAATCATATAACCCTTGATTAACCCCCCTAAATCATATACGTATTCATGAAAACTACCCCTATTTATAGGAATAATCCCTCAGTCCGTACAGGAAGTAAAAACTAGATGCGCCTCCTCAGATAAGCCTATGTATTACGCTTTATCTGTTGATGAAATTGCCACAAGAGTGCAGATGCTCTTTAATGGGGAAAAAATGATTGGACAAACGGATTATGGGGGACTTTCTCCAGAAGTGCGAACAACATTGGCTAAATCAGCCCTGTTCTGTCTTCTAACTGAAATAAATGGCAGCAAGTCGTTTCCTTTGGCGTATGTGCTCACGGATGGATTAAAAGCAGATTCTCTGAAGAATGTCATCAGCAAATGCATAGCTTCCGTCCATAATTCTAACGGAAACGTATTAAGCTTATCATTTGATGGGTTAAAGGCGAACTTTACTGCAGCAGAAACACTAGGAGCTTGTCTTGATGTTGCATCCTGTGATTTCAACCCAGTTATCGAAGACGAGAAGAAGAAAAAAACCTTCATAATACCAGACGCTTCCCATATGTTTAAGCTTGTTCGCAATACAATTGAGAAATTGGGCGTCATATATAATGGTGATGGGAAGGTATTTTTTGCGACAAACAAATAACTTTTTATGTTTCAAAAATGACGCACTTTATATCAGCAAGTTTGTCATATTTAGGAAATAAGGTGGATTTATGTGCAACGGTTGCATGAAGTCCAAGAAAAAGAACAGCTACGTGCAGGAAATCGTCTTACTTCTCGCCATGTTAATTTTCACCAGAAGAAAATGAATGTAAAACTATGTGTCCAGGTGTTGAGCAATAGTACTGCAACGAGTATAGACTTCTGTCGAAAAATTGGCTTGGATGGTTTTGAAGAGTCCGAAGCTACAACAGAGTTTTTGCGCATGAATAACTTCGTTTTTGATTTGATGAACACGCGTCCGTTTGGGACAGGGAACAATGAAGCCCTTAGCAAATTCAATAAAATTCGATGGAGTTCACTCATACAATCAGCAAAGCTTTACTATATGGCTCTTCAAGTGGAAGCGGGAGAAGCACTGATTCCCCTTCATGAAACTAAAAATGGAACCTTTGTAAAAGGGATTATTGCAGGGCTCACAAGCATCGAGAAAATCATGGATGCAATGGAATGTGGTGACGTTCAGCTATCGTAAGAATATGCTCAACACTACATAAATACATTCAATAATTAGCACTTGTAAGAAAAATTAATTTTTAATTAGATACCTGCCGACGTACCGTTTAAGCCAAGATCCCTTGGAGGTATTCTTTGGAGGAATACGTCGGCGACTTGGATGCAATGATAACCCTAACGTTGCTCAGTTAGCCTATTCTGTTCGCGCCATGTTATGCTTCAAGCTTAATGTCTGTACCAGCGGTAACTGCAATCCACAAGAGTCACTTCAAGATAAGCTTAATAGTACTTCACTGGCGTTCTCAAGTACGGAGGAAACAATTGAGCAGAACTTTGATGAGCAGTACGATACAATTGACTTGGAATCATACATGCATATGTCCACGTTCGTGGATAATATTGTGGTGTACATTTCCGGCTTTGTTGGAAGGAGATTGAATGAAACTATATCATGCGCTGACTGTGTTAGTGCATTGAGTTCACTGGAAGATTTGGAAATGCGAATGAGAGAAGATTTTTGTCTACTGTTGGAAAAGGACTGCGGAGGGTTGTTTAAACCATCGGAGGACCTAGTTCGTGTGTGCAAAATAGCTGAGAGGGTTATTAGAATTGAACAATGCAGTGGAGTTTTTAGTCTGAATATGAAAAAAATCGAACTTCGTGTCAAAAAAGAATGCTTAGAACGAAACCTATTTTCCAATCTTCATTGTAGCCCTTGTTCATCAATTTTGCGAATCAATTCTTTCAATTTACGCACTGTACATAAGTTAACTCTTATATCTGAAATTTGTAAGATGTATAACAAAGTCAGGCTTCACTATATAGCAAAGCGCAGTTCTTTACAATTAAAGCCTGTTACTAATCGATGTAAACTAAATAAGTTAGTTCATTTTACGGGAAATTGAATCTTAGTTCAGTGTGATTTGCGTTTATTTTGGTTGGTTAGTTTTATGTTACTTGTTACATATAATGTAGAAACTTGGAATTGTGATGTTTTTGTGTTTGTTCAATGTTTTGAGTTGAGTTCGAGTTCAAATAAATAACTACTGTTGATAATAATAAGGGCACCTCCTTCCCAAATTTATTCATTAGTGGAGCAGATGAAGAGCATTTTTAGCTTGCGCAAATATTTTTTAAAATTTCATGGTGACAGTGGCGCAGAGTAAACAAACAATTTGCTGGACCAAAGTTTTTGTTTTTTTGAATGGCATTTCCTTGTCTTTATGCATTATTGGTCGTAGGCTTTTCTAGCCATTTTTTGAAAATTTAATGCTCTGGTGCAATCTCACCTGCTAGTCTTTCTTTTTACACTATTTAACTCTTTTTTTCTCTCTCTCTCTATCTTTCTTTCCTCATACGCTTCTCTTTAACTTTTTAACTCTTTTTATTATACTTTGTTTTTTCTCTTCTTTCGGGAGCTGGTCTCCCACCCACTTAGCTATATAACTCTTCGCTGTTCCTCTTACTCTATATATCTTACTGTCTTCTTTCCTATTCTCTCTTTACCCCGTTGTCAATAATTTTGATTGTTGCTCTTGTCATCATTACATGACATGGGTTTGACCTCGTTGGAACGAATCCATGAAGAAGTATTGCATTATTACGCAGTACTACAATAACTACATGTGCCTTACGAAGGAGCAATAAAAATTATTTTTAATTTTTAACAAAATATATATATCTTTGTGTGGTTTGAAATATCATTCATTTTTCATTCTTGCTTGCAATCATTTTCTTTTGCATAATAATAACAGTCGCATAATACACATTTATGATCCTGATATGATCGAGTGAGATGGTTTTGGCAATTAAAGCAACAAAAGTTATCAGAGCGTGGTCAAGCTTAAGCTAACAAGTTAAACAAGCCCGTCGTCGTTTCCGGTTCAAAATTTACTAAGATCATTGACAGATATTGCTACCTTGAAAATTGCATGGCTTGTGAGCAAGAGCGCTATTGCAATTGATCAGGAGCAATCCAAAAAGGTAAAGCTTCGCACGGCTTCGCTTCTTATATATTTTCTTAACGTGGCAGCTGGCCATTTTAAATTTTAAAGTTATTAACATTGCATAATACACCAATTAAAAGTATGCTTGTGTATTTCTATTTTTACTGTCCAAAAGAGTGTTTGTTCAGCTCAACAACTGTGAACGCAAAATTAAAGGTACATAATAATATATGCAACCCAGTTTGTTGCTTTTATAGTTTTTGTCAATCAATTAACGTTTCAGGTTTGTATTTTTCAATAAGGGAATAGGAAGTCCAATTAATATAAAGTACACAGACTTTTGGACTTAATTAAAAGCGGAATAGATTTTCTTTATTGATTACTTTTGCGAATTGAATTCGATTTGTTCATTAAATTGGCATTTTTATTGAGACAAGAATCGTTACAGCGTTGCATGATATGCTGCTTTCATACAAAGCGTTTTGTTGTAGCGATTATTAACAAAAATTATTGTTTTAGAACAAAAATACAGCATTATGGTACATGTAAAATACAATTAACACTTAGCGATTTACAGCGATATAATATAACATACTGCGCCGGAAAATAATATAACATATACCGAATTCCTTCATCATTTTACTGGACAAAGTATACAACAAGATAAGCACAAGCTGCGACAACCATCGCCTTTTTAAATATTCCCAAAAGCTTCCCCTTGAAGCCATGTCTTTGTAGCACAGTCGTTCTGAGGTAGGAAGGCTGCTTCATTCCAGGATACGGATCCTTGTAAATTTGCGTTTTATTCCGACTGCAGTATGTCATCACTCTGGAGAAAAACTGCGCATATTCCGTATTCAGTCGATCAAAGCTTGGGAATTGGGAGTAGTCCGTGCACATCTTGTAGCACTCAATGTACAACTCATGACATCCTGTGCATACGGGAGTGCGTGTTCCATTGCCACGGTTTACGGTGATGGCCTATGTAAAAATCAGAGAGAGATGCGATTTAAATGCATGCAACATTTTTATTATTCATTCGTCATATAAATATGCAACAAACCTTTTCTAGCGTTCCAAAACAATAATTGCACATTAACTGCATCTCAGACTGCTTGAGGAACTGGAAGTACGACTCACAAATCCTTTTCAGTTCGCTGTCTCTAATCTTGATCGCGTTATTGTAGGCCTTCTCCTTGAGAAACAAATGACATTCCTTAATTATCTCGTCCACAGGCTCGAAAGGCAAAGAGGTACAGTGTCTTTTGCAGCTGGCGCACTTGGATCCTCCTTGCAGCCAACATTTGGAACAACACGCCAACGGATTATCACAACCACACCCTGGCATCACAGCCTACAACGACACGTGAATGCAATCGACATCGCCAGACATTCAAAAAACGAGAAAAATAAATTAGAACAGGTTAGATTTATATGATAAACTGCATAACGTCATATGCACACATTCATGTTGTGTGAAATTAACTTGATTGCACTCACCATTTTAACGGTGTCTTCACAGTACGGACACTCGAGAATGTCCAGGATTTTATCGACCAGCAGTCTAATCTCCTTGTAGTACCATTCCAGTTCGCTCCTCTCGAACGAATACAGTCCGAGATTTTTCGAGTTGCTGTATGGAAACTTGTTCACTTCCAGGGTCATCCTCTGGAGCCATTTTGTCTTTGCCTTGGACATTTTCAGCTGCTGCTGTTTCTTGGAGGAATCATCTTCTCGTTCAGCCTGATTACCTCTGAAATATCTGCCGTTATTGTTATCCGGCATTCTTTGGCCAAGTGTTCTCAAACACTCAAAAATGGTTTCTAAAAAATTTCACACGTGTCAACTGAAGCTCCTCCGTCTTCACTCCCACAACAACGACTACTACTATACAACTTGCCGTGATATACTTTTACTTTTATCCAAAAACGGCACAAAATGCTCGTTTCCACGAGTAAATTTCCGTCTTCTATTTTAAGTTTTCTCCTGGAACTCTTAAAAACATTTCATGTATATTTCTCTATAATACGCTCTGCTTCCAGAAACCATACTGCATCCGCAGACAACAGAGAACAAGTGCGGTTGTTGCACTGACACCAGTCAGCATTTCGACATGCCAAATGGCAATGCATTATTAAAGGAAACCAGTCTGTGAGTAGTGAACTTGACTATCAAACGAAAATGCATGCAACTGAACAAGACCACTTCCAACAACACCCTTCCGGCACAAAAACTGCCTCTCTGATACTGATTTTTTTCCTCTCTTCTTTCTGCTGATGTCTGTGTGAGTCATTGAACTATGCAGGCTTTGCTCACACACAACAAAAAAAAGTTTTATTTTCTACACAGGGAAAATTATTATAGTGGTTGGTCTTGCTGCTCTGCTGCTGCTGCTGCAGCGTAAATGATGATGATAACGTGAACGTGAGCCATGAACATTTTGCCGAGTTTTCAATATACAGCTATAAAAGTGCAAGTCTTCCTTACAGTTACCTAATAATATATTGTACTTTTATCATCATCTTCATACATTTATATGCTATAGTTATATATACACATACCAAATAATCAAAATGTTTAACCAGGGAGTTGGGTTAGTTGTAACATTCCTCATTCACAACAACATCTTGTCATCATACGAGTTTTCACAGTGCACAATGCACTACGGCAGTAAAGAAATGAAATGAAAGTGTGCTTGTGTTTAGAGAAGAGAGAGCAAAACCCATCTTCCTTTTTTGTTTCATCCTTTTCCCTTTTGTATTCCGTGTCTGAATCAACTCAACTTGTCGTTTGTAGAATTTCCAGCAGCAGCAGCTCAGAAAAGCCAACCAGCAACACCAACAATGCACCCTTCCTTCCTTCCTTCCTTCTCGGAAGAATGCAGAGAAACAAAATAATAATAGATTTCATCAAATTCATTCCATCGCCCTTGTCTCGTTCGTTCGTCGCATATTATTCCATGTAATAAAACACGGTATGACATCGTACGTGTTTTATTTTGCATCTTCATGCATGCATACTAGTATCTATTAAATATGAACTAAAAATGAGTTTTTCATATGAAAGGTAAAGTTTAGCTTACCACAAGAACGTTCATGAGTAGTCTAAAAAAGCGACTCCATTCGATTCTTTACCATTTAACGTTAATGGCTTGAGCTTACAACGAATTGTCTCATAATACCCCAATTAGACTTGCAAACTGCCGACAATATTATTAATGACCTACACATTTTTATTATCTCCGGTCTCCACTAATAGTTAAATTAACTCAGGGCCAATAATTTGCAAAGAAGGAAAAGGTCAAGATAACTAAATTTCAGTTTAAAAGTAAATTTCAAACTTGAATAAAAAATGCACAATTTTCATCTGCCGTATGATGTTCCCTTCTCTGCATCAAGCAAACTGGCAAATATATGTAAACTAACATGACATAATCACGATCAAAAGCCACACTCTACAAACATGGATATGATTTCCTTCCAACAACATCAAAATTAAGTAATTAACGATGTGTGGGGATGATTTGCAGGGGAGTGGGGACCCACAACTTTTGGGGGTTTGAGTTTTGAGAAGCGAAGACGAACAACGGTTTGTTGTTTTGGTTTGTTGTGGTGGCTGTTTTGGCATGGTGAGCGTGGTGCGGCATTGAGAGAGGAGGCTGTGGAAATTGAGCCGCGAGCAAAGCTGTTGTTGTTTACCTTCTGCGCAACATAAACAAATGCGTGCAGAGTCGCAGTGCAAGTGGGAGTCAAACACGGCCAGTTTCAAATTCTACTTGCCTTTTTTATCACCTCCTTAAATCCACATTCTCCTTTAATCCTCAATTATCTCTTTACATTGAATCGATAGCGATACCGGAGCGATAGGAGTAGTTTAATTAGGTTAACTCGTTTAGTTTGATTTGTAATTACGAACGAAACGAGTCAGGAAAGGCTTACTAACGGTAAAAGGAAAAAAGGTCGGTCATCATTGTATCTATATATTTGAATATTTACTTACGGTTTAATTAAAGTATTCAACATTAAAGATTTTAATTCAGCAGTGTATCGTTACTTTAAGGAATTTGTCACTAATTACTTTAATATCTGATTATGAACTTTGGTGTTTGGTTTGTTGTAGGAGAAGGTGACCTGAGAGCTTCCGCGACACCAGTGTCCAGTATTAAAAGGGATAAAAATGGCGTTTATGGGGTCTGCGGTAGAAGGCCAGGAGGAGAAAGTAATTGGCATAAAGTTGGAAGTCAGTCCTGAGATCTTGCCGAGGGATACGTCCCTTGGAACAAAAATATTCATGCTGGTACCCAGTGTAGCTAGGAATGTTCGTGAAGTGAAGAGTTACATTGCCAATTTTGTGCTGAAAACTCCAGTCCCATTCCAGTTTTTCATGGGAGAGTATAGAATCCGAGACGAGGAGGATGCACGCATATTTTCCATAGTTAATGAACCATGCAGGTGGGCACTTGATTTTATTATTGACTATCGCTTAATACAACTACCCGCAAGGGGTCGTTACATTTAATTGATTACATTACATTTTAATCCTTTTGCTCTTAGGCTGGCACCAGTTCCTCCACCAAGATCTGCCTTGTCATCTACACCCAAACCAAAGAGTAGTACTGAGAAACGAGTTACGTTTTTTGACGGTGATTTGTCTGCCTCCCCGGTCCACGCCCACTTTGCAAATGGTGTGGACGCTATTGACTACTCCCAAAGTGGTCGCAATATTCACTCTCCTGAAGATATGCAGCTAGAAGGATTATCAAGTATTAAAGTGGAAAATGACACCACAAACGATCAGGAATTGAATCTCAGTGATAGTTCCACAGAGCGCAAAAAGAGACGGCGCCGTAGGCATCGCAGTAGAAAATCGAAAAGTGCTTCCGATGAAAATGTACAAGATCAGGATGATAGTGCGAACGGATCTGCAGATGGATCAGAAAATGGCTGCGCATCCAACACTGCACTGGGAAACGGCGTAACGAGATGGGACTCTAGTGCTAATTTAGACAAAGGCCATCTGGAGGTATTAAATGAGGAGACAGAAAGCGAGGACGAAACCGCAGGAGAAAGCACTGTCCAGAAAGAATTTGAATTTGTCACTCCAGTCATGTGTCCAAGCAAGCTGTCTAGAAAGCGCTCAGAAATTTCCGAGCTGCAGGGTGGCAAAAAGAAAAAGCTCTCGGATTCCGCGTTTGAGTCATCCTGTAGCTTTATATCACCCGTCTCATCTGCGGACGATTCCAGATGTAGTTCAGGAAAACCGAGGCAAGACACACCCAACGTTCCACGTGTCGTCAGAAACCCTAAAATGTTCAATTCAGTCAGAAAGATTTTTGATGTGTACACTGCTGGCCAAGGCGAGAATAGTCAAAAGGATGAATCTGTCAATCATAATAACGGTTCAATTACTCAAAAGAAGCACAGCGCTCCGACAACAGCAGCGGCAGTAAAGGACGAAGATGGCTACAAAAATATGAGATTGATAAGTTGCGTAGAGGAAGTCAATGTGGGTGACCATGTTGCGTTTAAGGTAATGAAACTTGCTAACGTATAAAACAATATTTCATTCGCAATGAGGATTCCTGACCTTTAGATTTCTAATAACAAACTTGTAATTTTCATCTCAGGTATTGGAACTCGACGAAAGGTACAACCCCTCAATCTCAGCATATAAAGAAGGAATTGTTTCTGATAAAACGGGAACACAACTGCGTATTACTTTTACAAGTAAAAATATTCAAATAAATCCCTGTTATTATTATCAATATTTCATTCAAAAGGTAGCAAGTTGCAGGAATAAAAAACGGTACTTTTTACTCATTTCAGAAAACAATGTAGTAGTCCGAACCGGTAGGTATGATCTTGATTTGAGTGATGATAGTAAAGACGCCAAGAGCAAAGATACGAAGCCAGCAGAGCCTGAAACGGTGGAACTCCACTTTGCTGAATTACTGGAGCCAAAATTTATTTCGCAGCTGCAGGTGTTTAGCACTACTTCCGCACTTCGGCCGTGTACACTGGCTGGTCAACTCGTTGAAGGGAACGGATGTTCTTCTTCATCTCCACCAAGCACAATTTAAGACTTTTAAGATATTTTTTCGTATTTTGCCAAAGTCTCTTATAATTTTTTTTTCAATTCCAATTTCCTTTTAATTTCGCATGAAATGGAACGTATCGTATCCCATGTGCAGATTTGTTTACTACTGCCCAACAACTTGTCTATAGTCTTTTTTATCAAATCGCTGTAAAATTCCAGTAATAGTGTGTATACCTGTAAAAAAAGTTATTGTGAAAGTTTCCTAAAATGTATTGAATGAATTTTAAAGTGTAAAAAGTGTGTTCCCATTCAGTCAATTTATGTAATGCAACAAAGAAGATTGAAAATAAATTCCGAATTTATGCGTTTTCGAAATGTATAATAACAGATCAATATGGTGAATTTGACATAATGCATAAATAGAAAACCGATTCCCTCGACAATATTCTCCGATAAACGTTTGTTTTTATTTTTTTAATAAAGCATAAGATATCGTACCGTTAGAGCGATGAATAGATTAAAATTATTGTTTAACATGCTATCGCTTTTGGATAGGTTTATGTAGTTTAATAGAAAAAAAGATTTACAAGTTCTGGTTACGTTTCAAATCAAAAAAGGTGTCATAAAGAAGTATTTCGCCGAATCACGCTACATGTTAAATGTGGTGGTGTTATATCAATTAGTAGTCGTCCTGATGTAAAATGCATGTCGTTTTGTTGAAAACGGTTTCCAACATGTTTTATTCGTATTACATGTATAGTTCACTTGTCGTGTAACATTAGATTACAAAAAAGTTCAGAGATCACATGTTTCTACAAGGTATTGCAATCCTTAATTAATTAATTAATCATTTACCTCTTCCTCCCTCAGCCGACTTGCTTGTTAATATCAAATAGAGATTAATATTAATATCAATGATAATAATAATTATAACAACACAACGTGCATATTTCGGTAAATCAACGAGTATAGTATAAATTGTCATTTTCGTCAAGACATAAAACATTATTAATATTATCATTATTATCCACACAATTTTTTAGTACTCGAAGAGACATTTTTTTTAAACTACAAAATCTAGGTACTTAATTTTCACATCAAAGTACCTCTAAACTAAACGCGACACTTGAACAAGAGAGAAAAAACTGACTTTTATAATCAAATGCATGATTGTTTCACACGTTTACTTGCACTCTTTATTCAACAGTAATTCTTTATTGGAGTCAATTTCAATTAAATCACTGCTAGAAAATAAATCCAAGTGTGGATGTCATAATATGTATACATAGGTACACACACGTACACAAGTGTTTACCGATTTTTCGAGAATATTTAAATACACAAAAACAAAGGTTCTTGTAAATACCTGGAAGCATAATTTTCATTAACGTGGTCACTCTCTCTAACCGAAATATATATAGTACATTGATGATCATACACAATTGTTGAAAAAATCAATCTACAATTTTTTGAATCTGAATCTCAACTTTTGTTTCAAGTTACTTTTGCATAGTTTTTTTGTGATAAGTAATAATGCACTGTAAAATGGGAACATGTCCAATTCAACACACTATTATATAGGACACTATATAGTTGTGTACTGCACAGTATAATTTTTAATTAAGGCAGAAAATAGTATATTATCCTTTTACCATTATGCCCTTTTTTATGAGTTTTAATAGCTCATAGGATTTAAATACAGACCTACTATTTCAATTTCAGCAGCGCAAAAACTGGTTGGCCGTGACAAAAAGTGATTTATCAAGATCATTAATCTTCAATCGTCCCTTTCTCCTTCCATTACGAGTGATGACGCTCACAAAAATTTTATGATTTTTTTTAAAAACTCGTAAAATAAGTTGTCCAGAATTTAAAAAAGTGTGCCAAGTAAGTAGTTTTAAAGGTGTGTACCAAGTTACAAAATTTCTAGGTAGGTATGCATGTATTTTTTTGGGTTTATTGTGTTTATCTAATCCAGTAATTAATAGTAATAAATTACTAATTACTTTCACTGGCCAACAGGCCGTATTGCATGATGATTGATGATGATGATTTTTTATACAAATATAGTATTACCTATTATATTATATGTAGTAGCATAAGTGTAAAATGTATAGGTGTATACTTTTGTGTTAGTTAACAAAAACTGGCTTAAACATACACCTCTACTTAAAATGACATACACTCCTCATAATAATGGCTTAACAATTTCTTTTTACTTATCATCATAATTAACAGTAGTATACTAGAAATGTATTTGCACTCTGTGCCTGCCATTTAAATAAATCCTTTTCATACTTTCATAATTTTTGAAGCTAACATTTTATTATTGACATTATAATAATAATTATCGAAACGTTTTTTATTTGTGTTTTAAATAACTTACAATTATACCAGACTCTATACCCCTTTCATTGGCACTTGACACTAAAAAAGAATATCATTTCCATGATTCATCATGATGCAGTTTTTTAGGCGGAGGGAGCGACTCTCGCTGCATTTCATATTTCTTCACTAGACACCTCCCCATCTCGACTAGACCTTACCACTTACCACCAACACTCTGTACCGTTTCCCCCCAAAATTTATTTTTATTTTTATTATTTCCTTTTACTTTACATGGTCGGTAGTAAAACGATATTTTTGGATTGCTGCAGTAATTTACTAGTACATACGATTCCGAAATTCGTTTCGTTCCTATTACTATAATCTGCTAATAAACCACCTCACTATAACGTGACAGGCTATTTGAAAAAGTCGTCGTCCGCAAACGGGTCTTGAGTGGGAGCCTGAAAAATGTTAAACGAGTCTGACTTTTTCATGTTTGACGATGCATTGGATGCGGCGTTATTTGTTAGTGCGCCCTCGGAAACGCTGTCCTCGTTCGACTTTTCCTCTTCCGACCTTATCGACTCTAGCCTCTTTGTACTGTACACTGAAAAGTTTCCTCGCAAACTGTTTGCAGATGTGGGCGGGGTGTAAGTGAAATCAGGACTGGATGCGTTTTCCCTTTCCTCGTCAAACTCGTCAAGAGTCACACGGTCCACCTTCTCAGTCAAACTTTTGGCACCACCACCTCCATCCTCCTCTTCCTCACCTCCATCTTCAGACTCAAACTTTGTCGGGAAAAATATCTGATTTTGTTGCTGCTGCTGCTGACGCTTGGTCTTCTGCGCTGCTGTCTCATTGGTGGTGTCACTGGGTGAAATATCAGCCAGTATCCCCTCTGGACATTCCTCTCCCTTGTCTTCTCCGGTTCCATTGGAATTTGAGGGGATCACAAAGTTGTCTTCAAAGGGAGACTGAGGCTGGCTTAGCTTCGAGTCGATTGGGGTTATTGTTTCGGATTTTATTGTCGGACTGAGCCCCTTGCCGATGAGATTTAATGAGTCCTTGTCCCCATTGTTGTCTTCATCTCCTTTGCTTTCACCTATCTTTTCTCCCATTTCACTTTTTTCAGAGAAGGCATCCCCACCAAAATCATCCTCAAACCGGTACTCTCTCATTTTCCCAGGCGCACCACCACCACCACCGTTTCCACTCTGAGGACGTTTCGAATGCCCATTTCCGCTTAAATGTGGCGGTGGTGGTTCTATAGGTGGATAATGCGGCTTTCCTCCACTCTCACGCCTCCCACTGTTTGGACGGCTGGATGAGGAGCCATGAGGTGGACTGTATCGCGACATGCCCCCATGCTCACTTCCACCCCCATATTTTGCGGAAGATGGACGATGTCCCTTTTCAGATTTCTCGCCTCCAGCAGCAGGCTCAGGACCTGATTCACTGTCCCAAGAGGGTGAATTCGTGTAGTAGTGATGATGCCGGGAGTGTTCCCTGTCCCTATAGTACTCATCCCTCCCCCTATGCCTTCTCCTGTGACCACCATGTCGACTTCCGTGGTAGTGCTCATCCTCACCGGAATATTCGGAAAATTCTCTTCCATCATCATACTCGTCGTCGTACTTTCTTCTCGCCCTGTCGCCCCGATAGTATCTATCACGGTAGTACGCATCCGAGTGCCTAGGACTTTCTCTGCTGTACCGCTTTGCACTCGGGTGGAAACCGGCACCGCTGCTAGGTCTACTTCTATGATAGTGCCGTTCGGCGTACTCTCGTTCCCTGGCGTAATAGTCTTTTTTACGGGATGCGCCATTTTCTTCCTCGTACGAGTCATCAAAATCACTTTCGTGATGGGAATACCTCTCTGGAGAAAGACTGGAGTGACCCGATCCTGCAGCTTGGCCAGGCGGCCTTTCTCCCCGGTCGCGTTTACGATGTCCAGTGGACGAGTAATGATGGTGGTGATATTTTGGAGGATAACGACGATGCTTTCTGCTATGCCCAGTGGTTGAGTAATTGGAGTGGTATGAAGCGTACGATCGAGTATCTTCCTCCTCTTCCCGATCATCCTCAGGTTCGCCTTCTCTTTCGGAGGAACGTTTTGAAGAACTGGGTCGCACATTGTTTCCTCTTCTCCTTCCGACCCCACTTTTCGAAGGTACATACTCCTCCTCAGACTCACCTCCAGCTCTTCCCCCCTCTCTGTACTTTCCTCTTGGAATGGATCCATAACTGTCCCTCGAGTCCGACCGTCCATAATTCTCCCTGTCCCTATCCCTTCTCCTGCTGCTGCTGTTGTAAGCATCCCTATCTCGATCTCTGTCCCAGCGACCAACGTCTTCATCATTGACGCTACTTCGCCTGCGTCGTGGTGGCCGTGCCCCAGATTCCGAGTAGTCGGACCCTCTGCCACCGCCAATAGAAGGCTCCTCAATGCTTTTTCCACTGTGCTTTGAAGACCCAGAACTTTGACGATGAAATTGGCTCACGGGAGACCGCAGTAGATCTGGTGAAAGCGGTTGACTACTTGTCGCTTGTTGCGCTAAACTTCCGTTTTCTCGACTGGGTCTCCTTCTTTCCGGCACCGGGGGAACTTGAGGACTCACCACCACCGGATCTGTTAAAGAATAATTTCCGACTGATGGTTGGGTGGGTTTCTGGAAAGGCTCAAAGTCAAACTTGTCTGACAATACGCAAGGTGGTTGGGAGTGCTGTAGAGATGGTGGTACTTCGGGAGGTGGCAACGACGCAGCAGAGGTTGTTGCAGCCGGTGGAGTCTTTTGCGAATTTTCTCCTCCGTCCTCCGAGTCCCAAGGACTTGCGTCATTTCCGTCAGCATCCACCGCTTTCACCAAGGACGTTGTTGCAAACTGGTCATCAAAATTGGACTCGAATGTTGCCCACTCGGTTGGCTTTGCATTGAAATTGGAGGATGGGCTCATGTCCTCGTCATCATCAAAAGGAAACTTTCCGTCGTCGTCGGACAAGTTGGTATCCGTGATATCGTCCATTGTATTGGCCATTGTAATGGCAAAACTGTTGTCTTTATTCTTGTTCGTACTTTCTCCAGTGCCATCCGCTTGAATGGTTCTTTCACTGCTGGAATCCTTGTTCGTCAGCGTTTTATCCATAGTCCTAGACAAATCATCGTCTTCCGAATTGACGGAAAAGTTGGACGCTTTGAGACTGCTGCCGAGATTGCCAATAATGCTAAAGCCACTGGCTTCCTCAACGCTGAGTTCTCTAAACACCGCGTATTTGTCGTATTCATCTTTTTTGCTGCTTTGATGATTATCATGATGACGATGGTGATGATGATGGTGGCTACCACTACCACTTCGCCGCTCTCCAATGTCCGGTGGGGCTGAAGCCGTTGAAAAATCGTCTTCAAATCCCATTTGGAAGTTGCTCTTTGACGTTCCGCCACTGATTGATTGAGATTCACGTTGAATCTGAGACGTGCTCCCGTACCGGGACAAGTCTCTTTCCTTTTGCTCCATTTTCTGCTCAAAGTCCATCAAGGTTAGCTTTTCGGCTAATTGCTGGATGGTTAATGACGACAGTTTATCGACTGGAAGCTCCAACTTGATCGCGAGATCCCCTAAGCTCATAGATGCGACTTGGTGTAAGGCTTGCTCCATGGTCAGCTTAACCACAGGAGGGTTCCTGCTCACTCCACCACCACCGACCAGGCTATTGTTGCTGATTGCAACTGACGAAGTTAATTTAGTGGTTGGTTCAGAGTCTCCTGCTGAGTCCCTTCGCTGAGTGGAAGGAGACGCTGAAGATAATGGCACAGAGTAACGACCTCCGACAGTAGCGTGATGACTACTGCTTGAGGAAAATTGAGGTTTTCTCGAAGGCAACGGCAAAGGAAGATCATTGGACGACTCATTTGTACCACCACCACCACCACCACTAATCTTTTGCAGGCCACCGCTTTTCCCAAAATCACCGAGTGGCGGTTGCTTGGACTGAAATAAGCTGAGAGGACTAGACTGCATGGAACTGAAGGCTTGCTTCTTTGGAGGTAACGGTGGCGGAGGAGACACCAGCGACGGCGACATTTGTTGAACCAGGCTACTCGAAATTGTTGTCGTTTGGAGGGGTCGCGGAGGTGGTTCTGGAGGAGCCATTCCAGACGATGCTATGCTCACTCCGCTCAACGAAGATATTCCAGACAAATTGCGCAGTCTGTCGGATCCCGAGGAAGGTCGAGGTACCGCAGTGCTCAGCGAGACTGACTTTCCAAGGGTGTTGGACGTGTGGCTATGGGGTGGACGTGGAGGTGGGGTCAGGTTCGGGATCTCATCGGTACCCACACTGCTTTGCGATTCGGCGGTAAACTTTCTCTCACGTCCCCCCGAGGAAGGCCTCGGCAAGGTTTTCGGACTAGATGTTGCAGTATTTGCTGTTGAGCCAGCGATTGTCATTTGTTTGAGAAGTTGGGGTGACTTTTTATTTGCAAAGCGAGAACTGGGTGGAGTCCCAAGAATGCTGCTCGGAGGTGGCAAAAATGGCAACTGACTTGTACCAGAAGTCATGTACTCTGAGTTGGTAGCAGCAGCTGTTACAACACCTCCCCCTGCCCCCACTGACCCAATGGAGGATGTCGAGGAAAAGTTATGCATTGTGTGAGGAGGCGGTGGAGGGCTATAATTTGGAGGGGATTCAGATCTTGAATTTTCCGAATGGAGTCGCATTCGCATGGATGATGATCGGGATGACGCTGACGTTGGAGGCGTCTTTAAAGGCAATTGCTCCACTGCATCGTTGATTTGAAAATTTGTGGAGAATGAATTGGGGATTGGGGTGGATGTGTCCGTTAGATGAAGTTTGGGCGGTGTTACCTCACTGCCATGTGCGTTTAATCCTGACAAAGAGGTATTGACTAAACTGCTCTCCGCCACCAGCGACGAGGAAGATGAGTGGGGCGTTAGATTTTCAGAAGCACCAAGGTCTTTGAGATTTTTCTTTGGTGGATTTTTGAGATGCTGGAAAAAGTCTTTGCGATCAACGAACGGTCTGATGCGACCGGTGCCTAGAGGATCAAGTTCAGTAAAAATGTCCAAATCCACTTTTGAATCGTCCGCTTGGCCATTGAATTCAGACTCAGGTACAAAATTCTAGAAAATTAATTACAAATTTGTTTTTTTTTTAAAAAAAAGAATGTTCATCCCCTCGTTATCAATTTTATCAATTTTTCTTTTCTAAAATAATGTTCACTTACGTCCTCGAAGGAAGCTACCCAACCATCACTGTATCTGTCCTTTGATGAGGTTGACTTCGTCCCGGCAATCGTACTCTCCCTGTCGCCTTCAACTGAAAACTTGTAATTATTGCTTGGAAGAGTTTCATTAGCACTCTCCTCAATTCGTTCCACAATGAACTTTGACTCCACTTTTGCCACGGATGATGATGAGTCATTCGGATATGCAAACGAAAACTGACCAGATGGACTATCAAAAGGATCGGAATTGAAAAAGTCTGCATCTCCGTGATATTTAGGTCCTGGAAATGGGTCAATCTGTGCAAATGGGTCTGCGGTGAAGGCAAGTGGAGTTGTCGAACTGCTAGAGTAGGGAGGCGGCGGCTGCTGCTGCTGCTGCTGGAGCTGAGAACCTGCCAAAGACAAAGGTGAGGGATCATTTAGGCCACCAGATTTCAAGCTGAATCTGCTTCCACCGGAAGTAGAAAAGGCAGTTGGAGTGGAGCTTGCCGCTGCGGCTGAATGGTCAAAAGGATCAAAAGAGTCACCAAATGGGTCACCCACTGCACAACTGGACACTGGAGTAGGATTGCTTGCGTTGGATGCTGACGCCATACTGCCAGTGGAAAGTTTGGGCATGGGATTCATGGGATCACTGGATATAGACGCGGTGCTTCCACGGAATGGCACGGAATCAACTAGATTGGTGTGAATATTGTCTAAGCCCTCCTGAAGACTGTTCAGTTCGACTTCTAAGTTTAATAGGTCCACTTCAGCAGGTGCTGAGGGATTTGCATCGGATAATGCAGAGGCGCCCCCAACTGCACCGGCTCCTTCAATGTAAGTCTCGGCAATTGAGAATTTTGGCTCAGTCTGCAAATGAATTGAAAAAAAGGTTTCAATTCAAATGTATATTGAACAATGTGTTATTACGATGATAAGATAACATGTTATCAAAATATCACTTTTTAATTTTACTTTTTATATTGCTCGTACGTCAAGTTGAAACAATTTTATTACTTAATCCTCCTCCTCCTCCTCCTGATTTGATTCATTATCATTGATGGTAATTATAATCGTTTTATTTACCTTTGCGGTTGGAGCCGTTTCAGCCGCTCTGGTTGCCAAAAACTTTTGTTGCATTTCTAGCTGCTGCTTGGCTCTCTCTATCTCCTTCTTTTTAAGGTCAAACACCACTTGGAACAAATCTCGCATGGCTATTACAACTTGGCTCGCAGATTTTTCTGTTTTAATCCCAAAAAATCGGTGGCCTGTGTCGGGTGACCCAAAGATATACCCAAATGCTCGCGCATCCGTCAGATCTTGAGCGATGAATGAGATTTTGTGGACTTGATGATGATAAAGGCAATCCTGATAACATTTTAATTAATAGAGATTATTATTGGTATACAGAAGACGTACACGATATCCGATTTCTAATTAATAAAATAATTCAAATTCAAAACTACTTTTCATGTTTTGAAGAATTTTTTGAAAAAAAATATGTAGATAAGCTTATCTTTGTATCAATATTTATTTTTTATACAAAAACCATTCAACCAACGCATCACTATTTATTACTTCAATATATGATTAGAAAGGGAAATTTTTAACAAAAGCGATAACATTTCGAGTTGCGTAAAAAACTGTTGGCTTTATCATTTTTATTATAGATTGAGTCTTCACTTTCAATAGCTTTATAATTTCTAATTTTTCTTGTAAACACGATTTAGGCATAGTGTTCGATAAGCTTTGTAATTAGGTAATAGCGCGTACCCCCGTCTTTTCATCTCGAATTCTGAGCCCGTCAAGAGCAATGTGGATGGTTATCTTCTGCTTGTGCTCTCCAGCCGCCTTCACAGCCATTTTCAACTCGGAGAGCGCCTCCTGACATATTCTATCCCCTCTTGGACCGCTCACTTCCAACACTCCGATAAGTTTCCCTTTGAAAAGGAGCCCTTCGCCCAGGAATCTAGCTGGATCTTGCTTATCTGAAAAGGAGCAATTAGATAATGTAAATATCCCGTAGTTAATTGATACATACGACTAAATTGAAGGAGCACAAAAACGGCAAGTCAAAAAAAAAGTTTAGTATTAATTGGTAGTAAGGATGCGATTAGGCAAGTACAAAGAGTAAAGATGCAAAAGTGAAAGTAAGGAAGGAAGGAAGAAAATTGGACGTTTATTTTTAGTACATTTACACTTCAAGGGACTCGCCCTCCTCCTCAACGTTTGCATAGGCAGCATCCTCTCGATTCCTCTTACAACGACATTCAATCCAATGTGAGAATCATGAGACAATTAAAACCTCAGCAAAAATTTCACTTGGTTTTTCTATTTCTTATGAATATATTCACTTGAAACACAGATAGGGCTACATTTTCGAAAAATGTTTCTTCATTTTTTTTGTAGAGCAGCCGCAGCAAGTGAAGCTTATCTTCATAACAGTTGCACACGTGGATTAAAGCAACATTTTCTAGCGGACACAACAGCAGCAGCAGCCATTACGATCATATCTTTTATTATTAATAATCTCACTTATATGTACTCTCGAGTTCGTATTGTATGTCACTTTATATGCAACAAAACGGGGAGAATTTGAACAGGAAATATTTATCAAAGCAGAGGGCTCTCTCTCTCTCTCGTAATAATTAATTAATCCTCCTTGTTGTATTGATTGTGTTATATAGCTAACTGCTCAAGCAGTCAACTATGCACGTATGAAAATGAGCTGTTCTCGAAAAACATGGTAAAAAATGTATAGCAATCAATAACGACATACATGACTAATGCACACATATTATCATTATAGGAATAATGTAATGCTGGGAGTACGCTGTCGTGCTGCTGCTGCTTGTACAGGTTCGGGTGGTTCTAGTGACCACTTGACCAAATTGCATAATGTTTCTTTAAGTAAGCACATAAGCAATAATTATTAATAGCTCCCACCACCGCTACCATTAATACATAAACATATATATCCTAAAGAATACTTATCAAAGGGAAGGATATACTTTTCATACGAAATTAACACTAAAAACAGACAAAGACAAGTGATAATTAACGCCACAACTGCACTAAACAAGTTTTTTTTTTTCAAACAAATTCTTCACCGAATAACACTTGAATTCTCTTCGCTCTGATGCACTTCACTCTTGAATTTGCGTGCACAATTACATTTTTTACGTCTTTAGTCTTTTCATGTTATCAAGGAAAATGTATTGACCGTAAAATAGATATACACAAAGTGGCAATACAAAAAAAAAGACTTTCACTCCTTTCTATTGTATTTGTAGTGGTGATATACACGGGATTAGCATGGATCTAAATGGGGAAAAACTTTTCCCTTCATTTTTCATCATAAAAAATATTTGCCTGTTTGGAAAGGACACTATACTCTGACCACGCACAAGTTGTATATTCAGTAGTACATCTGCATCTCCTTTTCCTCTTTCGGATGATGCTCCGTCTTTCTCTGACTCTGTGATGTATTATGCCAGTCTGTAGTAATAAATTTCAACTGGCTCGCTGCCGTAGTGCTACTAGTACTCTTTCATTCCATAAAACATTCCATTTTTTCTCTTTCTCTTCTTTTCCACTACCGTAATGCATTATGTATTTGATAAACCATAGTTTTTTTTGTGCACACTGCTACTATATTTTTAATGCTTGCCCCAAAAAATAACCTCAATGTTGACAACCCCTTTTCTCTTTTTTTTTGCCTTCTCCTTCAGTGAGTGTGGTGTACTAGGAAGAAGACATGGGAAGACAACGACAACAACACACACCGAAAAAGTCACAAGGGAAAGGTCCCGTAAAATGCCTATTTTCTAGAGAGGAAAATTTCATCAGCAACAGAAGAAGCAACGTATTTTAAGTATATGAAATTATTGCTGCTCGCTCTGCTCTTTATTTCTAAAAGTACACAGTGGTATTGAATATTATGAGGGAATGGGAAAACGAGCCGTGTTTGAACTTTTGTCCAGAAAATAAGGATACAAAAAGCACGTTACAAAATATCTCTTAAAGATGGAAGATTATTAGCATGGTATATAATTCTCCTATCTGGAAAGTGCATCAGATGAAGAAGAAGAGAAAAACTTTCCCCATTTCGCCACATAAATACATGAGAGCACTATATAAATAGAGTATCTACTTACTCCACCACATATAATATACAACACACTGCTCGTTTAATAATGTTTTCTCTCTGAAATGCAATACTTGGTTATTATAGCTCTCTCTCCCTCTCTCTCAGGGCTGCCAGCCACATTTTTATGGCCGCGTAACACGAACGAGCATCGGGAAAATCAGAGGCACGCTACATTCTACAATATACAAAGCGGCTATCTCACTCTATCCATGAAAGCTCCTCGTCGTCGTCGTCGCTCTTTTCACGAGTTCCTTCTTGAAACCCTCTTTATGTATCAAAAATGGAGCGAGTACGCTTTCTCGCATGTCACCCTCCTACTTTTTCTTCTTTTCCCATTTTTCTCTCTCACTGTACTCATTCAAGTATAGGTTGCAATGGTGGAAGGGAATGTTTCTATATTTTGATCAATAGCGTTGGAGTGCATGTTATGTATGTAGACACGAGTACGGTGGTGGTGGTGGTAAGAAGGAAGCGGTTCCGAGGTACCTTTCATTTGTGTGAGCGACGACAATGTATTAGAAAGCAGGGCTGTATAATATGGAGGAGTTTTGTGAGGCTTTTGGATACGTGGTGGTGGTGAAGGTATCATTACTGCTTCACAACGACAACAACAACAATCCGTGCGAGGAACGAGCCACCAAGAACTGTTGGGGGAGAGAAAAGTATGCAGTTTCTGAATAGAGCAGATGGTAGGTAGGTAGGGAAGCATGTATTTAGGTTTGGGATTAACTAAGGCTGAAATTGCTCTCATTTTATGATTCTTTTATGTGTGGGCTCCCTACATACAAATGAATGCAGAGCACAACAACACATAGGCAGAGAGAGATAGAGAGATGCCGAAATGAACCGAGAAAGTTGTTGTGAATTGAATAGTAAAAGCTCACTCAGTCAGTCAGGCTCTCTATATCCAACTCTTTCCCAGGGAAATTGATTCAGTTTTAGGGAGAAGGAAAGTAGAAGGAAGGAAGAAGAGAGAAGCCAGAGAAAAAATGGCATGGATGCTGCTGCGCTGTATAGTAGTATACATTTTTTGTACAGATCTCCGAATTGGAAAATTAAATCCCACTCTGTATCTTATACTCACGCTTTGTTGCAAACTGGAGGAGCATCAACAGGACAATTACCACCACATTATCTAAAAAAAAGGCTAAAGGTAGTGTAGGACTCTGAAAAGGAAGGAGAGAGAAAAAAAAAACGTGAGCGAGAGAGCGGAAAAGAGATAGATAGAAAGACTTTCTACTTTGTTGTAAAATAATGTTTTTCTACTATACGTGCTAGTATGAACAGACCGGCGCAAAACAAATCAATAAAAGACGAGAGAGGGAGAGAGAGAGCTGCTAATGAGGGCAAAAGTGTTTCATCGCTGCTTATACCTACATACTTTCACCACTTCCACTTTTGCATGTATGATACAAAACAAATAAAGTTTTACGACATAAAAGTTTCGCTTCCCAGGGAGCTTGAAGTAAACTCAAGAGTATGATATATGGAAAGTTGTCAGCAGAGGGAAAGTAATACGTGTATGATGGACCAAAGAATGTAAAAACATATAGGAAAAGTAAAATGGGAAGAGATTGTATGAGGCGAGAGAGTTGCAGCAGAGAAAAAGACATCTCGCCAACGTCCTGCTCAACTTTGTGATGGCCATGCAAGTCGTGCTCTCTTGAGGTGTCTGGAGGCATGTGAAGGTGAAGAGGCATGTGAAAAAAATGGAGGGACTGGGAAATACCTGCGTTTTCTCCAGCTGTGGCGGTGGCACTGCTACTCCCTCCTACACCAGCTTCCTTAGTCACTGAGCCGTTCTTTGAGGAGGCGCCAGAGTAAATGCTATCACTGTCCTTCACGTGTTCTCCCGGCTTATGGTTGACTCCTGCGGCGGCAGAGGATGATGAAGAGCCAGTGGAGGCTTTCCCTTGACTTTCATCCCCTTTTCCTTGATGTTTGTCCTTTTTGCTTTTGCTTTTACCGGGACGCTCGAGCGAGCCGAGAGCTGAGGAGATGGAGAGTCGAGACTGAGATTTTTCTGGATCTTTGTTCTTTCGCAAACGAAGCGTCCTCATTCCAATAGTTTTCACCCACGAGGACTTGTCCTTTTTCTCCTTTGCTTCTTTACCCACTTCTAGTGATCCGGATGTGGACTCTGCCATGGAATTGGTGTCCCCTTTGCTGCCAAGACTGGCCAAACTTCGACCACTACCTGACCTCATGCTTTCACCTCGGTCGGTTCTGTTCCAATCCTGTGCGTAAAATGGTAAAACATAATGATTCAAGTAATGGCTTTATTGAAGTATATATTTTTTAATATTGGCTGAATATTCAAAATTACAAGTTACCTGAGGTGAGTCGCGTGAAGAATCCCACTCAAAAGTAGCTACTTCCACTTCCGTGACAGCTTTTGAGCTGCCACTGCCGCCTGCGCTATTTCTTCCAGAATCTGATTCTTTTCCTGGCATGATTGTAGATTGTCACAAGAATAACTTGTCGTTGCGATATTTTCAAAGAAATGTGAGAGAGAAGAGAAACAAAAAAATAATAAAAACGAAACTGAAGAAAACTTTTGGGGAGTGTGTACAGGCACCATTTGGTACAAGTTCAGTTTTCACAGTTCTTTCACAAACAACGAAACTTGAAATGAGACATCTTCTCGTATAGTGTAAATAATTAGCAGCGTGTACAAAGGTGTACGTTCACAATCACTCCTTTCACTCTGTTAACAGGGTTAATTTTTTACTGCATTGCATTTGTCACGTAATAGTAGCACAACCGACATTTCAAATATTCACAGCCTCAAATAGTATGTTTGTTCATTGATTCTCGTCTGTGGTGATTGCGAGTCTTCGTTGTCCACCTATTTTGAAGAAAATCCAAAATGAGAGAATATTGTAATTGCATTTTAATAATGAATACTGCACTGTAGTTAAAGATAACCAATTAAATTTTGTCGAGAAAATTCTTCTCCCGGTTAAAACGTTGAGATGCATGCATGTTCAATGGAAAGTAATCAGCTTGCTAACATGCTTTACAACTTTCTTATTAGACAACTAGAAAACATTAAGCATTACACGCTAATCACTGTGGTCAATCTTGGACTGCATATGCATACTTTGTATGCTGTCCGTGTTGACGAACTTTATCTAGTCTAGAGTTGCTTTAATAACTGGAACTGGACTAATATGTTTGCTAAAACTTGGAGAGACGATGAAGCTACCAAGTCAAGAGAGAATGTGGTCACATGAAATGAGACGATGCGACGTTATGTGCTTAAGACTAGATGCTGTTCTCTGTCATGTTAATCAGATTGATGTAAAGTTTCCTTCTTGTGTGTTGTTTAAATTTTTTGTAAATATTTCATAATAATGATATTATGTATACATGCTCGTGTCTACTTTTTACTGTCTTTGGGCACTCCTTGTTGCTTCGGCAGAGCACTTTACTCGCACTGAGAGCTTCAGCAATTTTTCTCTCAGTTAAAAGGTCAATGCTATTGCGTATCATTCAGAGAATTGAAGATAATGGAGACGAGGAAAGTTGCTGTTTTCTGTTATCTTAATGATGGTGGGGCGAGACAAGAGTTTTAAAGTTTTCGTGTGGAGATACACAAAAGAATTTGGTTTAAAAACGTATGCATGTTCTTCGTGGGATAGAAAGACAAGCTAAAAAAGAGACAACGTTGGATTTTCATACATCTCACTTCTCCACACAGTCAATATTTTGCTATTCCAGTCAAAAAATGAAGTTTGAATGAATTACAATTTTTTTACAACGTCACGATATTGATGTGTCAACTTCAACTGTCAATCAATCAAAGCACGTCAGTTTTCTGTACAAAATATTTACAAAACTCGAATATTTTATACAATGTTTTTTTTCAGAGGTGGAGGCTGTTGAGCAGGAAGTGCAGCTATAACAAATTACTTCACAAATTCGTATCGGCACATCCACCGTTGCAGGTTATGTATGTGGAATCTCATTTGTATTCTGCATCATTAAGTGAGTTTAAATCCAGCTACAGGGTGAGTTCTCGCCAGAAAACGCATGTTTACAACTTGTCAAAACACAAGATATCCAGCCAGTGTCATTATTATAAAGGCACATGTAACAAATAAACATTATGTTGCACGCATACCAGTTCGACTGTAATCATGATAAGCTTGATATGTGTCTTATTGACTTGACATAGTAATGTGTAATTATATCTCGTATAATTAAAATTACATACAACACATTCCACATATGATTTCCTATGCATGCGAGCGAAATGCAAACATATAAAAATAGTTTCGCTGTATGTACCTAGTACCTACACGTATCTCCACCACCACCATCGCCTAAATTGCAACGGCAGCAACGCCTAATGGGTAGAAAAAGAAGTGGAAATCCAACACCCATCATCAGAGTTCATTGTTCCATACGATTTGTCACAAATACAATTCCACAAATTTGTATCCTTCCATGCCACCCCGTAATTTTTTCATCTTCCTTTCTAAATGACGTTTGATACTACTACTGCTATACATGCGCGACTAATTTGGAGTGGGTTTTTAACTGATCATTGAACTTGGCCGAAATGGAATTTTGCCTCCATTCTTGTTTTACAACAGTTGCCTAAATACTTTCATTTCATCACGTATATGCACGCAATATGATACGGTTAATGCTAGAACTAGAAACCCATCTTGATTCACAGTGGTCTGCATCAATGAAATGTGAATTTACACTACAATGGCGTGGGTGAAGAAAATCCCATGCGGTCTCGAATAAAAAGAACATCAAATAAAAAAATTTTTTTGAGTTATTTTTGCCAATCAAATCGAATGCCCTTTGTACATTAATCTGAAAACGTGGTGGTAATGATTATCGTTTCTGTTAAGAAATCACCAGAATAAATATTTTCACCCAGTTTGCAATTTCCATATTGATAACAGATTTTCCGGTCTTTGAGAAACAGACATTTCATTTCTGCTTCTCTTCGTCATCAACAAACGTAAAACAAAATTTCAATAGAAGTATATTATTTCAGAAACTTCGGGTAAGAAAACAGATACCTCCTTAGAGGCATAGCATTATGGCAGAAGGAAAGACCTGAATGGGTGAAAAACATATAGTATGCAGATGGAACGATGGAACGGAAATGGTGTGTCCTGTGCATGGCAAGGCATGAGGAGCAGAGAGCAGCCAAGGACAAACTTTTCACAATAATAAACAGAGTGATCCAAGTTCATTTACAGGCAACAACAGTGCTCTTATTCGTTCGCTACAAAATTGTTGTTGTGCAGATTATTATTTTTTGCTTGCTCTGTGTGTTCTGCACCATATATCATTATGGTGCTGTTTTTGCTTAGCATCGTCATAATATTATGTACACCCATTTTGCTTTACACATTTTATATACTCCACACACGACATCCTGATAACCTTCCATACCCAAACTATTAAATACAGTTTTGCTCACGAGCATCTTCATTTCAGCTTTCTATTATGCCTAATTACTTAAGCATAAAAAGCAACTCCAACCGAGTCTTGTTAATAATAATTTGCATATTATGGACAATTCTCAATAAAGCTTAATGAATTACCCCCAAACTAGTCAGTGATGTTAATGATAATGCGATGATGAGTGGGATGGAAAAGATAAACACAATGTAGCTAAAAGCTGTGATCACCACTTAAAAAAGAATGTTTCAAATTGTGTCTTGTAATCCAATTCACTGTAAAAATGCCAAATAAATTAAAGTAACTATTGTAATGATGGTGAGCAGTCAAGTGGAAAATTGAAGATGTCACAGACAAGAAGCAGGAATTATGTATATTTATTTTTTACTTTCATAGATTTTATACCTACAAGCAATTTGAACATTTTATGTGCTACTTGTTTGTCGACATCAAGATGTTATGTTATCACTTCCTGTCTCGAATATTTAAATCAGGCTGCTTTATCATTTATCAGTTTCTTCAGTAAGCCATATTAAATCATTATGCTCCCTTTTACTTTTTTTTGATAACATTGCTACAAGTTAAAAGAAAACAGTTGTCAGACAAAGATGAACTCATAATTTCATTATATGTAGCCTTGCACAATGATTTGTATATACACAGTTTCCACGAAATCATGAAACAAAGTAAGTGAGATAATGATGGTTTATTAAAGTTAGATATTGTTAATCTTTCACTTCCTCATTATTCATGCACGTACTTCAAGAAAATATGATTACATGAACATTTCGTATATTCAGTCATAGGACACAGACATGAGTATAATCAAAAGAATAATTTAATTTCTCCACATATTCTATCCAGACATTCTACAACGAGTGAATGCAGCTAATGAAACGAAGCTCTTGACAAAAGCACACACGTACAATTAACTTGTGCTTGCAACACGAAGACTGTCAGAACAATGCCGCTGCTACAAGAAGGAATGATTGCTGATGTCAATGTCCAATTACTTTTTCGTTAGGAAACATACTGCAAATTGCGAAATTGCAAGGAAAGTTGCAAATTATTGGTCAAGCAAACTGCAGTCACGGGAAAAGAAGCAGATTTCAGTCACTCACCAGTGACATCAATAATCACCACTTGAACAAATCGCATCAAAAGCTGTGTACATATCACCGAATAAACTTTTTTAGCCATGACTTATTTTAATAGAAAAAATGCTGGCATTCCAATCACCGCAAATAGTGCAATGCTTGTTTCATTTCATTACGAATAACGCCATATATTAAGCGCCTACTAATGATGATGTGATGGGCATGCATGACGTAAGAATGAAGGACGGAAGAATCTAATTCATGTAATATCCCTTGATGACTTTTTTTGCTGATGTTGATGATAATAAATGTCATCTAAATCATGTCAAGCCGAAATCTGGAGCACGAGCACAATAATATACCGTCATACCATGAATGCCTAAGCTATCTCTATATGTATTTCCATTTGCAAATATTATATGGAACTACTTGCTGATTCTGGCACATTGCACAATTCAGTCTTTATTCGGCAATACAGTTCCTCTGTGAAATACTACGACGCGTTATTATGATGATGATCGTTCCAGAATCAATTAAAGTTAATTACAGCAATGTTATCTGGTAAATGATACAGTAATTCAACCAGGGTCTATACTATACTATTCCAGTAGTCATCTGATAATAAATCTTTCTGTACAACAGACTAGACATTGGTGCAGTAAAAAACCACCAAAATCATCATGGCTCATAGGACAAATGAATATATCCGATAAATGCTATGCATATTATGAGCCTCCAATCCCAATTTCAAATTGACCTTCATGTGATTTTTACGCGGCGAACTTTGCGCATAAGATTCTCATCATCCCTCCATCCTCCATATCATAGTTATTATCATGTCAATATGCAAATTAAAAAAAGAAATCTACTTGGCTAATTGTCGGAAACTTATTCAATTTCCTCAAAGTTTCCTATCCAAGTTTTGGGTGACAGCAAAATAAAAGAGGTATCATCGTAGTGATGATGACAGGTATCGTGCTAAGCAGGATCATAAAATAATCCTATATATATAAACCTTACTCCGATCATTAATAAGTCTTTTTTCACCAATCCCTTTAGCGCGATGTATATATTATTTTGCACGATTCCCCCCACAACAACGAAGACACTGTACTACTCTACATAATTGACAAGCTAATTAATTAGCTATAAATTACTAATATATGATAAAACATGCATGCAATTAAAGAGGATACAATAATGCTACAATAAAACTATATAACGACCCACTCCCGAGCGTTCTTTTACCTTTCCTCCTCCTATTTTTTAATTTATCCCAAGGAATAATTCAAGTGGAAAAACTATTACCGAGAGTATTGACACCACTTTTATACACTATGTAACTACATCACAACAGCTAGTTTAGCAAAATAAATAGTAAAAAGACTGTTTCACACAGCACATGTCAAAATGTGGATGTGTGTTAAAGTAACGTGCTAAAAAATGAGTCGTTGTCACTGAATAAAAAATGTTGGGTTTTCTCGCAGCAGGAAATTAAGCTGGTATCTTTGTCACTGCACACTATGTACTACCGACTCTCACTAAACCACTAGTGCTCATCATAATAGCAGGCTTTTACGCTATGTATAGTTCAATGAATAAATAATCACGCACTTTTTCTCCAGCACTATCGGCTACACTAATTTTGTCAAACATGTTTGTGACATCAATGGAGCCAATTTAACATGAGTATAATTTCGTGTAGCTCTTCTTTCTACGAAGTGAGTTCATGTCATCATTCTCACCTCACCACCACATACCTAATACTATTGATTAGGCATTCATGAATGACTCATGTCACCATCACCATCGATAAAAAATGTTATATAACGCATCTCGTGTGTCATTTTTATTATTCCTCGACCATCCATGTGCACAGATCAGATAAACAGAATTGACAAAAGAAGCTATTTTGCCAATTTCAAAATTTTCTCCAATACAACCCACGCATTGTCCAGTGTTCCTGTTCGCATATCGGCAACCAAATGCGAATATGCGGTTCACAAAAGTGTGTTATTAATTTAGCGAATTCACGTTTCACTCATATTTCATGTAGTTATCAGTTAACAACAACAACAGTACTATACAACCAACTAAACTGATTGATTTTTTACATGCTCATATAACATGCAGTAATAATGGTAGTATTATCTAATTCAATCTATATAACTGTTGACGAGACTAAATCCCTTTTTAGGCAAAACAATACTACTACTTGCTTTACTACATAGCTAGTTCATTCCGCGTTTGCACTTGTGCACACAAAAAGTAACTCTGCAAAAACGCAAGTTGTGTGCGAGTTGCTTGCATCAGACTTACTTACACACAAGACGGCAAAGATGATCTCTTCTCAGCACTGCACTGTCTAAATGAAATAATTTTATTATGGTGGTGCTGCTGAGAAAACGCTATACGTATTCAACTCTGCCTCCATTCACCCACACAGCTGGTAGTACAAGCGGAGTAGTAGTAGCAGAAGAAGAAAAATCACTCCACACGAACATGTTTAATAAGAGATGAATCTACTTACTACTACTGTCCTGTAGTAAAAAATGGTATGAAATGATCATCAGACAGAACGCAAAAGAGAAGAAGCGAAAGAGATGGAATGGCAGAAATCGGAAAGAAATCTTTCAAGAGGAACACGACAGAAAACAGAAGCCAAGGAGGCAGAGAAGCAGAGAGAGACAGAGATAGGGGCAGCAGGAGAACGAAATATTTGGTTTTTTGCATCATATCATTCTGTATGCATATTATCATCTTCGTGATCATCATCATCATTCCCAGTGATGATACGACACGGGCATGATAAATTTGTAAATAGCAAAGGTTAGTAGTATGTACTGCTGTGTGTTTACTGTGAATATGTTGCTTTTTTGAAAAAGAAAAAAAGAGCATTACTAGCAGCCAGCCAGGCATGTGTACTTACACTTTACACAGTTACACAATAAATCCCTGTAAAAAAGGCTGCTGCAGTACTTCTTTACACATTTTTATCTGACTGGCTTGACTTGTGTGAGGATTCAAATACTACACACATTATTCTAGAGACGAGTACATGTCTGTATGTTCTCGCGTCGTAAAACCCACCATGTGCACCATGGGCTTAAATGAATGATATTACTTACTTACTATACTGCTCTCTGTTGATGTTAATAATAAAATAAAAAGCTTCTTCTGTTTCATTTTACCCAAAGCCAGACGCTGTCCCAAACTCACATGCTGGTGGTGGTGATGATGATGCTGAATACTACCGACTGCTCACTTTAATACTTACTTTCATGATGTGTCTTATTGTTTACTGCAACAACGTACTTTTACTCAGCCTAAAATTAAGTACGACCAAGAATGGATGGATGGATGGACATAAGCCATGCCATGATGTATGCACGTCCAAAAAAGTCGACACTGTTGTTCTGTGAGTGTTTGTATAGGGATTTGTATCGAGGAGAGACTACGATGATTATAATGCAGCAATAATGGAAGTGGTAGTAGTAGTAGCAGGCACCAAACCGCTTTTATCACTGAGCTCCAAGCCTTAAAGAAGGTTTTTAGCCAAGCCTAAACTTTTAATACGCCGTATACCACCACTACTCTGCGCGCTGATGGATTGTATGGTATATGGTCATTTTCATTTTGTTACACTACACAATCATCTCATCAAAATATTTTGTGTTTTATCTCTAAAACATTTCCATATTATTCGTCTCATTTTTGTACTGCTGCTGCAGTGTATTGGATTCCAAGAGCGAGAATAGCGTTTGGCGTTGATTGAGACGATGGTCACCATCATCATCATCATGACTTTTTGGTGTTTTTTGCATGAATGCTTATTGCTAGATGATGCTTGTTTCGTATCATGCCAAGCATGCAACCACAATTAAATGGTATTGTTCATGTGAATGTATAATGATTTGAGTAAAACAATGTCGTGCTGTATAGCTTAAAAGAACTGACTGAGTATGAAAAGAAAGAAAATGATTCGCGGTCGTGTCTCGCGACCTTGTGGACTATGTGGAGTCAGACTTAACGCACGAGAATCTATAGATTTTTGCTTTTGTGTAGCTATTTGCCGTGCCTTGTTTTTATTGTCATGAATTTATATCGTGTATACCTATCCCAAAAACATTTTGTGCCGGTCCAGCGAGTTAACACAACTAATAGCAGACGAATATTAGCAGGTTTTTGCTAGGGCGAATACCAATATAGGCACTATGCTTGACTGACTGGAGGCTGGTTGAGTTTGAAGGAGAGCACAAGAGAGAATTGAGGAGGACACCCACGCAATTTGTTATCACCATTGCATATACTGCAGACGCTGGGTTGATATTGCTTTTTTTGCTAGAGACTTTTTTGATAGTCATGAAAAAATGTAGACTGCATTAATTTAATGGATATTGTTGTATGTATACATTATTTTGTTGTCTTCCTGAAATTAATCAGGTTGGATGGTGAAACAAAACGCATGCCTCTCCTCTAACTGTCAAGCCCTCCGAAAGCCATGCCTACATAATAGGTAGGTATTAAGATAGCAAAGAATCAGACAATCATGTTGTTAATTAGCCAAGCATTGCTCATCCAAGTAGCTCATTTTCCAGGAATTGTCCATTTCTCTCCTCTGTGATGTGAGAGGTACTGGTACCACACACCGCATCAAGATCAATTGAATGATGCGGTATATATTATGTTGTCTTGGGATGGATGCAAAATGAACATGGATGTTGTCTGATGATGTAAATATTTATGGAGAGTCAAGACACGATGATAATGGAACGAACATGACAGTAAATGAATTTGCAGAAAGCTGCCAAAAGATGGTAAATGGAGAAATAAATAACACATGTTACACACATTGCACATTCTCCTGGATGGACTAAAGAATTGTGGCACCATTCCAGCCAGTTAAACATAAAAATTGTTGTACAAGAAGAAACCAGTTTATGGGCAGTAATGACTGCATTATTATAAAAAAGTTATGCTTTATAAAAATTATGATAAGATTATTGTATAAAAATTCTAAACGAGGCAATAGAGTATAGAGAATACCACAACAATGGGCTGTGGGTACTTTAATACTAAGCTTTGCTATTCAGAGCGTGAAGGTTGAAATGCAAGTTGCTTTAAAAAAAGTAGTTACCTATGTGTGCATATGTGACTGCAATTTATAGTAACATTTTAACTAACATGATCATGTGCTCAAAAATGATTACTATACTATTTACAGTGGCAGCAGTTGTATTAATTACTAGCATTTAGGATATATATGGGACTTTGATATCTATTCGCAAAATCAATTATTATTATTTAACTGCACCTTATTCATTAATGTTCACTAGTTGTAAACTAGCAGAGTGCATGTCAGTCACCATGACGGCTGCTGCAACTAGTGCAAATTTCTCATGCGTTTCACATGCAAAAAGATGAGACCAACTTGTGAGCGTTGCGTGTTGGTGGCAAAATGGACTCGTGGTTATGGTTGCCATTCCATTTTCTTGCAACGAAGTGTATGTGAATGCATGCATAGTACATGAAAACTATCATTGTTTCCGTATCAACGTACATTTAATTAGCATAAAAGTATAGAAAATTAAAATGAATGCTAGTTGGCACTTTAATAATTCCGTTGTCAGTTTCAAAAAAACATTGTCGCGCCGGAAGAGAAACGTATTCTTAAAATATACATCAAAGACAATTTCCGTAAGTAGCCAATTGTACGCGGATAGAGTTGTTTTTTTTGTCGGAAAATGACTCTTGTTTAAAAACACAGTCATGCAGAGTTGCGCCGTACTCTCATGCGATAGCAACACTCACTCCAAAAACGTAACTCTATTCAGGTAGAAAGTCATTTTGAAAATTGATGAATCCAGTCCAGTATGATATGTAGCATGCATTACGCTTTCATACTGTATTACCATTACCAGAATTCCGAATAAACAGGAAGAAGCGGAAGGATGGATGAATTTTCTCACTGAGGCAAATTCCGGTGTCATTATCCCACCTTTCACGTCTGGGCGCCTGTACGTATGTTCCAAGCACTTCCGCAAGTGCTGCATATATCCATGCAACCCCCGACGCATCACTCGAATAACCGGACACTATCCTTCAGTTTTGGAGGGAAAAGTTATTGAAAACGTGAGTACATAATATACTCTCACCCCAAACCATTGCGATAATTTGACATACTAAATAAGTTGGCACAAAAATAAATTCCAGGTGAATTCTAAATGTGCGCTTATCTCTGCCGATGAAAATCTTCAAGTTTATGTACGGCCGCTTTACCATTCTGCACAAGAGCAGCAGCGAAACTACCTGGTAAAGCAACTGACATCTTTTAGCGTTCAAAGGAAAATTGTAATAGGGAGCACAAGTGGAAGCAATAGTCATATAATGAAAACACTTAATGAAAACCGGTGTCCTGATACGAATAAGAATATTATGACCGTACAAACTTCAACGGGTAAAAAAATTACAGTTTCACTTGTCTAATAAAGTCGCAATTCTCTTTTTCCTGAGTTATCCGCAAACTTACAGCATTTCTTCATATGTTTCAGAGTGCCCCAAGATATGCTCACATAGCACCAATAATAACGCCCGTTGTCAGTCTACCACTCCAAATGCCACCTCTGATGGAAAGGGTCAAGAAGGTCAAAGTAGCAATAAAAGCTACGGTGAGAAAAAAATACATAGTATTTTCGAATGTACTTTCCAGTTTGAAGGTTCGGGTGATTTTACTACAACATGAAAATTCTTTTTAGGAACAGCATTACTGAAGAATAAAAAGCAAGTGAGTCGACGCCTCTTTCCTCCTGTGGTAGGAGCAGTAAAGCAGAAAGTAGAAGGAGAAAACATGGTTAAAGGTACGTTGAAGAAAAGTGTTGCAAAAAGGCCACAATTTACGACGCGTCCATCGGCAGAAACAAAATTGAGGCTGCTTTTACGTGACAACGTCAATCTAAAGAGATCAGTACGAGTTCTGGAGGGAAAAGTGGAGGAGATGGAGAAAGAGGTGAAAAGGTTTAGGGATACTGCCAGTGACCTGGAGACACGATGCAAAAGGATGGCAAAAGGCTTTCAGAAAAGGTTGAGGGAAAAGCCGAGGCAACACTCTGGCACTGTCATTGCTAAAGTGTCAAAATGTAACTGTGCCTTGATTGACGTTGTGGACATTTCTGAGGATTAGAATAGAATTAAGTGCGGTGTTGGATATTAGAATATGCAGTTTATAATGATATGTGATAGAGTTTTTCTGATGTTAATTTAGCAATGCTTTACATTTAAATATTTATTAATGAAAGACATGTGGTGTTGCATGTTGCGTTAAAATAAAAATACATTTCGAATTTTGAACCAAATAAAATAATGTTTTATTTTCATCAATCAATATATATATTTTTGTAAAAAGTAAAATGTACTTTTAGTCAGTAAGCAAAATGGTTATTATATATGGCACAATAAAAAATAGTAAATTACATATAATAAAAAAAATGAATGAGATCTTCTCCAACAAATGATCCAATTCCCTATTTTGTACATAGGACTTCCTTTTTGAGACACTACCGCTGACCACTAAATTGTTATACAAGTATTATGAGTATCATTAATTAATTTACATTGCTTTATGATTGCAATTAAATTACTCAATTAGCACCACATTTCAGCATCAGCTTACAAGCTAGAAATAGCGACGACGCTGTCTTTGGTCGTCGAAGTGTTTTGGTTTGAAGGGGTGGTTGTAGGTCCTGAAAGGAAAAGAAAGGCTCTAAAAATTCTAAAATTCAGCGAGTGACTAAAATAAAGCAGGGAAACCAAAGCCCCACCGAACGAGTACTTGGAGCTGCCACTGTTATTATTATTAGGGAATAACCCACCGGAAAAGTTACTAGCGCCTCTGCTGCCGCCAATAAGTGCCACCTCACTTGCACAGCACGCTCCCTTCGAGATCTCGTTGAGAAAGAGGAAAAACTCTTTTCGAAACTTTTTGCCAAAGGCGCAGTAAATGATGAAGTTAACCGCAGAGTTTAAGCTGAGGAGAAAGTTGCCCAAACTGTCCCAAAATGGGCTGTAGCTTACTTGGTTATACGAGAGGATGTCTAGAACGAGGTAGTCTACGCTGCAGACGAGAAATACAATTACAACGGAAAACAACATTAATGCAAACGAGGCTTCGCGCTTTTGCTGTGACGTAAGTTGCTTTCTCGCTCTACTCGATTCTTTGATCTGAAAGTGAAAAAAAAGACAATTGAAGCATTAATTTGGACAGAAAATAATTGGTTTTGTTGTTCAGAGTGGATTAATTTTGTTAGGCAATTTTATAGAGTTAATTTTAGGTCTAGGTCATTAACTTACAGCTTGGAAAATGGCAAAGTTAAAGTAAGTCAAGCTGGTGAAGGGAATGAAAAACATGACAATGAAGTAAGACCAAAAGATGTAGAAGGTTTTGTAGGTTTCGTCATTTCGCATGGGCGACTGCTTCATTTGATAGGAGACTGACACGGAGGGGCAGTCGGAGGTTGTGCGATTGAGATCAACAAAGGAACAGCTACTGGTGGACTCTGTGTGGAATTCAAACCAGCGTGGGATGTTGTACAGGAAACTGAAGATAAAGACGGACACCACGCCAATGTGGGCTCGGCGCTTTGTGCAGAGAAATCGCGCTTTCACTGGCCAGCACACGGAGACATAGCGGTCAACAGCGACAATGATGGTGAAGTAGGTGGAACCAGTGTGAGCTGAACAAAGAAACAAAATAAACAAGCAAATATAATCAATGTTATTTTTGTTGAAAGTTTGTACAGGTGGTCAGCAAGTGGTCATTCATTTGTATTGTCGATATCAATATAATTACCCGTGAATGTGATTGCTCTCAGGTACGGGCCAAACAGCGGATAAAAAACTTCCGTGTAGCCATCAAACAAATCATAGTAGACAAACATGGACAAAAGTCCATATCTTATCAGCTTCGTGAGCAGATACAGAGCATCGCAGAATGTTAAACCGAGCGTTAGAATGCTGTACGTTGATCTCATTTTTCTTCTGGACAGCACCACTGCACAAAGCACGTTCCCAAACACTCCCAAAATGCAAATGACTAGAAGCGCTAATCCTAATGGCAAAAAGTCAATTGAGGTCGTAACTTTCACCATTTTTCTTTGCAAAATATTTTTTTTCTTTTTTTTTAAAGAAAAAGAATATTATACACTTTCACAATGAGATTTTTCTCTCCTTTTCAAGCAACTGGACAAGCTCTGGTTTCCTTTTCAGTTTCACTTTCAACCGACCCATGACCTTCACACTTGCACACTTTTTAAGAATTAACAGAAAAATAATTCGAAAAAGTGGGCACTATTACTCCAACAGGTCAAGTCACAACTGACAACTAACAATATACTGGGATGTACAGTAATATAAATTCCAATGAATAGAATTCCGTCGCTTGAAACCACACTTGGCCTTTTTGTGTGGTTGGTTAGGACTTCTTACGTAAATGTATATTTTTCTTTTTAGGTTTCAGAGTTCCTTTTGACTCGCAAAAGGAAAAGAAAGGGTTTCAGGAAGAGAATAACCGGATGGACCATTTTGGCCAAGTTTGCTGCAACTTTGGAATTGCCAATGTTCCAAAAAATATTTATGAGTTTACTTGCTGCTGTCCACGTTGTTTGCATGCATGCATGAGAGATAGGCACATATAAGCGGATATAAGGCACGCTTTTCCTTCATTCCAAACATTGATATTTGCACTGTACATAAAACATTTGTCTTTTTCAGCACTTTGCCCATAATTTATCAGGCATCCAACTAAATAATCACAATGTCAGCGTTTTACATTTTGCAGTTTGCTCTGTGTAACGGCAGAGTTGTGGAAACAAACAAGTTGTAATAGCCTGCAGCTGTAACTGTTGAACTAATTTGACGAGTAAAAGGGTCGACAATAAATCAGATCATTAGAAGCGGTATCGCCTGTGATTATATCGCTTTCACTAATGCGAATGTAGTTGAATCTAAAAATCGAATGTTCAAAACAGATCAGGAATTTTGTTCATCAACTTGGCATACAGACACACTGTGTCCTTTTCATTAAGTAGCTGTCCAATGGCAGCTACCTTCGAAAAGATACGGTATCATCTCTACCCCCACTTGACTGTCACTTTCTTGTACAAGATGGACGTAATCTCTATGCTTAAAGTTTGAAGAAAGACAAACATTTCTGCAGCAAATCTAATCCCTAGCATCATAACGTGTCTTTGCTAAAACATTTCATAGAGCTTCCTATTGCTGCTCACAAGGAATTTACATTGTTTAAATAACAGTCTAATTTTACAATATATAAACAGAATGGCTAATTCCAACAGCGCGAAAATTTACATAAAATGTTTTCGTAGGAAAATGACAACCCATTAATAACTTTGGTGAAAATTTAATATTAAGTTTATTCACATCACGAAGCTTGATGTCAACTTTAAACACTTTTTTTTGCTGCTGATGCTTGCTGAAGATTTCTTTTCCAGAGTCAGTTATGTGTTTATAGGTACAAAATGTTTTGTCTGGTGATGATAAGGTTTATTTGGGCATTTACCATCAATGAACGTCATGTGGTGTGGGTAAGTACGCACAGTAGCCCGTGACAAACTAGTGCAGAAATATGTATGTTTTTAACAAAGGCACTTGTAAAAGGTTATAATTGGCTAATTTGCTTCACTCGTCATTCCCGTCTTCTTGAAAAACGAAACTAATGGAGAATGAGCTCGCTCATGACAAACTAATTTAGTTATTGGACAATGCATCATTTTTTTCTCTTCTTGTACCGTACATCGTCGACTTTCATGAATTTTGTTCTTCGCAAGCACCACAGCACTCACACACGTTATCTCTAATCCACATTTGTGCTATATAATCTTCTTCTACTCCACAATGAAAAAAAGTCAAAGAAAAAAAAACCGCTCAGGCTGTTGCTGGTCCAGAAAAGTTTTTGATGATGAATGATGAAAGAAACGTGAAATTAGTGGTTGGTCGAGCTCTTCTCATCGCTTATAGGATTTTATTGCTTTTTCTGCTTTTGAATTATGTTTACCACTATCATCTTGAAATATTTTTTGGGCTTAATCAACCTTTAATGTATAGGGAAAGGGGTAGAATGAACTTATTGCATACAACTTGAAGGCTGTAAAACATGTGTGGAAAGAGGCTTTGCTAAAAAGATATTAGGTACGTATTGACATTAATCTCCAGTTTTTTCTTTTATGGCTCGTGTGGAAATTATATGTATTTATTTCAGCAGGAGTTTGTCGTTTTTTTCGTACACTGGTAAGTAAAATTGGAAATATTATAAGCTAAAACAGAAAAAGTCATTAACAAAAGATATACGAGTGCATATGAACTCTCTCACATGATATGATATAATGGTAATGTTTGATAACAATATAATATTATCACTTATGACTGTGTTGATATAGCCATACATGTATGGATCTTTGTATTATGTATTATTATGCTTCAAAAATTGTAATTATCCGTTTACGACATAATGGGTAAATATTTAGTATGAAACATCAGACAGACTGGCAAAAGTATTATTATTAAAAGGTATATACAATATTCACTCACTTTACTCTTTGTAAATACTTTGATGATCAGCTTCTTTGTTCATGTCTCAGTTAAGGAAAGGCGTATACGAACCAGTAAATTGTGTATAAAAGGGCACCTTGCACAATATTATCAACCACATGGGACATGAGAGAAGATTTAACAAAAGAATATGACAGATTATAACAAATTAGGTATAACTGAATTCCAGCACACTAACAGCACTACCATAATATAGTATTATTGGTATACGTATTTTGCGGCGAGAGACGAAAACGTGTTCCTGTTCTTTTGGGTAATTAGAAAGCATGACATTCGAGATTGTCGTTCCAATGTTTGATCATGCTCACGTTACAGAGACTGTGTTAAGGAAGGACATCACACACTCTTGACAATTTCTCACATTTTCACAGTATTTCCAGTAAAGCTGGACGTTTACGGTGATGATGATGCTGACGAATGATAAAAGAAGTAAAGAAATCATTCATATACTGTACTCTATTTTCTTATTTGCCCATATTTTTTGTTGTGTGTTTAGGTAACATGAAATCCATGAAATAGTTGGTATTTATTTTCAACAGAGTTGAGTTTCTTGGAAGAAATAAAGAAACTTTTGATGAAATTTTTATGAGGAATTCCTCATGTTTGTTTTCTTGCCTTCTTCGTGGTTAAAGAAGTGTTGAGGTTGGTGGCAGTTGGTAGTGAGTTCGTTGAATGATGGATGTGGATAAACAAATAGAGGAAATTACGCAATACTGAATTAATATAAGTAGGTATGTGACGATGTATAGCAATCTATAGGCTAGTTTTCAACATACTGATCCGGTATAATTTAAGATAAAATATGTGGACGGAAAGAAGCGCATAATAATAATAATAATGTATTTGGAAAAATTTCCAGATTTGGCCCGATAAAATCGTTACATGAAATACTTGAAGAGTGTTCACCTCCACTTCATTGACGATGGTGGTAGAAGTAGACTATATAATTTGTACTTTGTTTACTTTGTTTCAGCTAGCTAACGTTTCTTAATAGTATGTCTTTGTCACTCATACAGATAAATTTTATCATATAAAAATTCAATATAAAAGATTTTGGTAGACAGGATGATAAATTGGTTCTTGTTTATTCACAATTTATTCTTCAATTTGAACTCGCTCATTATTATTCCTTCAATTTCCAGTTTCGGTGGGTTTTATAACTATTCTACTTATAATGGGTCAGCATTCAACGTTTTCAAATAGTTTTGGCACAAGAATAGTTGGTATTTCTTCACATCCATTCCAGTATACAAAATGCGTAAGGATTACATACATAGTTTATATACTAGTAGTAGCATTAGTATTTATAAGTAAGTCTCTTTTTTCTCAACTGATGATAATCAATGTACCGATGTGCATTATTTAAGTGGCAAGATTATTTCAATGTTAAATGTTTTCTGCAGAGGGGAAAGCAATGTGTGACTTTTTTGCTCGCTTCTTAGCTTTTGCTACTGGCCTTTGATAACGTGACACGAGGGATTGTTGTAAGATCCACATGGTCCATTGTGTCTTTAACCCATTGAGATTCATCTGCAATTGGATAGTCATAAATTATACAAAAAGTCAAGTTTTACGAGCAATTATTCACATTCTTATAAGTAGAGTCTAAAAAGCACCCTACCATCATATCCTGAACCAGCAATATCGTGGGATCCATGCTGCTTCAGACAGGGACACACATCCCGTATCATCTTCCACAGCTCCAGTCTAAACTTCCACCCACACAAGCAGTAAATAATGAAATTGACTGCCGAGTTGATCGTGAGTAGAAAGTTGCCGAGATGATTCCAAAATTCGGAGAATGCTACTCCAACGTACTCCAAAATGTCCAGCACGAGGTAGTCGACATTGCAAATGAGGAAGACGACCACCACTCCAATAAGCATAATGGAAAAGGACGTGTCCCTTCTTTGGATAGAGGTCAGGGGCACGCCATTGTTTGTCATTTTGCGGATCTGTAAATCAAATTATAAAAATTTATGTCCAGAAAAAAAGAATTATTGATAATTACTGTATGTAAGGGTAGGTGTAATATTTTTCATATCGCATTACCCCAAAAAGTATGCAGAGGTTCAGAACAGTCAACGACGCAAATGGTATGGCAAACATGAAAATGAAATACACCCAGAAAATGTAGAATTGTCTATAGTCTGGATTGTTCCTAAGCTCTGTAGTTTTCATCTGATAGACGGGATTTGGCTCATTTTCGACTAGCTCAGTAGTGAACTCCAACCACCGGGTGGTGTTGAACAGGAAGGACCAGATCACCACCAAAATGGCCGTAACTCTGGCCCACCTTACCGTGCAATAGCTTCTAGCTCTTGCTGGCCAACATACCGCAATGTAACGGTCAAGGGCAATTGCAATGGTAAAGTAGGTGGAAGCCGTGTGCGCTGCGTTGAAAGACAAACATAACATGAGCGTACAAAATACAAACTGCCATGAAATGCATTAATGATGCATGATACAAATTAAGTTATTTACCTGTGAAAGTAATTGCGCGAAGATATGGACCCACATTAGGAAGAATCACATTCAAGTAGGTGGTTCCAGTACCTTCATGTGCCAAAGCAGAAGCAACTCCATACCGAAGCAGTTTGGTTAGTAGGTAAACAGAGTCAACCACAGTTAGTCCCAACGTGAGCACACTGTACGAGCTTCGCAGTCTTTCCCTGGAAAGCACTGCTGCACTTAAAAAGTTGCCCAAAAGTCCAAACACTGTCACTAGAATGATGCCCAGCCCAAGAGGAAGGAATGGGATTGTCGTTGTCACATTGTTGACAGGCATATGATCTGTTGTGATAGAAGTTCCATCAACGGTAGTTGAAAATGTGGTGGTCGTTTCCACCTCGTAATCGTCCAAGTCCATTCTGCTGACTTTCAATTTGTTTGAATTTCTACAAATATGACAATTGTTTGTATTTTTCCATTCTCTGATCTTCCTATTCCCTACTCTTCAGATTTCTTACTTTCCTTAACAATCAATTAAAACATACTGTGCAAACTGGCAGATGTGCAGTCTGCTTCTCGCATGACCAACTGAACACAAATAAATATTTTTTATTAAAAAACTATAGCCACTACTGGTCACTGATACACGACAATGAGTAAGCAGAAGGAGCACCTTTCATGGTCTCAAAAATTGATTCGTTCGTCTCATGAGCTCAAAATACGAGCATGATAAAAAAATCAAATCTCTCTTCTTCGTCTCCTTCCCATAATAATACTCATCATGAACACGTCAAGCTCTGTAGTACCAAGAAGAAGAAGGCCTATAACGATAATAATATTAACGATGATGACGACGAATACGAGGAAGATGACGATGATATGATGGTATGGTCGGTATGAAGAAGATGAAGAGAGAAAAAAAAAGTAGTCGCCGCTCCAGCGTCCTTCATTTGCATACAAAATACATTGCATCATACCACATTCCAATCTTTTTGACATTCGCACTCCTTTTTTCTTGGTTGTTGTGTTGTGTCAAATTCTTTATTATAACATATACATAAACATTACTTACTTTTTACTTCCAACTACCATATATCTTCACACATTATATTACTATATATATTGACTATTATGGCTTTTTTATTTTTGTTTATCATGATATCATTTCACATTTTATCATTTTCATCTCGTTCACAAGTTACATTCCCAGTAAAATCAGCTCTGCGCTTCTGCTTCTGCCTGTGACATGAAATCTTTCGTCAGCAGAAAGAAATGAATGAAATGATACTTCTTTTGAGCTTTTTGCTCCTTCTGCTCTTTATTGTTGTTGTATCGACATGGAATTATTTTTTTTTCAAAAGGCCTTATCAATCACACAACCTCTCCAGTAGCAGCAGTAACGTTTATGTATGTAATATATGTATATGCATTTATTATGGGGATAGTCATGTTAAATAAAGATACATGAAAATACCTAATAAATAGCAACATCATCATAGTCAGCACTTCAGTAGAATGCTATTCTTTGAATGTATACATAAAAATAGTTGTTGTTATTGTGAATTCGTTACATTCTGTGAGTGCTTCTTTGACTGTTTTCCATGATTAGCATAAAATAGAAGCGCTTTAAACGGTATAGAAAATTGGTCGCTGAAAACCAAGCTCATTTTGCCGTTTATTTCTCAAGGCGATGTACGAAAACGGCTGCAAACAATGCAGGGGGTTTCTGTCTTGAAATTGGTTTTGAATGAGCCGTCGCGTGAATGTTTTGAATGTCATGAATGAAACTGCTAACATGCGTTTGTCTTGTAAGACGGACAAACATGTCAGGTCAATGGTATCGTCACCATGATCGGTAAAATACACGCTCAAGGCTATCTTCTCTCCACTTGAAATCACTGCCCATTTTCCATCCATGCCACTTGGTTTATTTCTTAAAGATGCGATAGCAAGACAAGAGAGCAGAATCTGCTCAGCAGATGTGTGTTCTCCTGGCACAAAGAATGTTTGTGACTGGTTTTCGTGAGATTCCATTTTTTTGACTGGTGTAGTTAGTAGGCACACCGAGCAGTCATTAATGTTCATATAGTTATGACACATATTATTATTAGCCAATATCCAGCAAATGCTGTCCAGAGTACGGTCAGTGTTCTTTATGATGATGATAATAATAATGCTTCTTAATCCACTACTACAAGTTATTATTATAAGTGCTTTCATAACTTGCTTATTTATGGCGTTTTTTTGCCTGCATACCTCCTCTCATTCTACTCCTCCTTCTCTTATTATGGTGCTTGATGAAAATCAATTGTTTCTTGTCGCCTGTCTGATCCTGCCTCCAAGCGATGATGACGATTTTTTTATCTCTTCAAAAAACTTTATAATAGCTTATCTAGTAAAAATATGCAATATGCAAACGAACGGTTTTGATTGAAATTTGTCCCCTTTATTTTTGATTGCTTAGAAAAAAGGGAAGATTTTTTCTACTGATCTACTTCCAAAATACCATTCACAGGACAAATTCATTAATATAAAGTTCAAAACTGCCTTTTGTCACAATGCCCACCCACGCGGTATTCAAATGCCCGAAATGCGTCTATTGTAATCGCAGAAACAATGCAGGTTTTACGACTTCCAAGAATGAACAAAAAGAAAATAGAGAAAGTGCCACTTTCATTGTCTCCCCTAGAATATTTTGAAATCTGCCAATTACGCCTTATTACAAACTTTGGGAAAATGTTAATAAAAGTTGAAGCCGAATTTTGGACACCATGTTTTCCCATTGCATCTTTGCATTTAAATTTAATTTCGCTTGGTTTTCCAGTCTATTGTCACTAATTCAAATCCTTGTTCTCTACCAACGGTCTTGCACTGGAGACGTGGACATACTCTACAGAAAAGATGTTTGTGACGAGGAAGACTTTTATATTCCTTACGTTCGACTTCTGAGAACCAGACAACCTTACCACGAAAATAGTCCCATCCTCAAGCTCCTAACGCCTGGATACATAGATGTGAGTAAGCACACCGGAATCTTGTGTATTAACGGACCGTAAGACTTTTACATGAGAATCAAGGAAAATTCATAAAAAAGTGCTTTAGAATACATGTAATAAGTTTCTTTAAATCTGCGCATAGAGCCATTGTCTACACGGATTTGAATAAAGACACAAATCCAAAATGTGGCTCATCTTCCGCGTGGATCCCTTCCAATGGCGAGCCGGAGATATTCAGTCACGATTGCTTTTCAATCAATCGTCTAGCTCGAGAATCATATCAACAGGCTGATCAGCAAGTGGTGACGAAAGATTCCCGCGTGTTTGGAAACAAAGTGTTTGGTGTCTACCTGGTCGGAATGGCGCCAGACTATCGAAGCTCCCAATTTGTATTTCTGCCACGTCCTGATTATGGTATTCCTTCGTCTGCCGGCGCACCTGCTTCTGGCTGCATTCACGAAGGTGCTTCGCTGGCCTTTGTGACCAACAGTTCCGAGTCCAGTTCGCATTGCTACAGCATCAAGAAATATAACATGGATGGTGTTCTAACGGTGAGCTATCCCGGAAGCCCCGTGTTTTGTTATCGGGAGGATAGAGACGAAGATTTTGACATGCCTTTTCACAAAGACAAAGACAAGCCCTTATCTATGCAAGATGTGGTATGGTCCGAGAATTGTGTAACAGGAGACATCTCAGCAGTTTCGTCAGCAAAGGAAATTGATGTGGAGCCTATCCAGTTGCCCGATTTTCGAATTATTGATCCTAGTCTTTGGAGCAGTCAGGGGAGTCAGGCTGTCTTGTGGAAAGCTAAGAGGAGAGCTTCGGAATCGGTAGATATTCCACTCTACAGTAAGCCGCACCCGCCAGGTTCCATGTTTCATGATGAACCGGGTTGGAGGGATTCTATAGGTACTGCAAATTAGGGCTAGCCCATCATCTAATTGGCCTGAACTTAATAACGTTAAATCTCTATCATTGCAGACTTGGTGCCAATAAAAAATATCGAGGCAACGACAGAGATGCCGTACCAAAAATTCCAAACGGAAATTTCCAACTCGGATTGCGAAGAGTTTGCTACACCGCCAGGTACTCTCCCTTACTATGAAAGGTACTATGAAATGTTAAAGATCATTTTCTAACTATTTTTATTAATTGTTGTAGACACATGCGCTCCAGACATAAGCGAACCTTGTGTGATTCTTAACCACGTGCTTACATTGGAGGAAACAGATTGGAAAAGCGCTGCGATGAAGGATGGAAGTTGGAGACTTCCAATTTTCAAAGTTATCAATACCATTTATGAAAAGGCTTGCCCCCAAGTTTCAAAGTACCTGCCCTCCTCTCTCTCGCGAGTTTTCCAGCATTTCTTATTCAAAGAGCTTGAAGCTGATGCAGCGTTGCAGCCGGATTTCAATTTGCCCCAAAATCAGGAATGGACAGAAATGCTGGGAGAGCTAAATCGTTGCATGAACGAAGCTCAAATGATGAACTTTTTCAAGAAAACGGACAATTCAGCAGTGAAACTGAAAAAGAAATTGGAGGGGAAACTGGAAGTGCTGCATCAGCGTATTGCCAACAGAATCGCTGCGACAGGAGCATCCGCCACTGCTCAAGAGAGAGGCGGATCGTCATCCTCGTCGGCAGATCCATTCACATCATTTTCCTCTTCCTTGGCTCACGATCAAGAGCATTTGGCGGATTTGCGTGAGGTGGAAAAACTCCAGGAGCACCTGAGTGAGGTGCCTCTCAAGTTTCCCTATAAAATCATTGTTGGAACATCGACCACCGAGGGGTACACTGGAGCAAGTCAGGTTTTTCATTACCGAGAGGCGGCCGAAGTGGACCATGAACTGGATTGGGTTTTGGACACGTACTGGAAAGTTGTCACGACTGTGCTTGGCTATTGTCATGTTCATTACGAGAAAAAAGAGCCGGCAACATTTACAAGATTTTATGAAAGATTCACTACAGATTTTTTCAAATTCGTCACAAAAGCATGGTAAGATAAGTGATAAATTATATAAGTTGGAAGTTTAATGGGAAAGAAACTGAATGAAATTTATTTTGAGCAGGATTAAAGGAGACAACCGCCAAATATACGAACACATTTTCGGGGACTTTATTCACGGTTCTGGAGCGCTGTGGCTGGATGCATGCCAAAACGGAGCTTATCAGTGGTCGGAAATTGTGGAATTGAGACCATTGCGACCTCTTGAATTAATCGAAGGAGATATGCCGCCTTCACAGGTATCATCGGGATCACAAACAAATCCTTCACCAGGTCCAACCAACTTTTTCCTGGATAACCCAATCTACACGAAACTAAATATTGATCACTACGATTACTATGATGAGTCGAATAAGGAACCTGATACCGGATCACCCGAATTGTACACAGTTGCAGAAAGGAAAACTGGCCAAACGCGAGTTTTACGGAATACTGATGGCGGCACTGTACAAGGTGGTGGGACCAATGACCCATTATTTAATTTAATATAAAGGCATTCTAAATTATTAAATAAACCGAGACACTCGTCAAAATCTCGAAAAAGTTGGAAACAAACAGTTATGTAGTTTATTTATTCATTGTGATAATAATAGTAATAATTTTAATAATAATTATATAATATGCAGCTTCATCGAAATCCAGACTTTTTCATTAGCAAAACCTTACGTCGCTTCTGTTTCCATTTTGATCATTAAAAATTCGCACACCTCACTTTCAAGTCACGGCACTGCACGCTGCTGCTTTGTATATATCTTCATTTATTTATCACGTCTACCAAATAACTACAGTCTAAACACTTGAAAATTCTGAAACGCTTATCATCTTATTAAATTCTATTCGTCAAAAAACAGTATTTACGCACGCTTTTGGTTAAATCCCTTATATATTAATATAATTACACTTTTTAACGATGCACATATATACATAGTACACAGGCTGGAAAACGATAAGAGTATAACAATGTATGTTATGTTTACCGATGCCAATATAAATTATAATAATATTTTTTAGCCTGATTGTTGCTTATACATTTTTAACCGTAAAGTCAACCAATGCAAATGGTCCCTTCACGTTTAAGATTTCACTTTTTTTAGACATATCACAGGTTACTAATATGATCATTAAAACACTTTTTTTGTTAAATTTGTTTGGCATTCTCGTCTAAAAAGTATCTACGTTTAAATACTTTCCAGAAACTTTCGTCAGGTTTTCATTGTTCTGATGATTTGGGGGTCAAGATGACGGCGACAATGACAGTTAACTGTACCGGTTTCCTTCATTGCGATTTTGTGGTACAAATCATTTTCAGTAACACTGCGTTTCTTATCTGCTAGCAGGAGTTGGAATTTAGGTTAACTAATTATATTGTTCATAGTATAACGTGATTTATAGTAAATATAACAATATATATAGGAGAGTGGGAGCACACTTATAGGAACTTCAAAAAATTAACAAATACATTTAATTCAACATGCAAAATAAAAACAATATAAGAAAAGAATATATAACATCAACGCTCATGCACCAGCAATATATTTATACAACAATTATCTAATATTCAAAACTTCATTTCGGATAATATATTGAGGCGGTATATGGATTAGGTATTTAAAAAGCATCCATCCAACACACGACGCCAGTTTTAACATTCAGCAGTTTAATCCTTCTCGCCGTATGAGGTTTTATAATAGTTAATTTAACTTACTATGACAGTTCAGAATACTATTTATACTGGAGAGTTCTCAGCTACATGATTCATTTTTATGGAATAGAGGTTCAGAGGTTCTATCTTGTCTATAAACATTAAATACGCTTTTCATGAGATATTTCATCCAGCTCCAGCACAACGACATGAGTCTCAAGTTCAATACAAGCTTTTTAGGTGTACACAAAGTGCGACGTTCAGTTATCATAATTCATTAACTAAATATGTGTAGCTTTAATAGATTTTATACAAGATTCTCCACCTTTGTGTTTTATAGATAGTTAAAAATCTATAGATAGATATAGCTTATTTATGATCATGACAATAAATGTAATAACACGGCGTATGCAAAAGTTTTTTAGGATTTTTGCATTACCTATAAAAGTTGGCGAATGAGTATGGAAACTAGCTTTACAACGTCAAAAAAATAGTTAATTTATAGTATTGATACGTAAAATGAAACGTCCGCTAAAACAGGCATCATAAATTCGTTTGGAGTTATCATTTCCATAAATAATAATTTGTAAAGTTGAAATCTAAGCATCAGACATTTTTAGAATTTAAAATTTAGAATTTTTGTGGTAGCATAATATTTTGTGTCGTGTGTATTTAGATTTAGTAGAGTAAATTAGTTTTATGGTTCATCTTTAGAAATAATTCAGACGCACGTGTTAGATTTATACATCATACTTTATACGAGATAGAGACACATCTTAAGTATACAATTTGTTATTATACTAACGGCGATGATGACGACCACATTGATTTTTGCGAAGAAGCAACTAGACTTGACGCAGGTAACGATTTGAGGAGAAAGTCATCACGACTTTCATTACTCCCTGCCAAATAGACGAAGGATGTACAAGAAGATCATGATGATGTCCATGTAGATGTTGAGGGCAGCAAAGACGTACTCCTCGGGAGAGATGCTGAATTTGTGGTTGCCTCCCATCATCAACTGAGTATCGTAGATCAAGTACACGGAGAAGAGAAGTGCTCCTATTGTCACAAGAAAGTTAAAGGAATTTCAATATTTTGAATCGTGATTAACACGGTAATTAAAAATGTTGAGTAAATTGGAAACGTCGAGTTTACCTAAGCACGCATAGATTTTCTTGGCAATGGGGATGTGTGGGAGGAACATCATTATGATTCCGAAGATGAACATGACCATGACGCAGCAGAAGAGGATTCCTCCCAAGACAGTGAAGTCGATCTTTGTTTGGAAAGCGAAAGCTGTGAGACCAATTGTGATGACTGCGGTGATGGCTGCTGCAAGTACTACTGCTTGTGGCCTACGAAGAAAAGCAAGTTTAAAATCGTTGCTCATCGTAAGCGTAAATAATTTGCATCCTTTAAAACTTACTCATAGAGAGAAGAGATGACTCCGATGACAAATCCATAGGTCAGTGTGAACAGTCCAAGAAGAATGACATTGTGGGGAGACTTGCGTCGAACCCCTTCACAGCATCCAATGACGAGCAGAAGAACAATGGCAAGAATATACGAAGTGATAGCAAGTCCTGGAGAATGCTGGACGTAGCTCTTGATTCCCTGGTGGAAGGAGAACAGAGCGATGATGGATGCCGTCAGAAGGATTTGCACTGACAAGATGCCATACACTTTCCTAAAACATTAAAAATGGAGTACAGCTAATTAGCATCCAAAGATTCACTTCATAGATTCATTTTTTCATTCTTTTTGTCGTTTTTACCTAATGAAAGCTCTGCGAATGGTTTTCTCGGAGAAGTCAAATCCGTTAATATCGCCATAAGAGCTCCCGCTTTCACCTCCAGAATACTTTGGAGCACCGTCATCGTGGACAGGTTGTGTGGGAGGTGGCATGTGAAATCCCATTGGCGGGGCAGGTCCCATGAGACCAACGCCTTGCCCCGGTCCACCAAACCCAGCGAATCCTGTGGGTGGCACTCCATAGCCAGGATTTGCTATTCCTGCACCCCCTACTGGGTATGGAGGGTAGCCAGCGGGACCTCCGGGATATGGAGGCGCCTGTCCAACTCCATCTTGTGTGGGGTAAGGTGCGCCTCCGTAAGGATACTGCTTATTGTCGGTCATCTTTACTTTTCCTAAACACTTCACCACAAAAGATTCAGCCATTGTAAATTTTTGTAAACCAGCCAATTATATAAAGTGACTAGCATAAATAAACTCCATGTACTACAACGTGTTATATATATGAATACAAGTTATTTAGAATTATTATTACCTGCTGATTTTGAAGATTTTACAGCTCAGACTAACAAAAGTTGGATCTAAATTGGTACGACAACTGACAACGTGCCGTCACTACTCTGATTACTTTAATCTAGTAGGAAGTGGGCAGCAGGAAAACCCTGTATAAATGACGATCTATATAAAAAACAGTTTTAATTATAAAGTGTTAAATACTTTCTCACGTCAGTGCATAAGACAAAATGTTATGAACATCACACAAAAATGAATTTCTGTGTAGCTCTTAAAATAGTTGAAAACTGGCTTGGACTCTAACCACACACACAAGTCGTACGTAAAAGAAAAATATCACATAAATGTTACATGATGTTGTAGCGGTTCGATACATTTAATGCACCTACGTATACTACTTTAAATTCTCGTTTTGTGTGGACTAATAAATGTGACACGGGAGGATGAAGAGACAATAGAATAGCCACAAAAAGTGCAATAAAAGAAACTAGAAATGCAAGTATAAAGTGTATAACACTATACGTTGACGAATGACTAATTTTTATCTTAGTTAAAGGCTACTGGTTGTAGTAATTTTTACCTAATATTTTATTCAACACGAACGTACGAGAGTTCAATATTCACGTCCTGCTCTTTGCACACAAAGCTGACTACTTCACCACTCTCACTGCGCTACTGACAACCTTTTTGTTATTGAATTCAATGCCTAGACTATCCTCGCTATTTATTTTAGCGATCAATGTTATAAGATAGCATTTCTACCAATTACTAAAAAAATTAACGAAAATGTTTGTCAGAATGAGTTTTTATGTTAGTATATGAAGCAACAGAAATACACAAAAACAATGATCGTGATACGTGATCAATTCAATTTACAATTAGTGCTAGTTTGAATGGATGTAGTGCTAAATGTTGTTTAATCACTTACATCGTAGCAGATACTTTTTTAATTATGTTTATACGAAAAAACCCTTTTAGTGGAATACTCACCATGTAATTTGTACGATGAATGTACGTGCATATATATAGCTTTGTGTGAGGAGAGAAAAGGGTGACCACTTGAATTAGTTGAATCTACCTAAGTATGAAGTAAAGGAATATATTATGTGCCTATGAGAATAGTATGTGTATCGCATATAAGCTTACTCCTTTTAGATCACACGTTGCATTGCACACGACTTGTAAAGAAGGGAGTAGTAGAAATGTAAGTCGAAGTGAAGCTTCTCTGAAAGTGACATAAAACACAATACGAATACCAGTATACACCACCAATACTATAAAATAACTATATTATAGTTCGTGTAAAATATTATGTATCTTATTCATATAACATACATGGCTTTGTAGGTACAAAAAATAGTGCATAGTGCATACTACGACTTTACAGACGAACAATACCATTCATTCTGTTCTTCATCTGATCTGATGATGGAAATATTCATTCGCTTTTACCGTCGTATGTGTGTGATGTGTTAGGTATCGCCTTTTTCTCAGAAAAGAGGTACATACGTAAATTACTACGTGCCTTATATGCACACAGTCAATGCTTAATTTTATGCGGTATGACTCGTAACATAGATTGTTGATTGGAAAAGGATAACATTTATTTGCTTAATGGCCATTTACTAAGAGAGCAGAGCAGAACATTTTGGTGATTGTGTTTTTTCAGACTATGGCCAGTGACGTCTGCGATGACGTTTTCCTCTACTTTTCTACTTGGCATATATTTACAGAAACCCGAATTCCTTTTTGTCGTGTTTATGATAAAGGTTGTTAGTAGATCAGCTTAAGCGAGTGAGAGCGGCAGAAATCATACAATGCGAGACTAACATGAGAGGAGAAAAAATGCATGGATAAAAATGAAACGATAGGAGGTTGCATTATTTATTGAATATTGTATCAACAAAGTTCGCTTTTAGGTTAAAAAAAACTCCCGGAAGGAAAAATTTATATTAGGTAGGGATTCAGTATTCAACATTTTTCTTATCTTAATACTGTTAACAGTGTACGACATTTCCAAATACAGAAAATGCAGCACATCATCATAATGTCCATACTATCTAACTTTTTACGAGTTGCTTGGCGGACCGATGTTCCTTAGGCAGTAGTTCGTTCTTTGTATGTTATCTCGCTTCTTGAGAAGCGAAAACGTTTTGTGAGCATGAGTCATGAGCATGCTTCATAGCTTCACAAACATTTTTACCACAATGGTTAATAAAAGTGGATGCGCCATCATCATCATTGCTGATACTGCAGGAAATAATTTTGTTGAGCAGTAGTAAATATATTATTTCCAACACTAATACTGGTAGGGATGTGGATCTATGAATGCTCTTATTTCGATATACCAATGCGACATAATATTCAATATTGATTTAATTATCTAATTTAGAAAGTTCCAATAGTCAATACCATTTTACTGATCAAAGCAATCAATTACACATGCGTTAACCTGACAATCTACATGACTTTTTTAGCTTTACAAATTTCTTCAATTTTCAACTCGACTCGGACACGTTTACAACAGCCCATGAATGAGCACTAATACACCTGTAATCACTTCCAAACCAAAAATGTCCGCTTTTAAACTTGCATGAAATTGAAATTCACTTTCAAGGCCAGCAACTAAAGTATAAACCAAAAGCCAAATGCCCGTGTGCTTGATCGTTTGCATGTTTAATAGCAAAATGCTGCAGTTTAGTTGAATTTATAAATCAATACACGAGTATATCTACCTGTCAAATCGTCGATAGAATAAATAAACCTTCACTTGGAATAGCTTAACACTTTAACACAGCGCAACGCTGAAAATGTAATTCAGTATTCATAAAAACTGAATTGGTTTCACATTGCCCCATGAAATGCCTGCAAAGCTGTTGCGATTGAACTCATTCTTTTTCTTTTTTATGTAACCCTCCATAAATACATGTCAAGGAGTTATTGACACATGAAGCATTAGAGAGATTCTTCCATGTGTAAAATTATGAGTTTCAAACTTTTTATTAATAACATGCGTAAACAGTAAAAATTTGTTGATACATAATTATAGATTTTGCAGTTGTCCGTAATCTGAAATCTGAATTGGAAATTGGAATGCGATGCAATGCAGCCACAACGTCACTTACATCTGAAACTTGTAGCTCAACTCTGTTCAGCAGATTCATACCTTTCTTTTGTTCAATTTTCCTTGCAGCAGACACCGTATCATTCAAATGCGAGCTTTTTTAACGATGTATACCCCCACGTTTACCTACACAATAACATATGCAGTAGTACGTTCAGTGAAACAAAAACAAGCTCGTCAGCTGCAGAATGGCACATGATGACAAGTTGTGTGCAAACAAGAAGTGAGAGTCAAAAATGCACGATAGTGAAAGCATCGATCGTCCTTTTTATGCACTTCCAAAGGTCCCATGGAATACATTTCCAGTTAACTTGCAATGGAAAATACTGAAGTATCCGTTTCTTCGAGTTCCCTGGAAGGCTCCTCAGTACCCTTGCAATCGGAGTATTGTTTTTGTTTAGTAAACAACATTCCTGGCTCATTTCACACATCCGATTTGCGAAATTTCTTCTCCGAGTATATCGAAGGTGAAAAGTTTGACCTCTTTCACTTCAGGCATCGTCCTCAAATTCTGAGTGATGGCTCATCATCTTCGGATGGAAAGGCTGGAACAAGTAAATCTGAGCAGCAGTCGACTGCAGCAAAGAAACTGTGTTGTCTTGTGCGGTTTATTGAAGATTCGGTTAGGGATAAGTTTATTAAACGGTATCACGCTAAATTTTGGATGGATAAGGAGGGAAATGACTTGCCTGCAAAGTGTATCATAACAAAAGTCAGTTTGAAGGCGGAGGATCTGAAGCGATTTGCTAGTAAGGAATTGCACCCTCCAAAATTTATGCCAAGGTAAGGGAACAAAAATTTGGAGGCGAAACTAGAATCTTTAGTACTAAGTACTTTAAACTCTACAGAATAGTAACTAATCTATGTGGGTTTGCATAACTTATATTTAGAGGCAACGTTGGGACATCCAATGGATACTTTCTCAACCTCATCAGGGAATGTCGGCTTCCACCTAGCTTGATTAAAAAACTTGGACTGGAATTCCCTCGCGGTAGGGTTTATAAGCGATACTCCAAAGTACCTCCACCGCCCACGCTCAAGAGGGGAACTAAAGTTGTGATAAACGAAGATGAAGGTGATGAGGACGAAGAAGTGAAAACTGGCAAGGGTCATTCCATATCGGATACGTTTATTCCGCTATTTAAGAAGAGCACTACACAAAAGGACGAGGATGGAGAGCATAAAAAGGATTCTGACAACGTATGTGAAATATTTTGGCTTCGTAATGTTTGTAGTTAATTAATTAATTATATTTTATTTAAACGCATTAAATTTGAAATTTTCAGGAAAGCAATGCTGATGATGACGAGGACCGATGTGAAGAATGGGAGAGACATGAAGCATTACATGATCACGTACGTCGTAGGAATGCAAAATAATTTTATTTCATATGTTCGTGTATCAGTTTGGTAATTAATTTCCATTTGGCTGATTCATTTTTCAGCGAACTACGCATGGGGATATGACATCCGAATCAAAGGAACGATTGTACGAACAAGAGATTGAACTTCAGTGGGAAAAGGGTAAAGAATTTGAAATATGAAGTACTGTTTTCATAAAATAATGAACGAAAAATTAATGTGTATCATTAATTTGGCACAGGTGGACCAGGTATAGTGTGGTACACAGATGCTCTGTTTTGGGACCAACAGAAAGGAAGTTTCGACGAGAGGACCTCGGATGATTGGGATGTGGATATGGAAGGGTACTACGAAGCAGGTAAGTGCTTTGATTAACTCTATAGCTTTTCTGTGACCATTTTTTCCATCAATATGGTATATATGGTATATTTAAATGGTATATTCAAATTAAGGTGGTGGGGATAAGGACGCACACGATTTGATGAACATGCGACGCTCTGAGAGGGTTCGACAAGGTTTGGAAACAATATCTGTTATCAACAAGACAACTCCACCCACATTCTCAGGCCCTAGAAAAATCAGAGTGCAATTTGGAGGAAACTCTAGTAGTGACAGTGGAAAAATCGGCCAATTTGAACAATACACACGCGGAGTAGGTCGTAAAGTAATGGAAAAATTTGGTTGGAAGGACGGCGATGGTCTGGGTAAAACAATAAAGGGGATTCCTAATGCCCTGGAAAACGAAGGACAAGGGCCTGGCGATAAACGGGGGTTCGGATTTTATGGAGAAAAGTTGGATCTGGGAAATCCAAAGAAGCGACGAAGGGACTTTAAGGATTACGATATTGAAACAGAAGGAAGAGTCGTCATTGGCACCGTTTATGACAAACCTGAGGATTTGGACATTCCAGAACCGTTGAAACGACGGAATGCTCCTACCTTCGTCAAACGCTACGAATTTTGTAAAGAATCCAAGGCAGCATCGGCTAATAGTAATTTAAAAATGTTACAAAAGTGATTAAAACGTTAGAAAATATTTATAATGTATATTTATATTTTTATATCAAAAGTTAATGATGGTTTCTTTGAAACCCCAAGTATTACTGATGAGCTATTGTTTAATAAGGTTCCTTGTATTTCTTGTCCATACCAATTGAAATTGAAAATAAAATTATTCTTGAAAACGGCCCAACTCAAATAAATTATCACCACTCGTCAAACCTGACTTGACACTGTTCTATTTGATTCAGAAACACCCTATTTTTATTGACTTGGTGAAAGCGCTTTTGCGAGAAACTATATCCGTATTATGCCGCCTGGTAAAACTATCCTTTAACCCATTTTTAATAATTTTAGTCAGAATGTTTAAACGGTGAGAGTAATTTTTCATAAATTGGAAATAGAGTCCAATCAACCAAAAGCACCAGATGAACAGGCTGAAATTGTTCAAACGCTACTGAATTACGATGCTCCTCATTATTTTGCCAGTAAGTACATGCAAGTCATATTAGTTGTACATTTCAAAATGCATGACCTCTAGTCAAATATCGTAATTTGTAATGTGGCATTATAGGGTTCACTATAGTTGGATGCCCACCTGGTTTAGAAATTCTTGACAAGTATGAGCATCTTTTAATTCATAGGCGACTTCAGAACTCGATCGGTAAAGTTTGAATTATGAATACATGACCAAGCTGCACTCACTTGTGCTGCAAACATTTTAATTTTATATGACCCCAATTGATAGATTTGGAGGCAAACAAGCGGCTACTTGCGTATAGTCAGTTTGACGTGAAAAACTCTCGTGGCATGCAACTGTACATTGCACTAGAAACGGTGACAAGACGATCCCTCAATTGGGTCCGAGATGCTCGTCTGTTTGAAGTCAGCTTTTTCGATTTCCACTGCCGGAAAGTGTTCACTGTCAGACGAAAGTGGAGTATTAAATACTGCTTCGCCCAGTACATTTGCTTGTTTTTTACTTTTGGCTTTAAGGGTTGCGGCAATGTACAAAAATATAATATAGATAATTCCACAAACTTGTATCGTAATGCCCCCAAAATTTGTTATTCGACCAAATTTTATCTAACCTGACAGGCCGTTGAAGTTTCGTTGCCAGACGGCACTAAGCTGGGCAGTGTCAAACAGAAAATGTCATTTTCCTCAACCACGTTCCAGGTTTGTGATGAACTTGGAAAGTGTATCATGACCATTGACGGTGTCGTTTCCGATGGTATTCTGGACGTTACCTTTCCAGAAGAGGATGAGCCAATAGCAATGATTGAAACTCTGATGAATGACACAGAAGCATTTGATTTCTACCGAGTACCCGTCCCTTTTCACAGTTGCGTTACTGGAATCACCTTCTTCAAAAACTTCATCACTCCCGAACAGAAGGCACTTCTCCTTTCCACTACAATTCTTTTGGATTACATTGCACTAAAACCGACCAGTGATTATCCACATTTTTGCGAGGTCATCCCCGATGATTATCAAGAATTTCCTATGCCACACACCAAACTGCATCGAGATGGTAGCAGAGAGCTGGTGGTTTTGTCTGAAAATAAGAATAAACGAAGGAGAGGTCGAGGTAGCTGGACGGGGTTAAAAGGCCGTTGGGGATGCTGCGTCTGGTGTGGAAAGCTCATGTGCGTTTGTTTTTTCCTCGGCTTTCGCAGAAATGCCGTTCGATGTGTTTGTCTAATTGTTTCTTCCATTATAATTATTTCAGTTGTTGTTCTGATTACCGCTTTCTACTTTAATGTTATTTTAAATAGACATTTGTTTCTTCATTGATGCTTTGATTTCAGAAGTAAAAATGAACCACAAATAAATCTTGCATTTTTATTTAATCATCTTCATTTTGACATTTTACAAACAAGTCACATTGTCAAAAAATTCTACGCATTGTTGGCGGCAGCGCTGGCTGGTGTGGTTATTGCGGAGGTGCCATTTTTCGGGAAGGGACACTTGATAACATCAAGTAGGGCTCCTGGTGTTGTTGGCAGGCAGAAACAAATGCACACCAGAGATGTTCCGTGAAGACATCGATGACCGCTGTAGATTCGGCCGTTTGTTAGGGAAAGTGTGGGCGCTGGGCAAATGCAAGTTGGGTCCAGGGTGCAAATCTTGGGAAGGCTTGCCAGTTCATAGATCTATATAGGAGTGATTTTTTTAGTACAATTATAAAAAAATCACCATATTAGAGCATATTTTAGAATGCGAAGAATAGGAGTTGGGGGAACAATATAAATTGTTTAAATTTTTTTATTACACTTCGTCCAGGGCAATTGGCACACTTGCAGTACTTCCCGTCCACGCATTCTCCAGCCCCTGCAAATCCACACAGATCTGTGCATGATTGATTATCCACACACCCAGCAGCTTTTACCTAAACATTGGCATTATCAAATCATACAAATCAAAATCTCAAATATTAAATCTGAGTTACATACGGATTCGGAATTTGTATTTTTCAATATGCATAATATTTTTAGTTTCAAATGTCTACTCGTATGTACTTGATGATATTTCTGCACTGATAAGAGGATGAGAAAAAATACGAAAAAATATGAAGAAAGCTTTAGAGATTTCATTTTTCAAAATTTTCTTGAATGATATGTGGGGTAAAATGTAATTCGGATGATGGTTAGGGTAGCAGAAAATGACAAGAGGAGATGATTAGATTCCAACAAGCAATATGGCAAGCAGAATACCTAATGATCTGAGAATAGTAATTCGTCAAAATATATTGCCAATCAGCTACATAACATTCATTACATAACTGAAACCTGTGATAAGGTTTACCTATTTTTGAAATTTTTTATGTGATAATTCATGTGAGGCATTAGTATCAGCATATTTTAACGTGACATTTGAACAGTTGTCTGTCTCCTATATATTATGTAAATATTTGTTGCGAGATCACGTTATTCATGTGTGAAAATGCTAGTGCCAATGTCAAGGCCATTAGTTGTTAGTTTATAGACGATCACCAGTAGAATGAATGAGGAAAGCATTAAAAAAGTATCGAATTGAAAGGTTAATTGAAAAAGTCATTCAGAGTGACCGATTGTACATTATTATTATGAGAATTATTATAGGAAGGAATAGTCCTCCCCTACATCGACCAATGAATGAATTATTCTTGTCTGGATTTTAATTGACGTTTCTTATTTTCATGCTTTAATAAAAACACTAGTGCAGCGCATGAAAAGCAATGTTATTAGCCATCCAAAATTCAATCCACTCAAACCGCAAGTGTACTAACAAGTATCAAACTTCTGTATTGGCATATGGTGTTCTTTCTGTTCTCCAACTCCAGATAAGCTTGCTTCAATATGTAAGAAAGGTGTGATGCTATGCTGCTATGAAATCGGCTACACTGACTGACTGACATTCAAAATGTATGTAGAGGTGACGAATTATCTTATCACAAATCAACAACATCACTGGTTCAATGCTAGCATAAGCACTCTGCTTCGGCTGATCCGGTTTTGTTTCCAACTCCAATGTTTCCATGCTCATGTTCTATTTATGTACTGCACTCGGTGCGAATGCTGCCTAGTGTAATGAATGGTATATGAAAAGTAGTCACTTTCAAGACGAAAACAAAGTTAAACTTTGAATATTTTGACAAGAGCATACAAATAAATTAAGCATCTCAAAATGCCGTTGGCAGTTACAACAGGTAATAAAGTTTTCTGTCGTCATCTTACAATTAGATGGGCATTGTACGAAACTATTAGTCCTTTGCTGTCCATTTCCAAATTCATTATTCTTTTATTGGACAGTTACGGGACCTGTGAACGTGGACAAGCTAGGACCCACCCTCACCCATGAGCACATCCACATGCAATTTGATTGCGTCCTACAAAAACCACCAGAAGGAATTCCTTACCCATTGGAACCGAAAGAAACTTTTCTTCTAAAGAATTTAGGAGTGGTTCGTCAGTACCCGTACGTCCTTACTCATCAGCATACAGTTCACTTTTAAAAACATAAAAACATTCAGTTATACAAATGATGATTTAACGTTTTAAATATTTATAGATATAGCTCGGTGTACAACACCAAATTGGACGATGCTGACACGAAAGCAGTTATGCTTGATGAACTGCTGCGATATAAGCAGGTGGGTGGAAGGACCTTGGTGGAAAACACGGTAGAAGGGATATCTCGCAATCTGCCCCTTCTGAAAGAGCTTAGCTTGCAGTCAGGCGTGACAATTATCGCTGGAACGGGTAGGAATGAAATATTATATGCAATTAGTGAGCAAAGTGTGATAACTCTTGACAATTTGTATCGATTTGAAATGATTTTATAGGATTTTATGTTGCCTGTGCACAAACCAACGAGTCTGTTCGTTCCTATTCCGTTGAACAAATGCATGACGTAATGCTGAAGGAGCTTGTGGAAGGAAATGAGAATGGAATAAGATGCGGCATTGTGGGAGAAGTTGGATCATCCTGGCCTATTGAAGGTATGTTTCGGGCAAAAAATTGAAATATGCAGATGTATAGAAATACTGATAAATATATTGTATTGGTTTGATCAGACTTTGAAAAGAAAGCAATTCAGGCTACGGCACTAATCCAGCAAGAAACCAACAAGCCAATTACTTTCCATCCGGGACGAGATTCACAAGCGCCCTTTGAAATCATGAGGATTTTTATGGAAGCGGGTGGCAATCCTGAGAATGTTGTAATGTCGCATCTTGACAGTAAGTAAAATGTGTTTTTTAATATTTGGTGGCAAGTGGAAAATGGCTAACAAAACCTACAATTCTTTGAACAGGAACTATATATGACGAAGACAAGCTTTTGGAATTTGCAAAACTAAAAGTCTTCACACAATTTGACCTCTTTGGAACCGAAACGTCTCACTACCAACTTCAAGATTCAATTGACTTCCTTTCGGATGCTCAACGAGTGGGCAGACTACAACTGCTCAAGGAAAACGGTCATCTTCACCAAATCACCATTTCACATGACATTCACACCAAACATAGACTGGCCAATTTTGGGGGACACGGTTATGGTCACATTTTCCAGAATGTTGTGGCCAAGCTGAAAACTCGGGGATTTTCTCAAGAAGAAATAGAGACAATAACAATACAGAATCCAAAACGATGGTTGTCACAAGGAGCAGAGACAATTTGAAGACGATGGACATGAACTTTAAACTTTTATTTCATTTTTATAACACACGATAATAATATAAAAGAAACTGAATCAATAAAATCAGTGTATTTTGCTGTGGCAAAGCAAACAGAACTCGAATCGATCCCTTTTCATAAGCTCCACGCTACGCTGGCATGTTTGGCATGTCCACACATCCATTCCAGTGGCAAGTGGACAGGCAGAAAATATGCACATTGTAAATTGCATGCTGCAAATCGGACAAGTCGCGTAAAAGTCTGGAATGCCTTCGCCACAACTATACATTCAGGAAAAAGAAAAAGTAAGATGTAACCTTATGTTGCTAAAAAAGTAATAAGTTAACAGCAACTGACCCAGGGCATTGTACAAAACAAATGTTGTAATCTGTAGGAGGACGATCGTAAAATAAGTTGAAGGATATTTCGGAATAGTCGTCATTCTCTGTTTCCAGTTTGAGCAGCGCATTGGATGCCACACTGAAGTAGCCATTGTTAATGGCAGTGAGGGCAATCAGAGAATTGAGCCTTTCAAAGCCGACTAAATCTTCAAACTTCCTGTGATTTAAAATGATTCAAGTTAAGTAATTGAGCATACCTAAATAATTTGACTGGTTCAATTTTCATGAATAATTTACCTCAGATACATGGCAGCCTTAAAAGCTCTGCCCATCATCCCTCTGTAAATAAAGCGTTGCACCAAATTCAGAAAATGGACCGCTTCAGCTGCTCGCCAGGGATCACTCCAGCACCACTCATTGTGTCCAGTCATGACCTCCAAATCATCTTTTGGGATGAGAAATTCCAAATCCAATTCCTCAGAGTCTGTACCACTTTTATTGACCACTACAGCCTGTGTCGGCATGTTCCCCTTTTTCACGCGACACTTTTTCTTTGCCAGCATTTTTGCTGCGAGTACAAATATTTTCTTGACTTCCATTGTGTCACAAGCCTCGTGTTGCAACAGACGAAGACCTTTCTGTGGCGAAAAAAGATGGCAAAAATTATTCATCTTCTCGTTTTTGAACATTTACCTAACCATATATTCAAAATGTTGTAGTACCCAAATGAGTAGCTTTCCAGCAGTGATGACTTTTCCACACCGATCCAAGATTTGAATGGCGGGATTCAATTGATTTGCTGCAATAAGGGCCCTACAATATGTTATTTTCAAAAAATGAAAGAATGGCAGCGAATTGTTCATATTATCATGAAAATGTTTTAATTGCGATTGTTAAGTATTGCCCTAACTTGACGTGCTTCACCAACGCGGGTTGAATCAACGGCAAATTATGAACTCGACTGAGTTTCATTGCCAGATCCCAATGACGGGTGTCCACTGCCACCGCCATTGCAGTTTCGGGCTGCCCATATGCCGAAAAACAGTACGCAGCTTCCTCAACCAATCCATCACTGGCCAGCATTTTACCAATTTTCAGTAAACGAGGATCTTTTGCTGGTAACTTTTCCGCTAACGCCACCAATCTCCCGTAATCTTCCAGCATGACACTAGATTCAACGATTTTGTCACAATCGTCCAATTTTATGCTCACGTCGAATGTCAACTCCCATTCTTGAGAATCTCGCAACTTATCGTAGTGATATTCCAAGGCTTCACGCGTACCGTCCTCAAAATTGTGACCACTCAAAAAGCTCACCTTCTCCCAGTCACCCATGTCCTTCCACATTTTCAAAGCCAAGTTCCTTGTGGAAAATAAAAGTGCACGCATTTGATATAATATTATATTATAAATTCAAAATTGCCAACAAACAAATAAACTTTGACTTTCTGACTCACTTTTTTCCAGCGCGTAGAAAGTAATGCTGAGCTTGTTCATACTCCCCGAGAAAAGAGTGGATGTGCGCTTTCTGTAGCTCCAAATCACACTCCTTGATTCTCTCCAGGAATCCAAGCGCCTGATAATTTTTATCATCCGTGTAAATATTTTCTGCCAATACGATGTCTCCCTGCCTCAGTGCTTCATCGCCAACAATTTTTCTCAAAACTGGATGACTGTACGATAAGCTGGAGAGAATATTTAGGATTTCTTCAATACAGTCACCGTGATCCAAGGACTCGTGCATTCTGGACAAAGATGGAGAGGCTAACTTGATTACCATTTTTGCAGAAGGAGTTTCTGGATTTTCAATCACTTTATCCATATATATGAGAGTAACATAGAGTCCCTGAAAATTCCAAGTTTAATATAAGTATTCTTTGCACACATGCAAAACACGACATGCTATTCAATAGTATAACTTTGATCATTCACTACCTCGTAATTTGTGAGATAACAACCGGAAGGAATATTGGAAATTGTTTCGATAATCTGGTCATCTTGAAGGAAATGGCTGTAAAAATAAACAATGACATTAGCATGTATTGTAAAAAGACTAGGGTCACTTGATAAAAAAACTTACAGACTGTTCCCTTCCAAAACACAGAGGTGTTGTGACATGTCGGCTGCCCATAACAGTCCAGAAACACTTGTCAGATTATCACAGTAAAGAAGTTGCACCTGCTGTCCACTGTAACTGGCATCCTTTCTCCTTTCCCTGGCCTCAGGAAATCGGCATATTCTCAAGTGACCGTTCATCGTTAGCAGGGCAAGCTGGCTCCCATCATTGTTGAATCTTATTTCCTGACAAATATCGCCCTATGCCCCATAACAATGACCAGCTATTAGGCCAGCCAAAAACATGAGCTTTCATACATTATTCATGCAATCCATTCAGTTCTTACATCCAAATCCAAGCGATAGGTCTGCAAAAATCCTAAGGTTGGCAAGGCGTACATTTGCAACTTTCCAGATTCCCTTGCAACACAAAGGCGATCACGCATCGCATGTAAGCACCGAGCACAATCAATAGCCGGCTGAGAAGGCGTAAAATATGCATGTTTTTTGCTTCGCCCTTATTTTCTCTTGTGGAACTTTTAAAAAATGTACCCACTTACCTTGGTCAAATGATCCTGTTTTTCACCAGGTTTCACAATGATGCCAGGAAACTCATCTACATGTACTTGTCGAGTAGTCTTGAGAGCTCCGGTAAACTTTTTCGAGTTGTCTCCACTGAACAGATTGTAGTTCCAGTTGAGGATTGCATTTGGTGCGAGACAGATCACAGAATTTTTTGTCATTGTCAACGCAAACGGCTCCATTGTTATTACACATAAATCTGTAGCCAAGAATAATATTGATTTTGTATATATTTTTATTATAAAGAAATAAGAAAAGAAACTTTGCTTACGTTGTTGTTTTACACCAGTGTCACCGAAAATGAAAACGTGGTATACCCCCAACGTATCCATGCACAGAATGGAAAACTTGTCGTTACAACTTTTTATGTCGATCACTTTCCCTGGGATGATTTCTTTGAAAAACTACGAAAAGCAAATCCTAATAATTACTCATGTCTGCAAAAATTGATAGACCAATTCAATGATTTATAAGTAGTTCACCGTTTTCTCATTCCAAAACGATATCCACTGGTTGACATAGTCCTTCCTGTACGCGTAGCAGTGGACTGCTTTGCTACTGGATATTTTATACATGGGCCTTAGATTGGCAAAATAAATGTGACGATCAGAAGCGAGCGTCAAGTGAAGGCTATCATGAGCCCATGAAATACTGGTAATGGTTTGCTCAGGGATTTTCAAAATTTGCAAGAGCTATGGTGTGAAATTTTAGTCGGCATAATACTTGCATTGAAAGTATGATGTAATATGGCTTGGAATATGAGCTAGTCATTTACTTTTCCTTCGTAATTATAAAGATTGATTTGTGGTGAGAAGTAAGTATCTCCAGATGAAATGGACAAGCCTCCAACGGCAATGTACACACCATTGGCACTCCAGTCAGCGCAAGTGGAAGTTAGCTGTGTATGCACCCTGATTGGAGCTATGTCGTACATCATAAAAAATATTTCAACAAATTAACAAATTGAAATCAATATTAAAATAAATTATTTATAAAAAATACCTTTGTCTGTAAAGGAGTTGTAAAGGGTCATGCAACTATCTTTATATACGACCAAAAATTCAGGTGCATTGGCAGACGTGATCCAGGATAACTTTGGCTTTAATAGAAAGGCAACCATTTCTGTTGTACCATTTGGACCACTCATTTCAATGGAGCGGCAAGCCTTCTACAATTTTTGGATCGGTAATTCTTTATATTCATGTCTATTGACACATAAAGCAATTATTATAATTAAAGTGGTACCCCAAGCTCTCCATGTTCATCAAAAGCATACAAGGAATAGTCCACCACAGCCCACACAACAGAGTCACTGTACCAAGCAACATAATTGATCTGTGAGCCCGGAAATTTTCTGTCAAATACTTGGCTTCCATCGGCCAAGCCCACTATAACTCCTCCTATCATAAAATAAGAATATATCAGTAGTTATTATTGGTCATCATGATGCAAAGATAGCGTTTACACACCTGTGATTTTTCCATTTCCTGCAAAATCCTCATATCCGATCACAATTCTTGACCCATCTGGTGACCAAGCCATATCACATATTCTGGAAGTACTCCGATCATTTATTATTTCTTCAACCCAACAACCATTTTCTCCGAATCCCCAGCCAATGATAACACCTGCCTCATCAGAGGTCAGCAGTTTTCCATTGGCATTGTTCCAAACCACGCATTTCAAGTCATACGCATGTCCAACCAAAGTTTCATTCATCTGAATTCTGCATTTACTTCTCAGGGGAACTTGATACAAGAGACTTTGTAAACTTTCTTCTGATCTGAGCAATTGGTGCAATGGCTTTTGGTAGTCCAGTTCCAGAATGAGCAGTGTTCCTTCCTCACAACCGATGGCAAGAAAACTGTGATTATGAAACTGGCTGAATTTGAGACAGCGGACGGCTTGTAAATTGGGTAGTTGCATCTGTAATTGTAAGAATAATAGCGCATATATATGTATGTATTAGTTACATAGCATAATTGGATTATAGTTTCAGGTCATATTAGATTGTATGTAGTAAAACCTTTTCTCCCAAAGCCAAGAATCCTCTTCGAAAGTCCCGTCCAACTGACTTTCTCAGGTACTCCACAGACTCTGCCCATTCAATCGGTTGCTTCTGTGCAATCCTTTGCTTTTCTTCTTTGATTTGCTCGTCCAGACAAAATACGCTGTTCTCATAGACGACAGGATTGTTCATCCTACAACCAAGTTCATCAGTTTACATAATAAAAAATGATGATGTTTAGCTGTGACGAACAAACAAGTACCAATTCGGTATGCTCCAGATTAGATTGGCAGAGTGAACAGCTTGTACATTGATTTCCTTGCAATCTTGAACGGTCTTTCTGGGCTTTTCATCATCTTTGTTGGATTCTTCGCTACTTACATCAACCACTTTGTTTCGTGGCACCACTGACTGAAGACTTTGCTGTTCACTTGTCATTTCGGAAGTAGCTCCTTCTCCATTCTCTTTAGAGTCATCCTCTTCCTCAAGAAAATTTTCAAAGCTGGAGTCACTTTTGACCACATGCTTGGCGAATTTATCCACTATGAAGTCCCCTGTTGCTGAAAGCTGCTTCCGAACTCGGTGCAGCCTACTTTTCAGTCTGGTTTTAAACGACCTTTTCGTAGTGCCAACGCCATCACCCTTTGAATCACTTTGCCCCGAGGAACTATAATTGGTTTCCTGACTTTTTGATGGGACTGCTGTAGGTAAACCCGGAAGGTTAGAGCTTCCCAGAGACGACCATATTCTACGAAATGAGGACGTTCTTCGACAAGCTCTTCCTTCCTTCCGGGATCCAGCGGAGCTAGGTCGACTATTGGTTTCCAATTGCTCTCTAGCGTCCCCCAATTCGGCTGCTGCACCCTCGTCACCCTCATCTACTAAAGAGGATGTTGATGAGCTAGCATCCAATTCGTCGAAAAATGGGTTCAGTTCACTTATTGAAATCCATTTCCTCTGCTGTGGACGGGGAGCATCACCGAAATCTTGGGGAGGAGGGGTATGAAATTCTCTGGGAGAAGGTAGCTTCTCCAGAAGAAGTCGTTTACGCTCCAGTAGCCTAGCACTCTCCAGAAGTTCCTCCTCATCCTCTCGGATTTCACGGGGACTGCCGTGATGGCTAGGGCGACGCGGGGAGTCGTAGTCACGAGATGTTGTTGACTCATCAGAATCCATTTCACGTGTTTCTAAAAATCACCTTTCGTCACACCTCTGCACCTTTTGAAGCATAGTGGAAAGCTAATGAGTAGTTAAATGGCCAACATTTTCAACCGGTTTCACTTGAGGCTCCACCCGACACAATGGTCACTGGCAGTAACTATGGACGTATGTCTGCACACGGCGAAGGGTCTCCTATGATGTGGTCTGTGGTAATCATTCTTTCCACTTGGTATCCTCATCCATCCTGCCTCATGAAACCGCATGATAAACGCATAGAAAACCAGTCGTTCAACGATGAAGTACAATAATACTTTAAAGCATCATTAGCAAAATCTCGCTGCAAAAAAGCGAAAGATAAACTCCCTAAAGAAGAGGTGAGACTGAGCACCTGTGTAGACGAAAGCAACTCCCAAAAGGGATGCGGTCCGGTAGAGTCTCCTCCAGTGGTAATAAATGCGAGGTAAATAAGATTCAAAATGTCCAAGGCCAACTCTTCATTTTAATGCAGCAGAACAAAGTCAAGTGTACTTTTGGCTCTATAGTGTACTCTATGAAATGCTTTCAAAATATCCTCTTTGCCACTTATTGAAACAAGGCACTACTAATGTTTTATGAAATCAGTTTTCATGTCGTGAATAGCCGTAATATGACCCCAAGACCAGGTGTTCTTAATTAAGTAATTTATTAGGAGTATTAAAAATAACATTTATTTGAAACTATTTTTGCGGAACATATATTGTGGTTGATTTATGGTGAATGTGTAACACGAATAATTTTTTTTCTTCAATTTGTGGCGACATCTGGCCCATATTCAAAATTCAATGGAAGGACGAATGAATAGACATATAATTGTAAATTGTAGGTTGAATTTCCACCGGGAAAGGACGAATGAGAGAATTCACTGATTTTGGGGTGCTTGATGGTGTTTGTAGAAAAGTCCATTATTGCGTACATCTCTTGCACCCGATTTGGAAAATCATTTCTGTGTCGCGGATAAAATAGATAAAACTCAGGAAAAGCTGTCAGAAGTAAAATTGTGTGCAGATTAAATTAATACTTGCACAATAGTAATAATTTTAGTGCTAAAGATTACATGAATAGTGTAATGTTAATGTATACTGCAAACTATGATTAAGCATAATGAAATACATACATACATGTCATTCAGGAGCAATTTTTAATTACACAGTTTTATAACAATTTGGAATATAACTTCGTCCCAAACTACACGCGTCTGCGAAAGAATTTAGGGGCCATGGAGTAAACAATTAATTGGTAGGGACACGCCACATTCATGAAGTTAAATCTGTCAAGGTCAAATTCCTCTTCTGTGCACTCATGCAGGATTTATTCAGTGAATTTTCTATTCAGCTTTCACCTGGATCATGCATAAGCATATAATTACATTACTTTAATATGATTTGTACAAGCGTATTTGGTCTCGTCATTAAGTGCAAACTTGTATTGTAAGTAAACTTCCCTTATTTTTCATAACTTAAAAAATACAAATGTATAGGCGAATGATAAAACTAAACTCCAATTTCCTTGAAAAAGTTGCCCTTTACTACATATTCTTAAGCAGGAGCTAAAATACTTAGAGCTAGCATTGTAACCAAACTCTAAACATCAGAATATTCGCACTCACGTCGATCCAGAAACCATATTCCATATCTCAATAATCATCGGAAGTCCGTATAACTCATGTTTTATTAGTAAACACTCCTTTTTTACCACAGGAAAAGTGCCGAAATCTGAAATCACATCACGACAAAGCAATATCAAGGTAAAGGTGAATTTCTAATTTCACGGAATGTGGGTAAAAGTAGAAGGTTGCGTTTATTATTCGCATATTCCTCTTCTGGTCTATGAGAAAGGTGTGCACATGCTGTATATCTATAATAGCAACAAAAACATAAAATAATTTTCATGCGTAGGTCCATTCAACTATACTATACCGGATAAACACGGCGAGCACACACAGCATTTAACCCTCTACGTTTTCTCTGTAGAAATATGCAAATGAAATGATGTATGTGCAAAACTACCACTTTAACACGTTTCCTGTTTCTTCGGTCTTTCCAGCTTTGGAATGAATGGGTTATACATATGCTCATAGTCACATGCAGTGCATTATGTGTATACCTTAAACAACGGTGAAAAGTGGAAAATTTCAAATGTGAATACGAAGACATGTACAACTTGTATTTTAAATCCGATGTGACATGAAGATGAATGAAATATTTCACATAATAAATATCGCCATACATTAAACTCCACAGAATCTCACTCATGCTCAATCTTTAAGGACAAACTTGTGTAGTAATAATAAAACCGTACACCTGTGCATATGTATTTATGTATTTATATAATCAACTGATGTGTCCTTTTATAAACATTTTCCTCATCGCCTTAAAGGCCTTAACAGTGGTTTGGTGTAAGGTCTTTTCCTCTTGTGAGTTCTACGGACTACTACACATACACAACACGAACATACATACATATTGGTCAGCAGAAAATATCAAGGCTTTCTCTTAAATCTTCAATCTCAACGGCATTTTATTTCCACCTTACGCTCCTTGTGACCACCACCGATATTATATGATTACAACATTATTCGCAAGACTGCCAGTCACCAAAATTGCGGTATATTTTATATGCATGAATCAAACTTGAATAAAATGTTGTGTGCACATGTACAACTCTCTGTCGTGTGTGTACATACTGCTGCATATGTACAGTTTAGATTATTTTGCACTGCAAACTCGACGATTATTGTGTTCCATGCGATATATGTCATGTAATGTAAGATGTGTGTGTGAGCGTGTATTAAGGAAGGGGAAAGTAATGTAGGTAAAGTCCAAGGATTTCTCCAGACAAGGTAAAAGCGAAACGCTCATAAATAGGTAGGAGGAATAAAATAAAGTTTCTAATAAAATATATACATACCATGCGGACTGACTCCTTTTCCTCAAAAGTTTCTCTCTATATGTATGTCCAGCAGAAGCATGGATTTACTATTTAGTTCTTTTTCCTGTGTGGTAGGGACATAAAAAACAGGCAGCACACAGCCCACCACACACGCTTATTAGACAGACAGATGAGATAACGTGCAAGACAGAGTCAGTTGGGATTTTCTGGGGGAGAAAAATGAAACAAAGGAAGAAGTTGCCAGCATTTTTTACTGTGGTGGTGAAAGCAGTGGTGTGCATATGATTTTTTGCTTAATTGATTACGCTTCGTTGTGATGAGAGAAAGTAGAGGATCAGAACGCAGAACGAGCAGAAAGAAGAGTAGTATAGGAAGATGTACTATATTGTGCAGTGAAAGGAGCAGCTTGCTCGAGGTGGTGATAAAAAGCGGAAGATCCACACTTTTTATAGTCTTTCATTAACTTTATTAAGTGATAATAAAAATGAATCGTGAACTTTGAACTTTTCAAAAGTTTACACTAGAGAAAGTTCAGAAGCGAAAAAGTGCTCTTGTTTGAAGTTGCTTCACTTCGGTTTTGTAAGCATGGCGGATTGAGTGAGCGAGATGGTACAGAATGCGGCGTCTTTCCAGCATGTCGTGTTGTTATACTTGCCTTGAAATAATTTGCAGAAATTATGAATCTTTTCACAGTGCCAACAGTTATAACGACCAGATACAGTTCAGAGATTTCTCGTAGACCGTTCTTTAGAATCGAGTTTTTATTTATGTACCACAGAAGAAAAGTGAACGAACGAGTATGAATAAGTTGTTGTGCAGTTAAGTAAGAACAAATGATAAAAATCGGGATAGAATTTGCAGAATTTTTATTATACATACTACGCATGTGGTGAACCGGTGAATCGCAATTGTGTATTGTTAATTCGAACAGCTCGGCAATGCCGTGTACACGATTAAATGGGTTAAATACTTGAGCCATTAGATTAAACTTTTCATTTCTGTCTACCAGACAAAAATGTAATTATCACGTGCAGTTGCCAAAAGAAATCCATCTGGATTTGATTTACATCCATCTACCTGGAAATTAGTTTTGTCATCGGTCTGTCTCACGTGTCATTTTAACATCACATTTGCATGCTTTCTCCAAATTGAAAACGCAGGTCGTGGATCATACTAATCAAATAGTCTGCTGTGAAAGTGACGTCGTCGACAGCAGCAACATTAATGACATCCTGTGTTGTCGTTACAGGTAAGAAAAAAATGTCGACATTTTGACATCCAAAAATAGAAAAAAGCGTATAGAAAGCAAAAAATAGATTCAGATTTACTTCTTTTTTTATATGGATTGGAGAATGTCTAAAAATACAAAGAAAAAACCATAACCATTTCTTTCATTTCTTTCTCTACTTCCTTGAGTGGATATGCTATGCAAAAAAAGATTCAGTCGTTGATAAAGAGGAAATTGTTGAGATTCTCCAATCAGTTTACTGCATCATCATCATTCTCACAACTGCCTACTAAATAAACATACATTCTGAATACAACGACAGCGATGATGATGCTGATAGTACTTTTCGTGCATAAAAAACCTAAACAATGCTCTGTACACCTGAACTTCCTTATGTACGTTAAGCTTTTTGTTGTTTTGTACAGTTGCAGAAAGTGGACAACGACGGGAAAGAAGAAGGGCGCAAAGAAAGGATAAGCCAAAGAAAAAGCTCAACTTTAGACAAGAACCGTTTACTACTACTACCAGGGCATTGGTGGCAACAGCGACGACGACGACAACGGCGTCCTCGTTCAATTGACACGCAATGCTTTTGGAGGCCATACTTGGCATAATTGCCATTTCGGTCGTGTTCTGCTGTTGTACTCTCTGCTGCTACGTGGTCTTCCATTATATTTTTACTGAAGGTTAGTAAATTCCTCTGCCGTTGGAACCACAAAACTATTTTATGCCTATATAAACGACGTACAAAAGCCACCGTTACTTTTGTAGTACTACGGCCACACTGCGGTTCCTTACATTTTAAAGATCTGCTGCGACTTTTTAGTAGTATGCTTGCATGCATGACTGACGACTCGCAGTGACTGGATGACGCTTTTCTGCACCAACTGTGATCTGTGTAGAAAAATGCCCTTGCCTTCTGACGTGAACATGAACTCTGTGATTGAGTAGTATATTCTCTATACACCACATCATCATTTCCACTGAACGATACAATGGCCTTCCTCTATTCATCCAAGACCAAGCGTATTGTTTGAATTAACAACAGCTAAATATAACACACAAGTATATAGCATGAGCTCCAGTCTTATAGATATATGTATCTTACAAATGTCCAATTTTAAATTTCCCCTGCATCTCTGACAGTATGTTAATAAACAGGACGTAAATTGATTAGGGTTGCAAGCGTTAACTCTGACTGACTTGGCTTAAAATACTTTTCCGTTTCCAAAAATACTTCCGTTGAATCGTTTTTCACACGTCTGTCGACACATTTTATTTATAGCCTCTTTATTTTTACACACGCCACTGCATGCCGCTTTTACCAAGATTTATGACTATGGAACTATTGGATCTGCATACGTGCGTATGATGCTTTAGCACTTAATTGCATGTTTCCATCTTCGTTTATTCTGCATGTGCAAGCTATTTATTACGGCATGTTCTTCAATTACTTATGTCAGTCATGACGCAAGAGTTGACCTTTCACGGATGTTAAAGGGTTAATGTCTGGCCATAGATGCATTGCGAAACAAATTTTAAAAAGTAAAATGCAAATTATATTCTTTTTTTGGTTTTCGCTTTAGAGAAAGCTGATATTCAACCCGAGACGGAAGTGTGGGAAGCCAAACATTTCTACGATCCCCTTCCCATGGCCACCCCGTCTCCTCCAGATACGATCTTCAAGCCAACACCGTATACGTTCAAACTTCAAAATGGGAATGGGGTATATTCCTCGGGGTTGCCACATGCTGTCATCAACCCAGCGGTGCTGCAGTACCCTCCTGGCCATGTTTACGATCAACAACGTAAGGCTTCTCGTCATCATCCTCCCGATGATGACTTTTTGCACCAACAACAGTTTTTCCGTTTCCTTGATCATGAATGGCGATACTGAAGCCGATGATGATCATGGTCCTGAGTATCATGCACTTCAAAAGCCAGGTTCATTCTAGTTCTCTGAGCTGATAGTTTCATTTTTTACCTACTACATACCTCTCAAGTAATTCCAAGTCTTGATTGCCCTTTGCCCTACTCCCATATAATGCATGCATTCGTTAAATTAAAATGCATGCGAGAATAAACGAATAGTTTTAAATAGTTAAAGCATGCCCATAAAATTTTATTGTGACCGATGTATAACGTTGTGGTTTGATTAATACGTACTCGTAATTTGCACGATATTTTGATATTCTAAATCTTGATGTTATTTATACTAATTCAATGACACTTTCTAATTAATTAATAACATATTTAATTCCAAATCAGGTGTTCATCAGCCTCCTCCAGCCCCACCTGCTCAAGCGATACTTAGAAAAGAGATTAAAGTTAAGAGGGAGCCCTCAGAGGGAAGGAAAAAGAGTAAAAGTCGTAGTCGGAGCCGTAGCCCCAGTCCACATCGAAGTCCGCGAGTTACGCAAAATGTGTGGAGTACCAATACAGACTTCCAGCAAACCTACACTTATCATCCCAATCACAATCACCAACATCACCAGCACTCAAACCGTCATCAACAGCAGCAGCATTCACAATCTCAACCGTCGCAATCGCAACATCATCATAACCACAATCATCAACAACAGCAGCAGCCTTACCAGAAGCAGTATGTACAACTTACGCAGGAGCATTATCCCCTCCAGGAGTACAGACAACGACAGCAGCAGCAACAGTATGAAAATGAGTATCCTGAAGAATACTACCAGGATCATCAACATAAACATCGTCAGCATAATAATCATCATCACAGTCACGAGCAAAGTGATCATCACCCCCGCCATCATCAACAACATAAACTGCAAAGGCAGCAATCTCAACAATTCCAAGCGTTTATGGCCACTACTCATGCCACAAACTTGTACACTCCTTCCACTCAACGCAAACTTTATCGTAGTCCAACACGCTTCAAAGAGGACGTTACATGATAATGACGATAATAAATTAAGTCATTTTATATTAAATTATTATTAAACAAAACCTATTATTGCAAAAAATGGTTAAGGGTACCTGCGGTAGCGATTATTACAAATATATTTCATACAAAAGTAAAAACACTACAGTTATAAATAGATTTAGAATATTTAATTAACATAATCTGTCTAAAAATGATATTATCTTTAATATGTAATAGTTAGTTTAATCTGTCTGCTTTGGTAAGACCAGTACCATGAAAATACTGTTACAATAATAATGATCAATATTACTAATATATAATGGAATAAGCTGAGAAGGTACGTGATGATAATAACTATTTACACTGAACAATTTGTCTGAGTCTGAATGGTAAACAATGCTGTGAATATGATATTGACATAAGAGGTAAATAGATTTGATGAAATTGATTGATTGTGACTAGTTTTCTTCGTGAATGCCTAAGCGTATCGGCATACTTTAAAGTTTTTAGAGACATGCTCATGTTTTGTCGATGTGTGAACAAACTGACTGCTCATCATCCCATCCCTTGAGACGAGCTGTGACTATATATTACGTTACATTTTATTGCATGAATGTTTGCTAAAAATATGTCAGCAATAAAATTGTGTGAGATGATGTGACAGTCAATAGTAAAGAATTTAAAAAATTCCAAAATAAAGTTATTTGTCGCACGTTCAACCTCATTCTGTTAGTATTTTTCAGAGATGTAGTTCATTTTGAATCCACTTGACCCAATGCCCTGGTGGTAATATGCTTTTATTTTTTTCATGGAGGCGCTTGTCAATATTTTTCTTGTTGAGTTGGGTACGCGGCGACCATTTTTCAAGACCTTGCCCCATATTTCCAAAATCAACGTTACAGATCATTAAGCAATTATAGACGACAAGGGTCATTAATTTATCAAAACAAGTTTATGTCCAACTTTAAACGTATTGTGCGGTGAAAGTTTTCCAAATAAATTGACAATCTGTCAGCATATTTTATGTTTTCACCCTGCGGCACATGGAAAATGCCAGTGTGGACTGCATAAACTTTCCATTCTCTCGTGTCGTTGTGGGTCATACTTTCACCGAAATGCGTCTCTCAGTCTTCGCGTACAAGGAACCGTTTAAGCATTCCTCAGGAGAGGATTTATAGCAATTCCCCGCATGCATTTCTCCACAGTTTAATATCTTGAAAGAAAATGTATGACTGACCTGGTTCAAGTCGATTGCGATCACGGCACAATTTTCTTCAAGAATCGCAATGCAAAAAACCATAATGCAAACCACGTTGTTGTTGCCGTTGATAAAAAGCCAAGCAGGCAAAAAACAGAAACACCTACGTACACAGAGGTTTTTTGCACCAACTCCTGTAAACAAAACTATATTATGGACATTGTACCAGCAGCGGAGCATAATCATATCCACTTTCTCCGGATATCAACCCATGGCCCGTGACTATGACGTGAATCGTGTTAGGTAGCACAAACCACACAAGTATTGAGTTTGTTGACTGTCAAAATTGCTTCTTGGAAATAGTTTTACTCACTTTATTCATTTCTTTGATGTCAGTTGGCAGATGCTGACAAATATCATAAAGTCCAGAAAGTTAGCTAATTTGCCAGTTTTATTTTCGTGAAATTGGTGGTAGGGAAATTACTCAAGTTTGCAATGTACTGTGCTCAAAGTTTTTGAAAGAAAATCATGGATAAATAAGTTGTGCAAGCAATCTTATCATGGCTGTGATATTAGATCCTCTCCTCTGCGTGATTTTAAGCGGTGTCATGTTTTTCTGTAGCGGATTTGCTACGTATGGGTGCTATAGGTGCTATACGGATTTGGGTAAGGGCATGTATAGCCTTAATTAATCGCTATTTAGCGCTGTGAGACTAATTTTAAAGCTTACATCAATAATTATAATTTGAGCAAGTCAGTCTAATTCCGATTTGCATTTTCAATCTGATTTTTGCAGACGATTCAAAGGTTGCCCCGGAGGGAGGTGAAAAGGGATTTTTTAAAAGGTCACGAGAGAGATACCGCCTACGACTCTTCAGAAGGAGGCCCTCCACAGCGTCTTCCGAAGCCACCATATATTCTGTGCACAGTTCTGAAATTTGGAGTCGACGATCCACCCCTACCAACCTAAGAGCTTTCAGTCCAAGCCCGTCCCCACCGACCGCTCTTTTGAGCGTTAGAAAATTCTGTAATATTCTTTGTTCTCATTACAGTGATTACAATTCTCAATGAAAATTCCCAATCGTACAATGTAATAATTTACTTATTTATTTTTGATTTTAAATGTTGCAGCAAATCCAACAGCTTTTATAAATACATCGCAAATTCGCGGATGGACAATTAAAGAGGAGCCAGAGGAGGAAACCGAAAATAGAAGAAACTCTGCTCCTACGTAAAAGTCGAGGGTTCACTTGAAATTATTATCTAATGAACTGGTAATATGTCCACAATGCAATCCCATTCAAGTTATTGCGCTGATAAAATTTTATTTTGTAAATTAAAGAGAATATATATTCTTCTTGAAAACAATATATTTTCCAAAAAAAAAGTCTATGAACCATACAAAGTGGCACAAAAGGATGGTTAATTATATTTTAAATATCACAATATATTAAATAGTAATATACTTCATGTAATGATAAATGATATACTTAAAAAATTTAAGTTAGAATGCCATTGTTGTAATTATTTGAATAATTAATGCATACCTGTATAATCCTTTGGCATTTGTTAGGATACAACTAAATATAAGTGTAACTTATATAAGAAATATAAGAAAAACTGTAACTTAACTCGATTTGACATTTTATATTCTTCAAATAGTTTTTTTTTATTTTCGTATTTATCATCTATGTAGAATTTTTACCTTTATAACCAAAGTTATTGTTATTGACATATAAGTAGTTAGTGTCCTTCATTTTTCGTTGTACATTACACATTCAACATTAGTTCCAGCCTGTACAAAAAATTAAGACGAAAGAATTCAAATGGAATTTACTAATTATTTTTCCTGTATAATTTGAAAATAAATTACTACAGCCTACCCAATTTTATGTACTCCTAAAATGGGTAGCATACTTATATTTTAATTCTAAGTAAAATGACTGCATACAGCGCTACAAATCCCCACGCCTAGTCAATATTACTAGAGATAATAAGCTGTACACTGAACTTACTGTCTAAAATCCCTTTGGAGTAGATGATTGTTTATGTTGCCTTTTCAGCATTTCACAAATTAATACTTCGGCATTTATAATTTGATTTATGTGAATAATGTGATCATTCTAAGAAATGGGAGTATATTCAACTAAATATCAATGTGTTCAATTCAAAATATTCTTTGTGCTTACGTAGATAGTAAGTAAACCTTTGAGCAGGTTTTGAATTTTATATTGCATATTATTATTATTGTATTGTCAGTGTCAGTTATGTTTAGATACCATATTTATATGTAGTTTAAAAAATAAATTAATAGACTGGGTAATTAAAAATATGAAATGAACTTGCACTTGAAAACCGAAACTTATTTGCTTATTTGTTTATGAAAAACTGTTTGAAATAAATCACGAGTTGAATTGCCAACTAGAACAAAATATACTTTAAATGGATGCTTGAGAAAGCTGTTTTTAAACTTGAAATTGTTGTCTGATTGGCTGATACAATGAAAAGTTGTAACTTTATGCTTAGCAAATAAAAAAATAACATTCCTCTATAATTCAGCCAGTTTTAATTCATAAACGACAAAAAGTTTGTAATTAAAAAATTAAAAGCACATCTGCATAGTACAACAGACTGGTACTGGAACCGGAAATATGTTCTGAGTTTACATAGCAGACATTTTTACTAATTCTATTACCGTTGAGTCTAACTCATACGTACTACATATTTTGATTCTATTTTGTCATTTAATTTCATTCCACATTCTTATAGCCATATTGATAACAACGGATCGGCCCTGAATCGAGATTAGGATCAGCCACTTCCAATATTCTAAATAAAAATCCAAATGCACCGGCATATAGATTTTGAGCTCTAGAATCATATTCCGATTTCAGATTTTTAGTCGGACCAACCGTTTGGCAGAAAATCAGTGATCCGATCGCCGGCTCAGCTCAAAAATGGCATTATCCGTTGTTATCGATATGGCAGTTACAGATAATCGTGAGAAAAAACAGTGGAAAGATTATAATTTTATTTTAGCTAGAAAATATTATAATTTATTTCTTCACCGACACTCCCCACCAAGACCAAGTACTTTATTATTGTTTTCATTAATAATTCTTCATGTTTTGAAATATCAAGGGCAGTAATATGTCGTCCAAAATGAATCAAGTTCGTTATGGCATGTAATTCTTTTTTGCCAGTTACTAGGCTGAGTGAGTAATAGCAGTACAAGTCATTTTAAAACTCTCATAGCTTTAATTGTGTTGCATCAGCTACATACATTTATAAACTAAAATTCGCAGAACTTAATTCGGTATTATAGTAGGTGGAATATTACATCAGCAGCGTATATCCTAAAAATAATTTCCAGTTTCATATAAATCTTTTTTCTGAGTTGGAGTTTTTCCGTTGTGTATTGGCCACTACTGGCCACCGTGATGGTGGAACCGTTATTTTTTTTCTATTTTTACAATTCAAATATACGTACATAATGTAGCAGCAGTGCTTCATTTTATTGAATTATGGTAGTTTACTGTTTACAATTATCGCCATATAAAACAACTGAATCGTAACATGAGCCAATTCAGATGCTGACCCTTCCCAAAAACATGACTGGTTGCAAGTTATCAACCTATTAGGTACTCCTGTGTGAGTGTGACTGCGACCTGTGAAGAAGAAAAGCATGAGAAGCACGTATTTAAACTTCCTCATCACACCTAAAGCCTAAATTAATTATGGCATATTTCTCCAGCAGCAGTACCTACATGATTCATTCTCTGTTGGTTCATTTACCTACAACCTACGCCACTCTCGTAGCTTTATTTTTTTGTGCCAGTTTGTTTGTACGGGAAACATAGAAGGCGCCAGCTTTACTCGCGACGAGAGTAGCTTTGTCAACTTCATTGTTAAAAGTTGTTGTGTAGCAGATAGGAGCAATAAGGGAAAATTGCTGGATTGCGTGCGTACAAGGGTGTTCTTCCGAGCCGAGCACTCGTCCTGCCGTATAACACTTTCCAGTCTTAATTATCAACTTTACTTTACCACTCACTGCCAGAAAAATGAATTATAGAGGTACTTGTACACTTTATTATAATGTAAAGCAAAATTCAATCTGTTGCAAAGACTTTCAGCAACCAGAATGGAATAATCGAGGAATTGAAACAAAGGAATGTACAAGAACAGACGCTGCTGGGTTTTAAAATGTGCACTGGGGAAACGGTGAAAGTTCGATCCAAATATTATTGTGAATGGTGGTGCTTTATGAAATATCTACTGGTAAACATTTTATAAACAGAATTTATAAAGGGAGTCAATAAAATATGTATACAATTTCATAGTTGTAAGTACATGATATTTTTTATTGTTGCTTAACTTGGTTTATGGACACCGACAGAGAAAGGCAAGTTTAATGTACGTATAGTTTAGTAAGCTTTAACATTTTTTTTATTTCTTCGATCCATCTGCGCTACAAATAGTTTGCAGTTGGCATTTCGAACACTGCAAAGCAGTAAAACGTCCTTGTCTGTGGACTATTATTATACACGTCTCTCACTAGTCTGCAATCAAACAGTGTACCCTTACATTGCCTATTATTTATGTTATTGGTAAACAGTGTGTTATTAAT